>JAOVVA010000001.1:20169210-20183251 GCA_028565275.1 Leiocassis micropogon
ACCCCACATTGACCCATGCTGTGTTGCTGACACAGATCTGTGCCACTTGGGTTTTAATGGTTTAACCATGAATATTTGCATGCACACACTAGTTTTGATGCACAACACAGCTGATGGCTGATAATGGCATGCTTGTGTAATCGTGTACAAATCTTATTTGCATTGCAACTTTTTGACTGTTAAAAGTTTTGTTAAAATATTTGCATATACACATCACTTTTAGGGCACACTTCTGAAGTTAGCTGTTAATTACATGCTGAGGAACGTTGTAACTTTTGTATTTTTATCACATAATGTTGTAGGTTTGTGCTACAGTAGCATAGGTTCAGGCCAATATATATTTAAACAAGTACACATTTTCAGAAATATTTTTGTTTCTATACGCCACCACAATTGGTGTGAAATGACACAGTCGAGATGTGATTGAAGTGTAGACTTTCAGATTTAATTTTCAAAGGGCTTAATGAAAACATTGCATTAACTATAGAAATTACAGTCATTTTTTATTTTTTTTTACAAAGCTGCTTCATTTTCACAAGCTTAAATATATTGGTGTTATTTGTTTCGTAGATACTTAAAAATTAAAAATTAGTGAGGTAAAAGGTCTGGAGCTTACTTTTTCCAGTGTCACATTTGTTTATGGGAACTCTCGATATGCAGTTCACAGAGGTATTGATACAAGTGAAAGAGGTCAGCCTTTAATTTGATAGATAGATAGATAGATAGATAGATAGATAGATAGATAGATAGATAGATAGATAGATTGATAGATTGATTGATTGATTTACAAGAATAATGAGCTTAGCAACCCCAAAAAAGCATGGAAGACAACTAAAGTTGAAGATCACATCATCCTTTTCTTGATGTCTCTTCACAACATCTATCACAGGTCTAGAACACTCTGAAGGAGGTAGGTCTATTATTGTAATTATAGTAAGTATACAATCAAGAGACGCCTTCAGGAATGTAAATAAAAAGGGTTTACCTCAAGATGCAAACCATTCGTACCACTCAAAAACAGAAAAGACAGATTAGAAAGCCTGTAGCCAGTTCGGTGCCAAAAATGACTGTAGGAAGAAAGGGTTCATGATCCAAAGCAAACCATATCATAATCAAACATTGTGGCCAAAGGAAGTGGGTCACTGGTGATTATCATTGATGTGACTGTAAATAGAATTACCAGAATGAATTCTGAAGCGCGTAGAGTTCTACAGTCTAAAAAGATTCAGTCAAATTCTGAAAAAAAAAAAATGATGAGACAAGGGCTGAGTAAGTCATCTGACCTAAAACCAATTGGACATAATTTTAACTTACAAATCTAAACAAAGGAGGATAAAATTAAAGAGAGAAAGACCTACAAACAAGCAGCAACTGAAACCAGCTGCAGTAAAGGCCTGGCAAAGCATATTGCTTTTGCCTGCTGTTTACCTTTTGCTGCTTTTGACTGTGCTGCAAATTACTGTTTAAATCACATCATCAAATTTGCTGATCACGCTAAAGTTGTAGACCTCATCAGCAACAATGAGGAATCAGCATACAAGGTGAGCCAGCACAGAATGAGGCTCACCTGGGCTAGTCAAACACCTCACCCAGTGTGGCTCAATACCACTGCAGAGTTTGTTAGAGAAAGCTGGATTCGATATTAATAGATAATTACAATTTTAAAAAATTCACTATTATCCTTCCAACATTTTACAGTTTGCAGCCAATTTTCTGCATATATATTGTCCTGAATATTTATCATTGTTCCGTTCCATATACTTATTGTCCTGGACTCATCTTACTGCTATATAATTGCATTTCATACCAGTGTATGTAATCTCTAAAAAGGAGGATGAGGATATAAGGTCAGTGCCAATCTGAAAATGAGGATGGCAGCTTTATATATGTCTTATATATGTCTGGAATGTCTCTTTGAGCCATTTGTACACAATTGCAGATGCCAAGATTTCAAGTTGAAATTATTATACTAAAATACAAGTTATTGGAAGGTGTTGCCACTTTGTCGAGGTAGGGAAGAAGACACAAACACCCTCAACTTAAAGGAACCTGGAATGGATGACCAAGAACAACCCAGGAGCTACTGAGACACAGGCCGGCTATAAACTGGAAGCTGGTGGAAAACCGGTGTCACTGTCTATAGTCAAACGATTTTTACATCACCATGAACTGAAAGGCTGCCATCCAAGAAAGAAGCAGCAAAATGATGCTTTCAAGACATTCAAGACTTGACTGAGGTTTCCACCTAACCACATAGACAAAGATGAAATATTTTGATCAGTGGAATGTCTGGATGAGTAAAGGGGAGGCATTCAACCCGGCAAACACTGTACTAACTGTAAAGGATGGTAGTGGGAGCATTTTGCTTTTGAGCTGTTTTGCTGCCACTTGAGCTGGTGCATTATATAAAGTGGATGGATGATAGTGGAAATAGAGGACTACCTCAGAATTCTTTAGCATAGTTTCAAATTGTCAGCTATATGGTTGAAACTTAGACATACATTTGAGTTATTCAACAGGACAATAAACGCAAACACACACCAAAGCTGGCTGTGGAATGCATAAGGCAGGCCAAGTTTAAGCTCTTGGTGCATTAACCCTGTCGACATTTTGTGCACCGTGCTTCAGAATTTGGGTCTGCGTCAGAACACCAGCAAATTTAATTGACCACTACCAGTTCTTTGACCCTGAAAACGCAGATGCATGTTGTACAATCACTCTTCCCCAGAAAAAGAGCAGTAAAAAAAATATAATTAAATGTTCAACATTGCCATAATATTCATGTTTATGATGGCTATCTATTATGTGTATGTAAACCACTGACCATAACTCTTAGTATTTATACAGCACATTTCTATTCTTAAATAGATAAATGAAATTAGTAAGTCATTGTCACGATAATGTGAGTGCATCATTAGTGGCTCAGTGGTAGGTTTCTCGCCTGCCATGCAGAAAGCCCCTGGTTTGATTCCCAGCCAATGCCCAAACCCCAGCCACTGGATGCGGGTCCCAAACTCACATAAAATGGGAGGAGGGTTGCGTCAGGCAGAGTATCTGGCATAAAACCTGTGTTGTGCATGTTTGCGGATCAGGTGTGCCACTGTGGCGACCCCTTGCCTTGAGCAACTGAAAGAACAACAACAACAGTAATGTGAGTATATGTCAATGAATCTTTAAATGTAAGTTCTCCCCATGTGCATGTGAGTTTCCTTTGACCTCCCAAAAACATGCCAGAAGTGGATTTGCTGTATGGTAATTTGCCCGAGGTGTGAATATGAACATGAATCTGTCTGTGCCATCCTGTCCAAGGTGCCCTCCTTCACATCGCTCCTTCACCTTCACATCACCCCATGCTCAGTACTCCACCAAAATTGGTACTACTGTTCTTATTAAAGAATTTGTGTAAGTGTGCCCTCTGGTGATGATTCCAAGTACAGGCAGGATTCTGGATAAGAATCCACACTAAATGATATCGTCTGTATAAAACTCTCAAAAAACTTAGCATTTTTAAAGTTAGAACTAAAAATGTATGTTTACCATTAGAACAAGTCGGTTAATGATTAGGTTGTTTAAGGGTTAAGATAGTTGTTTTTGTTTATGTTATATAGTACAATAAGTGCCCTATATGAAACAGGTACTTTTTTCCTCATGCCAGAATGCAAACACGTTATATCACAGTTAACAGGGATTGTTAAGAGGCCACAAGCACGTCTTTTATCAAGACCAATGCTACTTCCTTCGAAAAAGAATTTATTATAAAAAAAATTCATAAAAAAGAATAATAACAGATCACAACGAAAAAATACACAAATTGTAGAGCTTATTGTAGAGCTTATTTTGTATTGCAATTGTTCTTTCCCACCAGCTCAAGTGTCAGTTGAAAACAGAACGGCACATCATCCAGTAAATGCACCAAATATATCATACACAACAGGAACAAAAGTAAAATAGACTCATTTAGCTGAATGACCTTAAAATAATTAATTAGCAGTGGCGCAGTGGTAAAGTGCTCGCTGTATTAGCAGGAGATCGCTCGTTTGATTTCCGGGTGATGCTGTAGCCTCCCGCCGCGGGCCTACAGAGAGCTGATTGGCCAAGCTCTCTTTTAGCAGGGTGGGATGAAAGGCACAGCAACCTGGGTGTGTCTGTAAGGTCATGGATAGTGCTATCCTCTGAGTGTATTATGCTACCCCCAGCATTGCAGAGCGAGCAGCGTCATGTGGTTCTGAGGAAACACATGATAGTCTTCGGTCCACCCTAACTCCCTGGTGTGGGCCATGGTGTGTGGGAGCCTACCTGGTGACAGGTGGAATTGGATACGACTAAATTAGGGAGAAAAAGCTGGTAAAAAAAAAAAAAAGATAATAAAATGCCAATCAAGATGTGGTTGATTACATTCTGCTTGAATATCGATCAAGGTTTTCCAGTAAAATCTTCTTCGTGAACTTGTCCTTTCTAAGGATCTCTGCACTCTGTATGACCTTCTTTCACTGGGAATCCAATAACACCAAGAATATCAATACATAATTTTTGTGCTTTTAGTTATAAGTATCGGTACAGAGTAGATATACAGTTATGCCCTTTTTTATGTACACCTGTTCAACTGCTTGTTAAAGCAAATATCTAATCAGCCAATCACATGGCAGTACATGAAGTAGATCTCTGATGACCTACTCTCACTTTTTTCATTGTCACCTAATGAGCCTCTTCATGCAGGAGAGGATCCTTGAGCCTGGTAGATACAAATATGTTGAATCCTACCAACTCCTTTCAGACTAAAGAAGCTACTTGGATGAGTAGTGAAATGTTTGACTTAACATGAAAAAAGTCCAGCTGACATGACTCAAACTTCCAGATAACCTCACCCAAATGGCTGAGACTCTTAACAGACAACAATCATTTAAAAAAGTGTTCTGTATGTCTTACTCATGAGAACTTCTTTAAAGAGATTCAGTATTATAATACTTGCACCATCCAAGGGCATTGGTGGCCCATTGGTTTAGGTTTCCTTGCCTAAAATGCAGAAGGCTCGGGTTCAATTAACCACCCCAAACCCCAGCCACTGTATGCAGTGCCGGTCCCAAGCCGTGAGGAAGGGCACCTGATGTAAAACCTGTGCCAAGTTGTGTGTGGATAGAATGGCCTTCTGTGGTGACCCTTTAATGAGAGCAGCCAAAAACAGACCAAAAAAGAAAATTACATGATACAAACACTAGAGTTCTGTTTTTATTAAGTATGCAGAATCAAGCATGTTTAATATATTCATCATAAAATTAATGTACAGTTTTAATATACAAATACTTCTAGGAATGTAAAAAAACTTATGAAGAGTAATTGTGATATCTATTTGTTTTTTTAAATCACCTATAGAGTCTCACCTTAAAAGCACTGTGGAAAAAACCATCTTACTCCAGCTATTATTGACCAACAGAGATGAATGCACATTAACTCATCTCCATTAATTATTTGCACTCATTGTCACACCTTGCTGAAAAAAACAGGGTAAATTTTTGTCATGATTAAATCATGGTTTATTTTTTCTGAGTAAGGAGATTAGGTTTAGATTAGACAAAATTAAATTCAGCCATTTAATTAAAATTTGCAGCATACTTCCTGTAGATATTATATTTATATATGTATTTTACATGAATTTTGGATCAACATTAAATTTAATAATCCCAATCTCTGGTAAATCAGAATTGACCCAAGCAAGTTTTGGTAATGTTAATTAAATGTTAAAGTTCCAGATTTAGTTGCTGGAAAATCCAGTTTGTTCAGACCAGGAAACAGCTGCCAAAACATAGGCTGATCTGGTCAAACTGGTAGATCATCTTCACCAACTAATAAGGGTTGATTTAAAAAAAGGTTTCTGAAAATCAGATGATAATCCTAGACAGGTTGTTATTATTTTTAATTTCAAACAATCCCTAAAATGACACACAATATCTAAAATATGAATACTTTAAACCAGTGTTGGGGTTAAAATCTGAGGTAAGAACCACTTGATGAACCACTTGTCTACCGTACATTGATACATGCTTCTCAGCTGGCTCTGACATGTTTGCTGACAGGGAGAGAAACATACGTACACGTGCACATCATGGAGGGTTGCATGTTCTCTTGTTTATTCATAGAAAAATAGATTTTTAGGTCCTGTGCCAGATGCTCTGATCACATACATCTATTAATACATCAGAGATTATAAGGGTATGGTGGGTCAGCCTTTCGCACTGTTGCCTTGCACCTCCAGGGTTGATGGTTGAAATTTCACCCCTGGTCTGTGGGCGTGGAGTTTGCACAGGCTCCCCGTGTTCTCCCTACCTTCTTTGTAGGTTTCCTCTGGGTACTGTGGTTTCTCCTACAGTCCAATAGGAAGTAGGCTGATTTCTGGCTGCGTTTCCAGATCATCCGTAGTGTACGAGTGTGTGAGTAGTCGTGTGTGTGTGCCTGCTCTGAGTTCTCTGGGATGGGCTATAGGCCCGATTTAACTGCACACTTGCTAAGCATTATGGAAAAGAACAAATGGATGAATGAATAAATGAATGAATAAAAGAAAAGACAAGCAATAAGGGAGTTGGACAATAAGCAAAAGATGGTCTACCAGTTTGACCAGGTCAATCTATATTTGGGCAGCTGGTTGTTCACAGATCAAGCTACAGTAGATTTTACGGCAGGACGGAATACAGTGCTATGGCACAATTTGAGTATAACAATTTCTAAAGCTTAGGTGCAGTATGCAACAAGTTGAATTAAGATGTAGCTACGTTTTAAGTAGACTTGGTGCATACTGCACCTAAGCTTTAGAAATACAGCCAAGTTGGAGAAAAGACACTTAATCTGGCAACACTGCAGTGTGTGGCTTTAGAGAAATATCCATTGCATCTGGATGTGAACAAAACTAACATCTAGTGTAGCGATTATGTCTGTTTCTCCATCTATGCTAGTGTATTTAGCATGCCTTTACATCACCAACAGTCACATTCTGCCAGAGCTAGTATACATGGATAGTGAGGTAGCATAGTCCTATCTATTTTTAACTCATGTTATTCACTGTGAGAATACAGTATATAAATAAGCCAAACAAATCTATCTATCTATCTATCTATCTATCTATCTATCTATCTATCTATCTATCTACCTATCTACCTACCTACCTACCTACCTACCTACCGACCGACCGACCGACCGACCTACCTACCTACCTACCTACCTACCTATCTGCCTAGCTAGCTAGCTACATGTTTATTTAGTTGTATGCCCAAATATCTATAGAATCTTCTTCTTTGTCTTTCAGCTGTTCGCTCTAAATAAACTAAATTAAAGGTCTTGGCGGAAACACTTCACACGTTGGCACGCCAATGTTCACTTCTGCTCTAAGACCTTCCTCAGTTTCTTTGTGGTTTTTCCCACTAACTAAATTATTCATACAAAATAATGGTGCAGCTACTATCCCAAGCATAATATTCTATTAATAAATTATGAGGGTGTTATAGTTTTGTCTCTCTGAACATATTTTTGAGATAAACAAGGAAAATATGCCATTATTGATAACCAGTAGAAGAAGGATTTTATTCATGCTGTTATGCACATGCGCATTTCAAAGGAGTCAAATTATACTCCTTTAGAGTGGAGAGAGAGAGAGAGAGAGAGAGAGAGATCATATCCTAGTGGGGACAAAGAGCAGAAATATCAGACAGTTTTGATCTTAAGGGGGCATTTATTTAAAAGGCAAATGGTTTTCCTTTAGTTAACTGATATTAAGGTTAGAGTTAGCTTTAGATATAGGTACGGCAGCTGCATTATTAATGGTCAATGATAAAGTCCTTACAAGGATAGAAAGAAGGAAAATGTGTGTGAGTGACTGAGTGAGAGAAAGAGAGAGAGAGAGCAAGAGAGAGAGAGAGAGAGAGAGAGAGAGAGAGAGAGGAATCATCTTACTGATGTGATGTTTGTGCATCTCCCTCCCAGAACACTAAATCAATACATTTGGAGCTGTAGTTGTCTCTTCATCTTTGTTAAGGTGGTTTTGTGCATCATGGCTTTCTCCTTACAGTCTGCTGAATGTACTAAGAAAAATTATCTTTCATGCAAATTTATGAAAATAATTGTTTCCCAAATAATGTAATGCTCCAAAACACTTACATCCATCTGGATAATAAAATCATGACTAACACATATACCAAACATGTCCAAATTCAGTAGTATCCACCCCTAATATCTATTTTCCAAGGCCTCAGAAGCCTCTGCTTCACAAAACCTAAAGTATCCACTTTGTTTTCCTCAAAGATGAGTGTTTGCTCGTCTGCTTTTCAGATGATGCCAACTCGAGGGAATACCTTAAATCTCGCTGGTGTGGATTTGGTCGCTCCTCCTCAGTCTCCGTGGCCTGGCCATGTGAGCTGAGTGCATTAGTGATGTCCTGGGATTTGAAGGGAGAGAGCTTGCACTGCCTGGAGAAGCCAATTTGCGGAACTCAGCGTGAAGACTTTGCAGATCCAAGTAGCCATATTACATTTATTTTTACAAGAATTATGTTGGGAAATGTTCACCCAGGCTCTAGCTTATTTAGTCAATAGTTTTCGTATGGATTTAATAAAGAAGATAAGGTCTGTACTTGTTCTTGGTTGTGATTAAAGTGGAAGTCTGTCATGGACTGATTCCTTTGGCTTATTCTGTTTCTGGTAAGTGGCATTTACTTTATATTAAGCAGGCACATGTTTAGCAAGAAATTATATTGTTCTTCATGTCTTTCATGGAGAACGTAAGAAATCCTTCTATCTAAACCTAGGAAATCCTTCAGAGCCATGACGTGCTCAGTGAAGCATAGCCAATAGGTCTGCTATTAAAAATAGAACTTTTATTATTTGCTGTTGATTTAATAATTAAATCAATAACAGATAAAATAAATATTGTCAAACTTGAATACATTAAAAAAATATATTATAAAATATATGTTCTGTGAATTAATGTAAATAATGAACCTTATATTTGAATATCTAATTAATAAATATACCTATAATTAAAGGTCTTCCTGTTTGCTAAAAGTCTGAAAAGGCTTTTTGTAGAAATACCAATCATAAAGAGACACATAATATGATGGGTAACGAGAAAGTCAACATGGTTATTCTTACAAATAAATTCAACCATGCCGTAAACAGTTGGTCTAAAAAGATTATATATAGATAAAATAACGTAATTTTGAAGATTACGTACTAAAAAATTACATGTATGTATTTCTTCTACTATATGTTATATGCATTGCATGACGTTCATTTGTTTTATTCAGTTCATTTACTCAGTTTAATTTCAGTCAGCTTTATTACATTTTTAAATTCAATTTAATTAAATTTAAAGTAATATTAACATGTTAGAGACCGGCGCTGGTACTTTTAACGTCCCTAAACATCTAATTAGTAGTTTGAATCTGTTAATACATTAAGTGTGTGGAATAAGGTGTACCGTAGGCATGTGGGATTAGTTACTTTAAGGTCACTTACATTTTTGAAAGCATTTAAATTATAATGCCAGTGAGTTTCCATAAATCCCACACACTTAAGTACATAATCCACACTAATCCCACACACTTAAGATACATACTATCTGCTAAACCAAGTCTAAGTTTCAAGGCTCTCCATTCACTATGTTATAGTACGTAACATATATATATATATATTGAATATGGTTATTTCCTATAAATGCATATTCTGTATATAGTATATTAGCATACATATACGTATATATGCATTTATAGGGAATACGACATGTGACTTTGCAGGGTTAAACAATGTACAGCTGTTATCATGTAGGGTGTGATCACTTTTGTTGCTAGTTATTTTGACAGTAATGGCTGTATGACGAGTTATTTTCAAAGACTGTCTGTACTGTTATACAAGCTGCACATTGACTACTCTAAAATATATCCACGTTTCATTTCTATAGTATTGTCCTTTGAGAAGATATACTAAAATGTCTGCTGAAATTAGAGGGGTGTACTCACTTTTGTGACATACTATGCATTTATAGGAAGTAAACATATTGATAGATGAATACGTACATTTTACAAGTACTGTAGATATAGAAATATAATTCCCAAAAAGACAATTTTATAGTAGAACATTTTATGACTTACAATATAATCTTAGAAACATTTTATGATAATATTATCTTACCTATACAATATTATCTTAGGAATGCTTAAACTGTGAAACCATGATGGTATGACAGGGGAAAAGAAAGAAAGAAAAGAAAACATTGGCAGGGATTAAAATTCATCTTCAAAGAAAACATTCTCTATACACTTTTATGCAGCCTATTGTACATATATCTGTGCAAATATAGACGCTCATTAAAACTTACAGAGAGCCAGAGAGCTAGAGGAAAATGCAAATGTTTAGCTTGAGATGAATTTTGCATCATTCGAAGCAAAAGCCACTACTAAATAAAAAAACAAAACTGTAAATGACAGGAAAACACAATGTTCTGGAAAAAGTCTGTGATGCAGATTAAATTCCAGAAACTTAAGTATTTATAAATACTATATGACTAACCAAATGCAATAGAGAAATCTGTATGGCTCGCAAAATGTACATACACAATTACAATCGTTCCTTCCCATCTTATGAGTCATAAGCCCATTAATGCCTGTCTAGCAGTTTTTCCATTAAGATAAATGCGGTTGCAAATGGAAACTGGGAGCCATTCAGTTACTACAGTTGTAACTTTATGATTTATATTATTTGATTAATATTTATGATGCACTATAACGATTTTCTTGAAAACATGGGACGAGTGCCTCTGGAAATGCTCTGTTTTTTATTGGTCAGAAGCTAAAGGGTTAAAACAACATTTTTACAACCTTTTACAAAATATATATTTGTTTTGCCAGCAATGCTTTCTTAACTGAAATACTTACAGTAGGTCGAAAAATTCTTTATGTATGTTTTTAATACATGATATTATTACAGACTATCATTTAAAAGTTGCCTCAGAGAATTTCATTAAAAAATAATTTTTTTCATCAACTGAGTTGCAAAATGAATAGAAAAATATAGTTAAGACATTACTGTGATTAGAAATAATGATTTCTGCTTGAAAGACAGATTAATGTTCCAATTTTTGCTTCTTTTTTTTTTTTTTAAAGAATCTTTCATTTCCAGCAGTTACAGCTATGCAGACATGTGGTATTCTGGTTGCCAGTTTGATGCTTCCTGAAGCACTTCCTACAAATTGGATTGGCTTAATGGCCACATTTGTTCATACAATGTGCCCAAGCTGCTCTCACAACACCTTAATAGATGAGATCTGGTGACTGTGCAGACTAATCATTAACAGACAAAATTCCAGATGAATTCTTCTTTCTTAAATAGGTTTTACATAATTTGATACAGTGGTTTGGATCATTGTCTTATTGAAAGAGCATGAAATTGCTCGGCTCCAATCGAGTGCTCTCCACAGGGCATGGCATGGCATGGTAATAAATTTCCTTGTTCTCAATTCATCTTGTCCCTTTTTAGCAGCAACAAAGCACACCATATCATCAACTTTCCTCCACAATGCTTAAAATGTTCATTTCTGTAATCCAAACACCTCAAACTCCATGTGATGCATTTTTTCAATCATTCTGTCACCAGTGTCTGTGCCCATTTTACCCATTTTCATTTACAGGCCAGTTACATATTTGGCCTTTTCTTTGCGACTCAGCTTAAAAAGCCCACTATCTTTACTGTTAAAAACTGGTATTTTGTGGGTCCTATTTAAACCAGTGGGGTGTTTGCTTCTCAAACCAGAGCCTATAATTGATTTAACCTCCTGCAGAGTTGTTTGCTGGGGTCTCCCACTTCTTTTTTAATCCTAGTGATTGCAGGAATAGTACAAACCTTTGTAATTTATCTTTAATTTCTTGGCAATTGGTCATATGGAATTTTTCAAAGCAATAACTGTCTGACAAGTATTTGAGAAAGCTCTTTATTTCTGACTATTTTAGAACCATAAACAAACCTACAAATGCTGATATTCCAGATACTCTAGTAGCCCAAAGAAGACTAGCAGGGCTGTGCAGAGACATTTTGAGGGGCAGGTGCTCAAAGTAAATAAAAAAAAAAAGAGAGAAAAAAATGTCCCTGTCCATGTCCCTCTCTCTGGCCCCTGTCCCCTTCTCCTTGTCTGACCTAACGCTCAATTTCAATAATGCACAATTTTCTAGGTTAATATATTCTTTAATTAACTATAATTAACATCTCTTACACCTAATCAATAATAAACTCACTGCAAGTTATGTTAAAAAGTAATAGACTGCAATCTTTATTATTGCTACTGTCTATGACTCAATATATTTACCATGTAAACAACTGGTACATGTGTTATTCTAACCTATTGTTGCTATAATAACACTTTGTTTTGTAAAATGCACCAAAAAAGGGGCAAATACTCACTCACTCAATCACTCATTGTCTTTACCACTCATTGTATATCCTGTGTTCAGGGTCACAGAGGCCTGGAGCCTATCCCAGGGGACTTAGGGGACAAAGCAGGGTACACCCTGGAAGGGGTGCCAATCCATAGCAGGGCACACACATACACACACTCACACAATCGATTATTCACACACTACTGGGAATTTGTGGAATGATAATTAGCTTAATCTGCATGTCTTTGGACTGTGGGAGGAAACCAAATTACCTGGAGGAAACTCACCAAGCACGGGGAGAACATGCACACAGTGGCAAGAATCGAACCTGGCCAGGACTTGAACCTGAAATGCACGCACACACACACACACACACACACACACACACACACACACACACAGAAGCAAACCACTCATCAGCAGTAGGAATAGGAGGGCCAGAGAAAAGATTTGCACAGAAATATGCACATGAACCATAAAAGCCCTGGAACCAAGATTAACCTCTACCAAAGTGATTGAAAGGGCAAAGTGTGGAGAAAGAATATATCTGCTCAAGATGTAAAACATACAAGTTTATCAGTCAGGCACGCTGGTGGTAGTGCTGTGACTGCGCTTCCATTGCTGCGTTTGGAACGGGCTCTTAAATCTTTATTGATGATGTAACTCGTGATGGTATCAGCAGAATGAACTGAGAAATCTACAGAAACATTATGTCTGCCAATTTATAGAGCAATCTATCCCATCTAATTGGGAGGTACTTCATTATGCAGCAGGGCAATGACCCAAAATACACTGGCAATATGACAAAAGACTTCATTAAGCTTTTAAGGACTGATTGGCACGAAGTATACAGTATAAGATAAGATAAGATAATATATACAGAGTCATCCAAAAAAAAATATACACATTTCAGGAAAAGAAAGACTTGTATAAATATTTTAATATTCAATGTATTGCTATATATATATATATATATATATATATATATATATATATATATACTGTATGTAGCGCCTATCAAATTCTTGTAGCCCAAGTATTCCCTGTAAAATTATTTAGGAATTGTTTAAAGATCATGGTAAAGAGTTCAAGGTGTTAACTTGGCCTTAAACTAAATTCCCCAGATCTCAGTCAGATAGAGCATGAGATTCAGATTCAGATGTGCTGAACTAACAAGTCCAATCCAAAAATGCCCCATGTTGCAACTTTCAGGACTTAAAGTATCTTCTGCTAACACCTTGGTGCCACATACCACAGCACACCATCAGAGGTCTTGTGGAGTCCATGTATCTCATCTTGGCCTTCATTCATTAATTTATTCGGTTATCTTCCATAGTGCTTATCCTGTGCAGTGTGGTTGGGGCTTGGTGCCTATTCCAGGAGACTTAGGGCACGACATGGGGTACACCCTGGACAGAGTGAAAATCTATCACAGGTCACACACACACACTGGTTAATTTGGGAACACAAATTAACCGAATCTGCATGTTTTTGGACTTGTGGGAGAAAACCTGAAGGAAACCCATCAAACCCATACTTCAATTAAATATAATGTCACAATAATATACAGTGGTGTGAAAAACTATTTGCCCCCTTCCTGATTTCTTATTCTTTTGCATGTTTGTCACACTTAAA
>JAOVVA010000001.1:20201890-20212005 GCA_028565275.1 Leiocassis micropogon
TAAAGCTGGGTAATATAACAATATGCATTTTTGTCTTATTAACTAATTAAGAAAAGAAATTGATTCATTATAAAATGTTAGAAATTGACATACTACCACCCTGATGATAATTTTCCAATAACAGCATGCCCCATCATGTTTTATTCATTAACTACTATTTGTTCTGTTCCTAATTAAACACATTTTTATTAAGCCAGCCAATCTTTTTTACATTTTATGAAATTTAATTGCAATTACTGGCAAATGATCTTATGTAGATCTTACATGTAACAGTAATCAAACAGTAGTAGTAATAATATTAATAATAAAAAACATCAAGAAATGTTTTAACCACACTCTTCTAGGTGAAGGTCAAAGTAAACACACTTCCTTTGTTAGGTAAATAGACAAAAAAAAAATCTGTCTGAGCCACAATATCTGACAATGAACTGATAAAAAATGTTTTAGGTGCTCTGATGCCATCACCCTCACTGTAGGATAAATAAAGCATAATTTTTCTGAATTAAAACTGAAACAAAAGGCAGATTAATCTGAATTTATAGATTACATATTGATATTTGTTCCTTTGCCCTTTTAGATTCTGGCCTCTCTAGAACTGCTGCAACACTCGCTGCCCAAAATCAACCGCAGCGCATCGGAGCCGTCGCTTCACAGAGCTGCTCACACGGACGACATCAGCATTTGCACTCTGACCTCCACCAGGCTGCCTGTCTTCTAATATTCTAATATGGCTGCTTCCCCAACCCAAGAAATTCCCTCTACTAGAAGTACAGGAGTAGAAAGTGCAAAGCAGGTGCTCTTACTGTTTAGCTGAAGATAAGAAAAGTCTATAAAGAAAGTTGGCCTTTTGTAGCTTTCTTGTATTTTTTTTGTTTTTTTTTGTTTAGTAGTAATTCAGTCATGTTCGACTGTGTTTCTTTCACTGTAGCCAAAGATCAGTTGATTACAGACATCTGCAGAGAGCACTTTTTATTGTTACTTTTAATTTATTTCACCTTGTTTGGTTTGATGAGGAATGCAGAATTAATTACACTATTAATAACCTCTAATTGGGATTTAGCTATGAAACCTGGCACTTGGTCCAACAAAAATATTGGGTCAACCAGTTATTTCTGGCATATTGACTTAAAAAGCTGTTGTCAGTCACAATGCACATTTAGGTCAGTGTTTTGATATTTGTGTCTGGAATGATTGACAGTGTAGGTGTTTTGAAGTCTCTGATATTAGCTCTGCCTTTTCCCCATTCTCACATTAGCAAGCTTTTGGCTGACCCCCTTATCTTGAATTAGTTTTTTCATTGAAAGATCCACAACTTACATGTTCAGTCCAGGATGTTTAGGGTTTATTCATGAGAAATAAACTCAAAAGTACAGTAATGGTCAAATGTTTTGAGACGCCCCTTATTTCATCACATTATGCTTCCAAAGAGCCAGAGTTTCATGTAGTCCAGAGAGATAGTTCTCCAGGCTTCCTGAAGGATTTTTTGGTCCTCATTTTTAGTCCAGTTCCTGTACCTGACCAGGCTCAGAGGAATGTTTTATGTTTGTTAAGCCACACAGTGGCATATCAATTATAAAACTAAAATAAAACATCTAACTTAAGGCACGAACCAGTGAGAAACAGATGATTAGTACAAATATACTGTTGACGCTGAATGCCGAGTGGTTGGAACAGACGAGAGGGGAAATGTTGCATAAAGAGGCAATTTGTAGCCTGTTGCAGTAAAATATTTGTTTCCATTGATGTATTTGCATTCGATATAAAAAAATGAGGGGTGGCTCAAGACTTTTGCACGGTATCTGACTCTTTTTAGAAATAATATTAATGGTTATGATACAGTAATTAAAAAATTGCCAGCCAGTGCAGATGTGTCAAACAGTGTAGCTTGAACTACATTATCATGCTAAAAACGGGAGTGTGCATATATACCTCTATATACACGGTTTAACAGTAAATAACAAGCTTGGAGGATAAAAAGGCCGCAGCCCTTCTGTAGACACTGGGAAAATTTACATGCGCACTTTGTTTACTAACTGCTGCACGTCACATCTTTTTCTCAGAATACGAAAAAAGATCGTGTGCATGTAAAAATGCAGGACTGCACTTTACTCCACTTTCTGCTTGGCTCAAAACTCAACACTGATCCAATACTGAGACCTGAGGGTAAAATTCAAGTTGCGTCCTGTATCCTTACATGTATGACCAGTGTTCCGTAATCCAACATAATACACCTACATGGCATGAAACACATCAACCAGTTACCAGTCTAGTGTTTCGGGCCAATATTGGACCAGATTCATATTCGGTATGGGATCAGTGTAAGGGGATTAGTGTAAAAGTCAATCAGTTATCTATCCTTCCTGGTTCTAGATTCTCGTTGCCATTCAACTCTCCAGGTTTTACGAGCGTTTAAAAACTGTAGGAGGCATCGTGGTTAGCACTGTGGTTTGAGTCCTGCCTCGGATCTCTGTTCTGTTCAGTCTGCCTGCCGTGAGCCCGTACAGGATAAGCAGTATAGAGAATGAGTGGTTGAGAGTGGTTGTCTGCATGAGCTCAGCTCTTGTAATGTAGATACAATTTGTAACCAAGCACTTACTGATATTTAACTGATAATATAACAGTGAAATCCAGCTCACAAAATTTCCAGACAAGCTACAGTATGAGTATCTCCCCCTAGTCATGCTCATTTGTACCCATGCCGCTTTTAACATCCAACTTAAATGGTATATTTCCCATTTCCCAAGTGCCAAATCTACCAGTGGCATTTATCATATGAAGGCATAGACTGATTGTTAAAGAAGCCAAGTTAGATGTATATTTCAAATGTATTGTTTAAATCTCTCCCGTTTTAATTGTTTTTCTAGGGCTGTATATGATTACAGAATAAAAAATGACAGCATATGAATGATTAATTTTGACATTTTAAGGCATTTTTCTTTTTATTTTGTCTGTTCTCCTTTAGCAAGGTCCAACTTGTGCACTTGAAAGACTGTTATTGCTTTGTATTTTAATAAAAGTAAATTAAATTCAGTTCTGTGTGAATTACTATATAACCTGGGCAAAGATTGGGGTTGTGAATTCTGTTGTGTCTTGATATTACTTAACTGTCTGCTATTTTTAATGGATGTCGTTTTAACTACTTTACTATTTCTGCGCATGTGGATGTGTGTTTGCGGAAACCCCTTCCTGCTGATGTGACTTGAAAGGTTCTTCCTTTTTAACTTGGCATTTAACTTGACCCAGACATGATATTGTATTTACAAAGCTTAGCATACACTTAATAGCCACTTCATTAGGTATCCACTTTTGGCCTCAGAACTGCATTAATCCATCATGGCATAAATTCAACAAAGTGCTGGAGATCCTGATCCATATTGACGTGATGGCATAACAGAGTTGCTGGAGGTTTGTCTGCGGCACATCCATTTCCCAAAAGTTCTCTATTGAATTGAGATCTGGTGACTGTGGAGGCCATTTCAGTTCTGCCTCATTAGCTTTGTTTGGTGACTCGAGGAAGTGATTGAGATCGTCAGCAACAAGGCTGTGGCATTTAAATGATGCTCAATTGGTACTAAGGGGCCCAAAGAACACCCTGAACCATACAAGGCAGGATAGAGCCATACTTTCATGTTTACTACAAATTCTGACCCTACCATCTGAATGTCACGGCGGAAAGTGAGACTTATCAGACCGGTCAACGTTTTTCCAATCTTTTATGGCCTGATTTTGGTGAACCCATTCAAATTGTGGCCTCAGAATTCTGTTCTGTGTGGGCAGAAGTGTGTGGATGTGCATCGTCATGCAAGGTCACAACACCCTTGGACAGCCGTCTTCTGTGGTTAATCTGAAGTTTAGGCTTCCGCTTCTAAATAAGCGTCTCACTGGAACGAGCAGTGTTGAACCTTTTTTTCCTGATAATGCTCCAATACTGGCCCTTGAGAGAGAATGTTTCACAGACAACTGTTTTTACAACTGTTGGCATCAATTTTCCAGCTGATGGTTGACTTATGAACTTTTTTTCATGGTCGGCAACTGAGGATGTTGCTGTTCCATACTCTGCCAGTTTACTCTGACTCGTAGTGATGATTCTCTTTAAGAAAGTTTCACCTTCCTTAGAGTATCGGTCCAAATTTAGTTTGCAGATATCCAAATGCTTCTGTTTACGTTCTTCTCGCACAAATCACTGCACGCTGCTCTGCTTTCATGCAAATCACAAGTGGGGTGTCCATTTTTGCTCGCACTGCAGTTACAAATGAACCGATGTAACACGTTCACACCTGAGCAGTGACTCGGGAGACAGTAGCCTTGAATGGAAAGCGCTGATTAGCGCTCTTATATTTAACAAGTCCCAGGAACATAGCATTTCCCAAGACACCTAATGCCCAGTTTCTTTACATAGCCGATCTTATATACAGCTAGATGTTATACATCTATATTACATAAGTATTACACAAGCTATACAAAACTGGTTGCCTTGACAATAATAAACAGCAAATCACAACACATTCCTAAATTCTCAAAAAAACACGCAAATGAATATATACTGTATAATATGTATGCTGTCACATTTAAAAACCAAGCATACAGGAGATTGAGGTATTTTTTTTTTTATTTCATTCTATGACCTCAAACAACTAAGAGAACATTGTCTCAGCTTTAAATAAATAACTCAAATCACATGGATAAATGGAGAAAACTACTGTAACGGCTTTCGTAAAACACTAATTTGTAATAGAGGGACGTTTCTTCCTGACTATACCTGCGATCCATGTGTGCATATGAAGGGATAAACTTAAGCCTTTCTCATCCTGTGGCATCAAACAGGATGTAATCCAGTCTAAACTGTCCTGAAAACTGCCAATATGTTTCTCAAAAATAGCAGAGCTGTGTTTGTTTAAATGGATCTAAGTGCAACAATTACAGTATATATAGATATATATATATATAGTTTTTTAAAATAATACACAATACTTGTTAAACTCACATACTGCTTGAGTGTCTTTGTGGTGTGCCAGCAGGTTTAGAAGTCCTTTTTTTCTTTTCTTTTTTTTTTTTAATAATTAGCTATTTTCTTTGGACATATTAAAAATTGTTTCAATCCTGCAAAATTCTAACACATATGAGGAAAATATAGCAGCTTACAGAAACAATACATGTGCCTTTAAATATGTTCATGATAAACATAGTGTAATATTTCACAAAAATGTACCACAGGTAAAAAGTTTTTTCTTTTTTTTCTTAAGAAAACCATGTCAAGCCATAAACAGGGAAAAGTTTACCAGTGAGTACATTTTTATTGCCCAGCCTACATACACAGTTACCGAAGTTATGAAACCATGGCTTGCCATGATCAGCCTACAGGTCTGCAAACGTGTGTGTAAGATGAAGAGAGAGATCAGTGTGATGCTGCGGTCCCGCTTTCTTCCCCGGCACCGGAGAGCTGCATGAAGAGTTCGCCCAGGTCGTTGACGTCGTCTTCGTACTGGGGAACCCCGCGGTGCTCTCGTTCCTCGATGAAGTCCCACAGTCGGACAGAGTTCAAGAACTTAAGAGAAACAGCAAACAAGAAAATAAAAACTCAAACACTTATCTCTTAAACATGCATCAAAACCTAACAAGAACAGAACACTTACAAATCAGAGTTTAAATTCACCTCCTTAGTGAAGACATTCAGCTCGCTACTATTCATCTAGATGAGCTATGTTTATTTTTTCCCTGATCCTGGCTTTATTAAAAGCAGACATAATAATTGCATAAGCAATTAGAGCAATTATTATAATGGTTCTGTTTGCACACCAAAAGACACATTAGCAACCCAGGTTAGTGATGTAGCGAGCTGGATCCTTTCAAGCGCAATCAGGGAAAGGACTGAAATTTATGGACTTAAAAAATTGGTTCTCATCACCACAGTGTCAAAGTGTGGAATGTATTTATACATCCACGCAGTGAGCATGGGGCAGCAAGGTTCTTGTCTTAGTGCTTGTTCCCCTGTTATTAACCATTAAATGCAATAAAAAGTCACTGCTTCAAAACGGTCAAATTATTTGCCTGCATCAAACATAAAATATATATTATTAAACCTTGTAAGGGCTTTGCTGAACTTTCAACGTTGTGGAAGAAATGTGGTCAGAATTTTTTTTTAATAATGAACGGAGCTCACTTAAAAGCTTAGTTAAAATGCATGGTAAAATATCTGACAATAGAAATCACAGCTATATATAGTGAAATTAAAACCAAATTCAATGAGAACACTCACAAGATTGGGACTAAACAACTATGTGGCCATAAGAAAAAACACTTGTTAGTACAACTAATCAAAGAAAAAAAATTTTCATTAGAGCAATGAAAAAACATTATATGGTCTGATGTCCTGATCAATCAGAATTGAGCTCCAAGCAGCTTTAACTTGTATAGAAAAACATCATTTTTGGATGTGAGGCATGCACAGCACTAGGAGGTGCTTATTACTCTCAGAATTTGGTTCACATGTGAAAAGCAAATAATCGCTCCTGGCCGAGTCATTCACACTGAACTTTAAATTTTAGAATTATGTACTTGTTTTAATGCCGCGTGTGCATAAATATGATTCTTATCTTTATTCTTTTTAACTACTGCTGAAAGAACTTTATACAAAATGCTGCACCCTAGAGGCCCCTTGTATTACTGCTACTAAAAAGGCATACTGTGTACTCATCAGTACTGTCCTTATATATGACCTTTGTTTTGAATTATTAGTGATTGTACCGCCTGCGTGCGTTTGCAAACATGCACTTTATGTAATCCTGTGTTAATATCCATTGTAATTATATGTAGACTTGTGTAGTTTTTGTCTTGGCGGAATGTTGTTTAATTTCACTGTACACTCTACAAGCTGTTTATGGTCGGAATGACAAAAAAAGCCATTTCTGCTGTTTGAGTAATCCCCTGTTTGTCAGTTGTTTTATTAATGCTACTGTTAATAATAAACAATAAACAATATACAGCAGTTAATATACTGTTTAATGTAAAGTGTTACCCGAACATTTCCTTCTGAGCTGAGCTGCTTCCGGGGTTTGTCCGGTTCAGCCCGCGTTCCATCAGGGTAGGCGTGCATGTAGAAACATTTTCCTCCGAACGGACATGTTCCTCTTCCCTGGTCAAAATACTTGCAGGGTTTTTTACTGCAAAACACATCAAGCATTTTTCAGCGGGAGAAATCATTAGTTGAAGGAACGTGTGATGATGTATGAAGCATGACAGGGGAGAACATTAAATGATGGTATAACCCAGACTCTGCTAACCATAGCTTCTTCAGCAAAGGATGGTTTTAATTATTTAGTGCATCTGCAAGATCAAAAGCAGTTCATATACTCTGCACTGTAGGGTAGCAGAGTTCTAAAGACTAGCCTGTTAACCTTTCACATATCGGCATCAACTTTGGAACCATGTCATTCGGACTGCACCTCTCTATTATGGAACTAAATATTATATATACAGAGTCAAAAAATCTTACCTTGCATTGTGACTAGTCTGGGCAAATGTGATTTTTGGGCAAAAAAAAAATACTGATTATGTGATGCATGCAGCTACCTTACAAGGTAATATCATGTATTCTTACATATTTGAGAATTCTTTTGAATAATAATTACACAGTGATCTTAAAAACAGATCAACAGAATCTGTAAAATATTTTATTCTTAATTACTTTTGCCTAAATTACGCCTAAGTATGGAACATTTTTCACAGATCTTCTTTTTAATTCAATATTACTGCTTTGCTGGCAGTTTGTTAACAATTTCATACAATGCCACATTTACTGTGTTTCTTAAAATGTACAATAGGCACAATTATCTCCGGGTATTAAGTCATGTTTTTTTGTCATATTCCTTACTATTTATTGTGGTTCCAGTTCGAAAAGAAGACATTTTAAATAAACAACCTTTCTTTCCCGTTTTCATAACATAAAAGTAGGAAACGGGGTAATTAGTGTTGGACCTCACCTGTGCCTTACTGTACTGCACTGTGAAGTGCAGTGGAAAGGCACAGGTGTAGTCATGTAACAGGTAAGGATCACTCGTTCAGCTTCTCACCTGACTCCACATTTGAACTCCTCAATGAGACGATTCTTTTCCTCCTGATCTTCCACCCAGTACATGCTGGGGATAACAAACTCGGATACCACCCGGCATTCTGGACAAGACCTGCGCATCACACAAAGCTCGGGTTTTACACTATATAATAAACGACAATAGAATAATGCTTTGAAATATGAGGGGTGTTCAAGTCAAACCGGGACTTTTTATTGTGCAAAATAACAGAATACAGTTATGAGAGTAAAATCTTGGATACAACCAAGGAAGAAAGTTCTCTCACACCAGATGTTTTTCTACACCAGAGCCATGATTGGACTGCCTGCTTCATGTCTCAAGATCAGGACTCTAGCGGGGATGCAGCAATTACTCCCAGCTGGGTTTCTGTGACGTGCAAGTGGTGTGTGTGTGCAAGTTATCCATCGGTTTTCAAGGATTAGTCATTCCACTGGCTAAACGTTCAGAGGAACGACTGTAGTGCGCTCAGAGCCACCTTGGTCAAGATTGTCAATTGCGGACATACAGCCTACTTTAAAACTTTTGCACCATTCAAATATTTTACTGCAACTAAGAATCTCATCACTGTGGTGTGCTTGAAGTCCTCTGTAAATGTCAATCAGTCTTAAGCCTTCATTCACAGAGTTTCTCTTAAACACCCCCTGTAGTTTACCATGCTTACTTATTACTTATTGTGCATCATTAGCATTAACAGCCACAACAACAATGATAGCAATAATAATTACAAAAATAAAAAAACATTTAAAAGTTTGCACTCAAAACATTTCCTTCAAATAAATGATCCTTAAAATCCTAAAAATAAGTCAATTAGTGCTAATTAATTCTAGGGATGTGTATTTCCACATGTAAATCCCACGTTTTTACTGTTACATTTTATATATATAAATATATATATATATATATTTTTTTTTTACATAAATGGTTGTAGTACTAACAAAATCAAGATTGCAAATTCTTTTTTATTATTATTATTATTATTATTATTATTATTATTATTATAGGCATTCGTCTTCAAGCTTCTTTGCCCGCTTGCTCCACGTTTACGTATACCTTTGTGTGAACACAATTAACAACATAGTGCGCTTATTTTTTTACAACCACGCATTATGTTACTGCTTTCTATTAAACACTAGGCCCTCTCTATTAAACACCTATATAAACTGGTACAAGCTGTGTGTGAACATGGGGGTAACTATGTACGTATAAGCAAGCTGTAACAAATTTGGTGCATTCCCATGAATTAAAATGAATTTCTAAAAAAAGAATGATGCTGATGGCACTCTGGTTCATACATGTGACTTCAGACCATAGGAATTTTAATACGATTCCACAATATTATTCAATAACAATGTATATTCCTGACATACACCAGCAAGTTTACATCATTGTTTACGCTGTTTAAAAAAGCTTTATTAATCTCAAAAATGACTCCATGCTGAAAATCAGATAATCGGTTTCCTGCCTTTGCTCTGATGATGTTCCACACATGGGGTTACTTACTTAATGATCTTGTTGTCGAACTGCTTGGCGCAGCGCCACTGGCGGATGCAGCCGAGGCAGTAGGTGTGGCAGCAGCTGGACAGGATCCCGAAGCGCCGCTCGGACGGAGACGCCTTCTCGTACACCACCTCCATGCAGATACTGCACACTTTCTCCTGGCTGTGCTGCACCGCGAATGCCTGCTCCATGTCCTTCTCAAACGCAGTCATACACACCTGCAGAGGAGGAGGAGCATCATCGCTCAAAGGATCTTACTTATTCAACAACTACACTCTCTCTCTTTCATTCATACTCTGTAGCACTGAACCTGGACAGGGTTGTAGGAAGCCTTGATAATATCCCGGGGTATTCGGGACACTAGGCAGGGTACACACTGGACGGAGTGCCCCCCACACACACACAAACACACACAAACACACACACACACACACACACACACACACACACACAAACACACACAAACACACACACAAACACACACACAAACACACACACAAACACACACACAAACACACACACAAACACACA
>JAOVVA010000001.1:20212105-20225701 GCA_028565275.1 Leiocassis micropogon
TACACTCTCATACACTCTCATACACTCTCATACACTCTCATACACTCTCATACACTCTCATACACTCTCATACACTCTCATACACTCACTATGGGCCATTTGGAAACGCCAGTTAGCTCAATCTGTATGTCTTTGGACTGTGGGAGGAAACCGGAGAACCCGGAGGAAGCCCAGCCAGCATGAGGAAAAAATGAACACTCTACCCTAGAGGTGCGAAGCTAACCACTACGCTAACCACTACGCTACCATTCATCTGTTTTAAAACAATCGATTAGAGAAAGATTTACTCCCACCATATCTAAATTCTTTGGGTCAAACATACACCAAGTGGACTGTCTCTTTAACTCTCAAAGAAGACAAAAACATACACAGCCATATACAATATGATATGCAGTGAATTGCTTACAGTATATAACCGCCCGCGACCTAAAAGCAAGGGTTTCACTGCGGGAATGAATTGCACTAGCGAGTACAATTGATTAAAAAATAAAAATATGCTAAGAGAAAATAATACAAACATTGAAAACATTTAGCTGTAAAATTTACAAGGTTGTTAATAAAATAGAATTGAAATCGAAGTGTACGAGATGTGAAGTGTACAAGTTATACAGTATAAATTACAGCTGGGTGCATTTAGTTCTGATTAGTGTGAAAAATGAGTCCAAACACAAGCAGAACAATGTGAACAAAGTTCCAGAAGTGTGCAAGATTCAAATGGTCACTGTTCCATAAAAGCATTTTAATAAAGCATTTTATTTCCTCCTGCTTTATACACCTTTGAACAGAGCAGTGCCTATTGCTTCTGTTCAGCCAGTTGACCTCAGAAAGTCTAACAGGTCACCGCCACAGGCCTTATACAGCTCTGGTAAAACAAAAATAATCCAAAAGCTATAAGAAATTAATTAGTAACATTTTTTTTGTAATGTCCGTTTTTTTGTAATGTCCGTTTTTTGAATGTATGGTCCATGTGCTTTGCTATGGGTCAATAAGGAGAATCCACAAATGACCTTTTGTTACCAAAACAGCGTACTGAAGATAAAAGCCTTAACATTTCCGCATTCAGTTTGTGCTTGAATGCTACAGGGGTTGGTGGTGTGTGTCATATGTCTCTTTAACTGGCATGAACACGTGTGATCAAATCCTGAAATTCTGCAAAAAGAAGCAATGACTGCCACCAGTATGGTCAGGACGAATGGGCAAATATTCCCGGTAAATTTTATAAGAAGCTGTTGGAACGCATTTGCTTGAAGCTCAGACAAATTAGAAGGAAAATTAAATACAAAGTGTATGCAAACTACCAACCCACTGAAAATCTGATAGATTAAAGAACGTGTAAATAAATCCACGGCATCCCTCACCTTCTCATGTGCTGCTCTCTGCACTGGGTCATGCGGGTGCAAAACTTGCAACCTGCAAATTTCACACATGTCGCCATGGAGATACGGGCATGTGTCGCCATAGTGACACTGGCCAGCAGCTGCGTAAGGGCAAAGCAGGGCCTGATGGGAAATGTCTGGGTACGCTGGTACGCTGGCTGCGGCTGAACTCTCCAGCCCTGAGCGGATGGCATCCAGGTAGCTATGAGGTTTGACCTGAGAGACGTCTCTGTAATCCCAGCAATCCAAAAGCTCTGCACTTTCTCCGCTGTACGGCTGCCCTCGACTGTCACCTCCTAAAGCTATGAGAAAACAGGGGGAAAGATTTTAAGATTGTTTAGAATAAACTATCAAAACAGAACGTCAGTGACAAAACTTAATAATACATACTGTAGACACGCTGGTTTAAAACATAAATGAGGGCAAACAATTAATTAAAAATGACCAAAATAATAGTACATTATCTCAAATGCTATCCAGGCTACCACTGCCACTTCAATAGTTACACCTTTTCATGTTGTGGTAAATATCTAATCAGCCAACCATATGGCAGCAACTCAGTGCATTTAGGCATGTAGCCATGGTCAAGATGACCTTCTGAAGTTTGAACTAAGTATTAGAATGGGGAAGAAAGGTGATTTAAGTGATTCTAAACATGGCATGGTTGTTGGTACCGTACAGTCTGGTCTGAGAATTTCCAAAGCTGCTGATCTACTGGGGTTTTCCTACGCAACCATCTCTAGGGTTTACAGAGAATGATCTGAAAAAGAGAGGTGGTCCAGTAAGAGGTGGTTTTCTGGGCAAAAAGGTCTTGTTGATGCCAGAGGTCAGAGAAGAATGGCAAAACTGGATTGTGCTGATAGAAAGGCAACAGACAAAAATCAAATAACATCTTGTTACAAAGCTAAAATGATCTCAAACTGGTTTGACAATGAATTCACTGTACTTAAATGGTCAGCACGGTCACCAGAGCTCAATCCAATTGAGTGTCTCTGGGACATGGTGGAACAGGAGAGTCGCATCACGGATGTGCAGCCGACAAATCTGCAGGAACTGCGTGATGTTATGTCAGAATGAACCAAAATCTCGAGGAAATGTTTCCAGCACCATATCGAACTCATGCAGTGAAGAATGCAGGCAGCTCTGAACCCAAAAGGGTGTCCAACCCAGGACTAAAAAGATGTACCAAATGAAGTGGCAAGTGAGTGTAAAAATCAATCCAAAAAAAATAATTAAAAAATCAGACCGACTTCAGTTAGATACCATAAAAATGAACAGTGGAGGAGAAAAAAAGACAAGCCTAATTAACAGGTAGGAAGGTAATAGGTAACTGGGTTTACCTCTGTCTCTCAGCACGAGTGGTTTCTTAGTGATTCTCGTGGTGCTTGGTGGAGGTGGAGGTCCAGGTCCCGTGGAGGGCAGAACAGATGCTCCTGCATTACCGGCTCTGTTTGTGTGATCCACAGGGGGTCCACCTCCACGGCCACCCGGCTTGATGTGGTCATATCTGAAACAAAAACAACACTTGCTCAGAGAAAATAACATCACAAATCACGCTTATGAATTCTCAATCTGTAGCAACTGGAAATGTGCCATTCTTGAACATCTTACCTGCATCGTTCTCCATAAGCACATACACCTTTCTGATAAAATTTACATATTGTTGAAGGTTTGCTGGTTGCGAGATCATGTGAGAACATGCACCTGCTCCCCTCTCGACAAACGCCATGAAGGAAATATCTACAGAGAGTCAGTAGGAAACGTGACCCAGTTATAATGCAATGAAAGACATAATTTACATGTAAGAAGTTTTCGCAAGTAGGTAATCATAGAGCATAACTTATTCCAAACTGCCCCCTATGGGATACACGGGGCACTACAGTTGCCCTGTGCAAACAACAGGTAATGCAGGTAACAAACCACCCTAAGTAGTGCACACATATAGGGAACACGGAGCAATTTGACATTCATTTAAACCGCTATAACGAACGAATACATCATAAACCGTGATTGATTCATTTTACATTGTGTTACGCTGCAAATGACAGATATTCCGTGATTTTCTTGCTAACTATTCAAAAACCAATCAAAACTCACAGAGAAAACGCCGCTAGTCCGCAAGCTAACAGTAACACTGCACCATTTTTGTTTAACGTCAAAGTCAAACGAGACTATCCCCGTCGTATACGACTCGTATTTCGTTTACGTTGTTCTACGGTTAAAGCTCTAGAATATCTACAGAGTTTTACCTGCACGTGACTTGCTTTGTTGACATGTTTTATTTCATATATACGCAGTTTATATTTTGCTTCCTGTTCTCATACGGTTATTTGTGCGACCTCAAATTACTGCCGACTACAACAGCGAATTCGATTCCTGGTTCCGCACTGTTAAACGCATAGCTTAACGGCTTGTTATTATTATTATTATTATTATTATTTTAATTATTATTTGATTATGATTTTTTTCAAGTGTGTCACTTTAAACTCCGATTAGTGCCACTACATGTACAGTCCCGAATTAACACTTGGGTTCTTAGCACCCTCGAGTTCCCGTGTAAAATATGACGTCATCGAAGAGCGCCTTGAGGAAGGACGGCAGGGTTTTTACTAGTGTTTATGGTGTACGTTCGTTTTATATATGGAACAGCATATTCCTATTAATTTTACATATATCGACAATAATACATGTTTGGGATAAATACGAACCAATGGTTTAAAACAATTGTTCGTTACATGTAGTACCTATACGTGGCCAGCAGGAGGAGTTGGGGCACGAGGCGGGATCACCTGTGCGCTTTAAAATGGAGAGAACAGTGATCAAGTTTAGGCACTGTAGGAAGAATATTTATATTTTTTCAAAACAAGATGTCACGTTAAATCAAGAAACTACATGTCGGTCTGAGGGAGATGTGTGCCCTGTTTGCCGTAATCGTCTCGTCCTTGGGCTTTTAGACGCCCCGGTGGCGCTTCCTTCTCCTTTCACAAATGGTCATGAAACTCAGTGCGCGTTTCTTTTGGGAGCAAACGAAGGCCCTTGGTGTTTAGGGTAGGTAGGAAAAAAAAACAAAAAAAAAAACCTATTCATTCATGAAATATAGTAGAAATTTCACTCTTTACAGACACTTGTATTTTTCTTCCGGTTAAGAGAATGGCGCGAGACGGAGTTACACGTTGGACTCTCCGACTCAAAAGGTAAAGTGCGCGTGCTTCTTTGCCTCAAGTGTTGCCAACTATTTTAAGGTAAAATCAGCCGGTACATGCTCAAACCTCCGCTAGAGGTCGCTAGATGATCTCATATAGCTAGTAATTTGCAGATTCATTGCATCGTCAATATCATTTGCCTATGTAATAAAAATACCTAAACACACTTAACAGAACAGAGGAGAGTTATAGCAAATGAGAAAATAATGCGTGGCATAGTCGGGTTAGCACTGTGGCCTTGCACACAGGGTCGAGGGTTCGATTCCCGCCTCGTGTGTGTGGAGTTTGCATGTTCTCCCTGTGCTTGATGGGTTTCTTCGAGATACTTCAGTTTCCTCCTCCCAGTTTCCTCCCACAGTCCAAAGACATGCAGATTAGGTTAATTAGTGTTTGTGTGTGAATGAGTGTGTCAGTGTGTATATGTGTATATGTGCCCGGCAGTGGATTGGTACCCTGTCCACCTTGTGCCCGAAGTTCCCGGGGGTGAGCTCCAGGCTTCCTGCGACGCTCTGTAGGATAAGCAGCATAGAAGATGAATGAATTGAATAATAATAATAATAATTTTAAGAAGAGTACAAAATAAAGAACCAATGATGGGAGAAGTCTTGAAATAAACACAAGGAAATTCCTACTGACTAAATTGATTGCTTTATTACTAACTAGGCAAGAAGAGAGCTTAAAAATTAAGAATAAAGAAGAATGTAGGTGGAAAAATATAATTATTTCAGATATTGTTTATTCGGAAAAATGATGGTGATCGGTAATTGTTTTTTGAGGAAACAGTTGATCAGTGATGGCTGGTTGGAAAAAAAAAGTGACCAACTGATTGTTGGGAAATAATAATGATTAGTGCTTAATTGTTTTGAAATAGTGATCAAAATTGACTGGTTCCCCTCAATGTTTCTTACTATCGTCATCTCAGGGAGTTTTTCCTTGCCACCATTTCCCTCGGCTTGCTTATCCGGGAGAATCAGATAATTATAATTTATGTATTTCCTTACACTTTTCAAACTCAATTCCATAACTTTTTGATTCTGTAAAGCTGCTTTGCACAATGACTGTTGTTAAAAGCACCATAACTGTATTTTATTGGATTGAATTGAAATAAAGGATTTATCACTAGGAACATCACTCATTCAATTGTAGGCCTTACACACTGGTGCTGAATTGTCTCAACCTGATGTCTCAAATTTTAGACCTACTCAGATTTCACTAGGTTTGACTGGGTCTTTAAAAGGCTGCTAAATCCAGTGACAACAAGTTGGCAACATTAAAAACAGCTTTTATAGCTATTTATTTTAATTATGCCAGCATCTGATAATCACTATGGATTTTTTTCCTTTAGGTTTGGTGTATAACTACACTCTATCAGGAGTGAAGAGGGATGAACACGGATGGGAGCAGTGTGTGTCCATCCAACTGGTTCCACCCTATAGACAAGACTTAAAAGAGTTATGGGATAAGGAATTGGAAATCTTTTCATCACTCTCAGCATGGACTCCAGAACGGTTAGTTTATCCACGTTTCACCTAAAAATGTGTGTGAATTAAATATATTATGAGAATACACTTTTTATACTGTTTGCCAAATATATGACAATTTGTAATGATTAATGTAATTTTCTAAGGCGTAGTTTGATCAATAAACCATACATAAGGCAATTAAAGTTTGTTGTATAGTGCTTTACATAGACAATAGAAATCATCACAAAGCAGATTTATAGAAATCCAGATGTATATTCAGATCTCCATTTTTCTTTTGTACTTGTGTATTTACCCCTGATAATCTTTAGTGAAATAAGTAAGGAATAATAAAACGTGTAGAGGTGTGCTGTCATGGGAAAAAAAAATCAACTATTAGTTTTTTAAACATGAAGTGGATTATTTTCTAATATTCATGCGTTCTGATTTTCCCCCTTCTTTGTACACTAAAGGGACTAATACTGTATGTTTTATTTCATTTTGTATGTTTTACCATTCACACTTACTTTTAAACTTTATCCATGAAACAATTTAGCTCCTGCTTTTACCAATTTTATAAGAGCCATGAACAGTTATTATCTCAGCAAATTCCCCCTTTTTTTCTCTTCCGTAAAAAAAATGAGGAACACCTACAGGTATCAGTATCTGATTGTTTTCCTGTATGTACCGGCCATACAAGTTAGTTATTAAGTTGTTGTGGTATCAAAATGATAAAATATTTGAATGACTGAAATAATACAACTCTCTGCTACACTTATATTAACACACTCAAATAAATTAATAGTCAATTTTTATATTTCGAATATTAGCAAGAATTGTGTACACTTTATAACATACAGTCAAACAGAACCATTTGTTGGTTTGTGTTTTTTTTTTTTTTTTCAATTTTGAAGATTCCATGAGCAGAGGGAGTTTGGCTCGTGTTGCTATGGTTTCGCCCTGACGTTCATAAACCACGTGAGATCTCTGGACAGTAAAGCTCCTCTGAGCAGAAATGAGTTCACCAGTGCCCACGTTTTGTCCCCAGTGAAGCATGCCTCCATGTTCATCAGGGTGTATGAAGAAATCTTACAACATGGCTTTTACATTGTTGATAAATAAGTGCAGTTAATTAGCGTTTTCATGTGAAAGCAATAAACCCAGTGTAAGTTTACAATTTTAAAATAATCTATATAATAAATTACAGTTTTGTGTTTTTTTTTAAGCTTCCTAGTAACAAACAAATAATAATGAACAAATTACAATTTGCTTTTTGCTATATGCTACAAGTCAAACGTTTGGACACAGCTTCTAATTCCTGATTTTTATTTCTCTATACATTGTGAAACAATGCTGAAGGCATCCGATAATATGTAATAATCTCATTTAAACAGTTGATATTGAGATGTGTCTGCTACATGTGCTCTGTAAAACTGTCATAACGTCTCTAACTTGAGGTGTTAAATATTAATTGGTGATTTCTGTGGCTGGTATCTCTAAATGAACAACTTCTCTGCAGCAGAGGTAAGTTTTGGTCTTGCTTTCCTGGGATGGTCTTCATGAGGTCTGTTTCATCATGGTGCTTGATGGGTTTTGCAAATACACTTGACAATACTGTTCTTGTAAGAAGTATTCCAAAACACTTAACGTTCTTCTCTTTAAATAACAACTGATTTGTTGCTTTTACTTAATTACAAAATAAATGACATTAATAATAGCATTGATAAAAAGTGTATCCAAACTTTTGTATTGGTACTGTATTTATGTCGTATATACATATACAGTATATGTGCTTTTCATTACTCTATGTATAGTAGTATTTGCGTAATAAAAATCAATTTTTTTTAAATAGATAAATTAACTAATGACTAAGGGAGGGGCAGTGGTGGCTCAAAGGGGTAATGTACTGAGTTACTGATTGGAAGGTCAGCAGTTCGAGTCCCAGCTCCACCAGGTTACCATTGGTGGGCCCTTGAGTAAGGCCCTTTACTCTGTCTGCTGTATCATGGCTGACCCTGCGCTCTGACCCTAGTTACACTGGGATATGCGAAGAAAGAATTTCACTGTGCAGTAATGTATATATGACAAATAAAGGCTTAACTTAACTTAATTAACTTTAGTTAATGTATATTTGAACACATTCTGAAGGACTTTATTGTAATCATTATGGTTTCATGCTTAATAAATAGTTTCCTGGAATCACATGGTGTGTGTAAGACGTTCTTTGGTATTGTGCAGACACCTTTCACAATGTGATGTACTGTGTGTGTACTGCGCATTAGGAAACGACTCCTATTGTATGTGCTTTGTAAGATGAAACTAGCTTGTAAAAGGATGCCAGGTCCTCCATGTTCACAACAATATCGACCTACAATTACTGTGAATTGACCAGATAAAAACACCGGTACTTCTCAGAATACGGGATTTAGGTTTTAACAATTTCAGGCCAAGGGCATCTATGTTTAAATAAATAAATAAATAAATAAATAGTAAGCAGAAACAGTCATTTATTTTCATTTACCATCATACAGTATAAACCTGCATTTTTCATTTTTTTAAAAATGTAAACAATTAGTGCAGTCTCTAAACACTGATTCAAAGGAGAACATGTTTTTAATTAGGTTTTGAGGATCAGAGTCTTCCGGAAGGTTCTGAGTCTTCCAGAAGGTTTATAGACAGATTTGTTGCCAGTTCTAATAATATTGTTACAGAAATATGTTTTGGCATTCTTGAGTTAATGATGTTTTCAGCATATGGTAAGTGAGCTTGTTTTGACACTTACACCTCAAACTCAGGCTGCATGATATATATATGGAATTGTAATATATTCAAATTACGTAAATCAGACGCTTAGTTATTATTTCTTTATGATTGCCTTTGCTTGATTGTGTCAGTTATGTGTAGCACCTGACATTTGTCAGAATGATCATATAGTATGACACTATAAACTATTTAAGTAACTGGTTAGATAAGTGTTAGAGAGGTTTTTGTTAACATGGGGAAGTTTGAGTTTAGAAGTAATAATAAAAATTAAATGCTTACAATGGTTTACATGATAGGAGGTTAGGAGCCTTGAAAACAAATGCTTTGAAATTACATACACTGGATACACATGCTTTCAATAAAAAAAAAAAAATCTGGCAACCATAAATTAATAAATATTTAAAAAGTCATATATATATATGTATCCTGATAAATTGCTTGTTTCCTGCTTTTATGTGCAAACGTGTTTGACATTTATCTTTGTGTATCTGTTACTTTTATTTATTTATTTTTTAAACCACTCAGTAGGTTAGAAGTGCATGGTTGAGTGAATTTTTTTAAGTATCTGACCAACATTCATGAAAATACGCAAGGTTTTTTTTTTCATTTAAATGTAAGTATTTTTTAATGTAGACTATATTTTATATCGAAAAATTACACTAACAAACTTTCTTTCTTAAACAATAAGCATAACTTTTCAAAACTGTCTGTCTTTACATCTAAATAAACATTTAATTGTAACATCATCTAATGACTACATCTGTGATTATTTAAACATGTAATTTTAGATTAGACATGTAAATTAGATTAGATGAAACCATTAGATGAAGACATCAAAATATTATAACCAAAGACTGTCTTTCCTTCCACATGTTCTTTTTTGTCCTTCAATCCATCCATCCTTTTCCTTCTTTCTTTCTTCAATCCCTTCCTTCTATCTATCCATTCATCCTTCCTTCTCTTTTCCACCCATCCATCTTTTTCTTCCTTCCTTGTTCCATTTTGCTCTTTATCCATCCACTCCTTTTTTTCTTATTTAACTGTTTTTTTCCCCTTCCATCTTTCTGTCCCCTTTTCCTTCTTTCCATCCATTTACCCTACCATCCATCCATCCGTCCATCCATCCATCTACCCCCTTTTCCTTCCATCCATATAATCTTCCTGCTATTCCTCAGGCCTCAGGTCTGTTACTTCATCCATTTATCCTCCATTCTATCCTTTTTCTCTTTCATCCTTCCTTCTCATTTTCCTTCCTGCCATCTATTCATCTACCTCTTTCCCCCCTTTATTTAATAATTCCATCCGTTCATCAGTCATTGATTCCATTCGTCCATCCCTTTCCTTGCTTCCCTTTTCCTTGTATTGTATTTCTTTCTGTTATTTGTAGAAACACACCTCTCCTTCTTTCCATTTAAAATGTCTGACAATGAAATCAGAGAGGTAATTTTAAATGCTAATTCAAACATTATATTCTACAGAACGAACAGAGAAGTATTTTGATAAAAGTAATGTAGGAGGTCCTGCTCGTGTCCATCTGAGCATTAACTGTCCATTACACGTTGCTGTGCAGACAGCACTGCTCCACAGGTGTAAGGCCGGGCGCAACCTGATAGGTGCGTTACAAATGATCAGTAGACGTCAGACTGCTGAAACACACCTGTTGGCCTCCATTTCTGCTACGGACAGGCTGCCAGAATGAAGCGGAAGGTGCCGGAGAGCAGAGCGAGCAGTTAGATGCTCCCAATGCTCGTCTTCGATGGATAAGAGCATTATCAAATTCAGTCACTGTGGCAGAGATATTTTTTGTTTCTTCGTGCCAGAGGAATGCCCCGAGTGTGGCATGAGCTTCAGCGGGAGAAGGCTGGAGGAGGCGCCCATCAGCATCCCTAACCCCTTCACCAACGGCCACAAAACACCCTGCGCTTTCCTGATCGCCCCAGCAGAGGAGAACAAGCTCAGGTAAAGGTCTGACCTTTAATCACAAAGCTTTTCATTTGCTTATTTATAAAAAAAAAAAAAAAAAGTTTAATGTGAAATCATTTGCAGAGAATATGATGGCGGATCAGATCTGCATACTGGAATTACTGACACAACTGGTGAGTCAGTCATGATTTTCTATATCATCTAAACCAACATGAAATCCAGAGCTTAAATGTAAAGAAAGTACTCTGAATGGTAACTACACATTTATGGAATTATTATTACAAGACAAAAGGATAAAAATATCAGTTTGTGTGTTTAAAATAATCTTTGTTTCCAATAGAAAAAGGACACTAAACTGTATCTTTCCTTGTCTGTAGACACTGTGCTTTTACTATGTCTAATCCTTACTTTTCTAAACTTTGAATGTGGAAATTGTTTCTGTTAAAATGATTTGATGTCCATAATTGCACCTTAAAACTATATATGTACTCTTCATTCATATTTGTAAGTAAAATGTACAAAAGTTGTATGCTTAAGTGTACCACCACCGCCACCATCAAAAGTGTTTTGTAGCTTCATTTCCTATGGAACAGATTAAGAAAGTTGTTGTGAGAATGTGTGTTTCTGTAACTGATACCACAGTACTGCATCATTTTTCTTGAAGAGACAAACAATAAAGAAAGAAACAAATATCTGAACCAAACATTGCTTAACACAAACTCATTCCAGTCTATACAGGAACCTTTCTGTTTATTGTCCCATCATATATTATAAAAGGTACATTATATGTTAGATGAATAAAGATATAAAAAGACTTGGTGTACCACATCAGGACATGTTTTTACAACTTAAAATGCTTCATTCAGTATCTTTTTTCCTAGTTGTGTCATAAGCCTAATAAACACTAGACACACCGGTTAGCCATAACACTAACACCATCACCTAGTGAATTAAATAATGGGGGTCATGGGCACCAAAGACTCATTTATACCTGTGGAGACCAAAGTTCACCCTGTCCGGTCCGATTTCACAGAAAAGCCAATGTAGCACAATGGTGGTTATGAAAGAAAGGTATCCAATCAAAACTCTCACAGTGCATCAGCTTGCTACTGTATATACAATATATGGGACTTAGCAGGCAAAGAGTTCAAGGTTGTTGATTCCTAGAACACAATCTGATCAAACATCCCCTAGTATGTGCTGGGCAAACAAGTCAGATCCGTGGAGGCCTCACTTTGCAAGTTACAGCACTTGAAAGATCACCTGGTAGCATCCCGGTGCCACACAACAGCACACCTTCAAAGGTTTTGTGGAGTCAGAGTGGGTCAAAGCTGTGTTAGGGGCACAAGGGGAACCTAAATCCTAGGTGGTTTTAAGGGTTTAGTGTTATGGCTGATCAGTGTATCTACATGTTAATAGATATGTACAGTGGAACCTCGGATTGCGAGTAACGCGGTTTGCGAGTGTTCCACAAGACGAGCAAAGATTTTTAATACATTTTGACTTGGAAAATGAACAAGTCTTGGTTTACGAGTACCGAGTATCATGTATCACGCATGCGCTTCTTGTTTTGATGCCGAGCGTCACGTGATCACAACTGAGTTAATGTTTTTTTTCTCTCTTGCGCTGTGGAATTGTGGGTAATCGTCTCCCCTGCTGGGTCTTAGTGCGCGACTCTCACTGGTATAATCAACATCCGTGCACGTGTGTACTGTTTCTATAACACTGTGACCACTTGTGTGTGTGAAACGTATTTTATTTTGTGTTTGTAAGCGCGTGTGTACAGCACGCATGCACTGTTTCTTATAACACACGTGTGCGCGCGCGTAAAGCAAAAGAAAGTCTTATTAGAAAGGTTAAAGATCCATTTTCTCCCTCTTTGTATCAGCCTGTCGTTATGTGTGCGCGCGTAATTTGACACCGTGCCCCTTCACACACACTCGCCTTTACAAGTAAAAATAAATCCCGACAGGTAAGTGTTTCCGGAGTCTGTACATTTTCCTCTGGATACTCTGGGTTCCTCCCACAGTCCAATGACATGCAGATTAGCCTAGTTCTGTGTGTGTGTGCGCATGTGATGGATTGGCACCCCTTCCGGGGTGTTACAATGGGGATTGTAATGTGATGAGGTGTAGTGCCGAAGGATCATAATCTTTATAGTAATCACACACTTAGCCACTATGGAGTCAAGTTGTTAGCATTTTGTTAGTGTTTTTGTGACTTTAAAAAATTAATATTGCAGTTAAAAAAAAATTTGCTGAAAAAGTGTTTGCTGACAGGTACAAGGTGTAAAGTGGAATTCTATAATTATATTATAGAATTATAAGTATTATATTAGTTTCAATTTAATTTGCATTTAAGGAATAAAACAGAACAAGGCATGATGTTATAGGAAAATGATCAGTGCTACACTGTAGTGTTGTAATGCATTGTGTCGTCATGTGGAGTAACAGCATTCGCCATCTATTTATTTATGGTTTATTTATCTACAACATTTCTTATTTATTGTAGTAGCTATATTTTATCTTTTATGCACAATCCACTTTCCTAAAGACCTTCCTGATAGTAGATACTGGAGACTCTTCTTTAACTGTTCAATAAACTTCTCCTTACAGAAACCTTAATCATAGCAAAGATTTTAAATTCTTTATTAAATATCAACATATTTTTGTGTCTTATTAGACAATTTACATGCAATCAGGTGCCAGAAACAACTCTGAAAATGAGCTGTTACTATAGAAACAAGAACTATTAGATCTGATGATATATGAAAGAAATCAAACCAATTTCAGACCAGTGCAAACCAAATGAAGCAAATCTCAAACACCAGAAATGTTCTTGCTGAAAGATTGCATTTCCAATTATGTCTGA
>JAOVVA010000001.1:20229364-20244418 GCA_028565275.1 Leiocassis micropogon
CTGTGCTTCCTCAGAACGAAGCCTTTTAAATAATCTTTAATCTTGTTTTTTTTTTCTTCAATATTTATCTGGATTGACGGAGCAGCTACGTACTCTGCACTAACCTCGACAACCCAGGTGAATTCTATGCTAACTAGCTAGGCTCCTTCCATGCGTGTTGTTAACTTATTTGAAGGGCAGAGTTTCCACGCTTCCTTTCATGAATTCTGGATTGATTTGGCCTACTTACAATCCACTTCCCCTTCCCGCATCTTTATTTTTTTACCCACAGTTACGTCTTACAACCGTTCATGGTTTTTCGTAAAACATTTTTGGCAAACTTACTGTTTGGACTGTCAGCGCTTCATGAACTTGGATAATGTGTTTGCATGGAGAGGCGGTGCTATTCACAGATAGGTTTGTGTGTTTGTGTGCTTATGGGAGAGAGAGGCTGAATAAATCATTGTGCTGAACACATTTTTACAATTAAATAAGACTACTCCCATTTGTAATAACAAAAAATGTCAAAGTAATCTGCGGCGGACACTGTTGATGTTGTAGTGAGCCAGCATGAATAAATCAATGCATGGGAAACACTGGATTGTGCTGCTAGAAATGTTTAAATGGGAGAAAATGTCTATTTTATTATTAATAGCAAACCGATCATTGATTGCTAAGGTGTTCAACAATTGATTAAGAAAAATGTGTGAAATATGCAACCCCTACTCCTACAGCATAGTTCTGATATTTATAGCCTCCAGTAATGGTGGTGGGGTTTGTTATAGGGAAAACGATGACTTGATGTTATTCTACTACTACTGTAATTCTTAGGGGTCCAAGCACAAAGTGAGTATGTTTAGCCTAAGAGCTATTATTGCAACGATCATTAGAATTAATCAAACCAATACCAACCTTGCATGATAAAATGGTGGTCCCTTCCGATACAGCACTGCAGAAGAAAAGCAAACGTTAAGGAAAATCTCAGAACTGAGGAGACGAAACTCTATACAGCTCCAAACATCAGACTCGTATGTCAGAAACATAGCCGCTCTGGTGCCAAGATTTCAGTCTCATGCTCCAAACTCAGAGCCAAGAGTCACTTTCCTGGCCTTGACACAAACACAGCAGACGAAAAGGTAAGGAGATCAAGGAAAGCAATGCTTAGTCCGGCTGAATAATTCACCTGTCATCTAGTTCCACTTACACCAGCTGGATATTCTTACTCTGTGCGAACAGATAAAGTGGGACACATTGGAAATGAGACATCATGATAACAATATTGATATCGATTAGGGGTCGACCATTATGATTTTTTTTCTTTTCAGGGCCAATACCGATTATCAGAAATGAATTAACTGATTATTAGAAAACGATATGCATTTTCGGCAAAAAACTTAATTGAAATGACTTGTCTTTAGCATGTGTTTAATTAAAGGAGTACTTTAAAACATTATCTTATCAGCATTCCTTAGAAACTGAGAATATTTTTTAGAAATAAATTTTGTAATCATTTACAAAGTAATAAAGTAAAAATGTTACTAGTAAAACTAGTACTAATAGTGGTAAAACTAGCAAAATTAAAAAATGAACTAGAAGAACTTGTACAAGTCTTAACTTGTGGTCCCAATTCAGCAGCAGCATCAGATTGTTGTACAGAAAGAACTCGGAATGCTCTCCAGCTCTCTCAGTTATGGCACAGACTTCATTAAAGTAAGGTTTTCTGATATTGTGTGAACCTTCTTAATACTCTAAGTCATTAAAACAACCCCCTTATTTTATTATTATTGTGCTTTCTCATTCCTTATATGTTAATACTGTACCTCCTATAGCCCATGCCTGGATGAATATTCATACAAACAAAGTAAGCTTTTGGAGGTGGTGTAGTTGAGCTTTCTTACTTAAATCAGTGCCGTATTTAATGCCTGACTTGGGCACCCATCCTTTACTGCGGAAGTGGTGATAGGCTGCGTACGTTATCTCAAAGTTGGGCTGTGCTGAACAAAACACTCTCCAGAGCTGAAGGACTGACAAGGCTTCCTGAAAAACAAACATCACAAGAATACAAGACGTGTTTTGTACCTTGTAGCCAACACACGTTTTGAGTAATATAGTACCATGTAGTATATTTGGCAATAATCTAAGTGTAACATGAAAAGGTCCTAATATCTTTTTGGGAGATAAAGGTGTCTGGTACATTTCCTGTAGGTGCAGATAATAGATGGTTGGTACATTAGGGAAATAAAAGTGATATTAGTAATTCGTTACAGTGGTCAGAATTGCTTTTCATCTTCAGTAACAATGTTGATTAGAGAAGTGGTGGATCTATTTGGGTGGCTAAAACGGTGTGTGAGGTAGGCGAAAATGGATAGGAACCAAAATACACGAGGGTGAGTTCAAAATTATTCACTTTGGTTATAATAAAACTTCTGGTGGCCGTAATTTCAGCGGTTTCCTTTCAAGGCTACTGTCTCCCCAGTCACTGCTGTAAAGGTGTGAATGTGTTACATCAGTTCATTTGCAACTATGGTGCAAGCAAAAATGGATGTTCCACTTGTGATTTGCACGCAAGAAGAGCAGAGTGCAGTGATGTGTGTGTGTTTATTTTTGTGGTCTGAGGGTGTACCTGGTGCTGAAACAACTCACTGAAGAGCATAAACAGAAGCATTATTATATCTGTAAACAAAATTTGAACAAATATGCTAAAGAAGGTGACATTTACTTAAAGAGAATAATTACTGGTGATGAGACATCACTAGGAGCTTGAGAATAAACGATAGGAACGGGAACATCCTCAATCGCTCACCAAGAAAAAGTTTCTAAATCAACCATCAGCTGAAAATTTGGTGGTTACAGTTTTCTGGGATCCTTAAGGGCCAGTATTGAAACATTATAAGAAAAAAAGGTTTAACAATCAACAATGTTCATTACAGTGAGATGCTTATTGACTGCTATCCAAGGGCGTTGTGATCTTGCATGACTATGCATGTCTGCACACATCTGCCCACACTGTCAACACACTGCAAAAACTTTGCTTTGTGGTGTTAAAGCATCCTTCCTATGCTCCTGATCCTGCCACTTTGGACTTTCACCTGTTTGGTCCCCTGAAAGCAGACCTATAAGGACAAAGATTCACTTCTCATGAAGAAGTGAAGATGATGGTGCATTTGTGGCTCGTAGCATTTTCAATGAAGGAATTTGAAACTGTGTTGACATATGGACAAAGTGTATGAAAAGTAAAGAGATTATGGTGAAAAATTATGCATTTGACTGTTCTAAAAGTTAATAAAAATAAATTCTACACCCAGAGTGCAGATAATTTTTGAACCCATCAAAAGATAACAAATTTTAATGACATTAGATAAAAACTTGCAAATACTGTACCCTGAAATGAAGGAAAACATACCCCATCATGGAAAACTGACAAGCACCCGAGGGCATAAACCAGGAAGAAAGCCTGCAAGGCAAAGATATAGCGCATAAGCAATACAGGAAAAAAGCCAAAAAAACACTTAAAAATAAATGTTCTCACAATGCTGGGATGTGTGGTTGGAAAAGGGTTCACTAAGATCACGCTGCCTGAAGTTCAACTTGATGGCCTTCGCTATCAATTACCAGTGAGAGGTAAAAAGCACAGGGATTGTAAACAGCGACTCACAAAACTGCATGCGATCACCTTCGACCCCCTCTGACTCTTTAACGATACTCTTGGGTAAACGCGGCTTGATAGAACCGGATTTATCCGTCTTCATCGGCTGAAATATTAACGCCGGCCATGTTTATCCTACAGGGAGGTTTGTGTTAATATTAGCCTGTGAAGAGAGAGAGCGCACAAAACGGCTACATTCGAACACTTTCGCGGCTTCTTTAACTGTTTCTACTGGCTCGCGGAGTTGAATTCCCTCGATCAAATCCAGCTGTGAAAATATGGCTTAACTGAAGTTTATAACGTCTCCACCTTGATAAGAAAACAAATCGGAGTATTAATAGCAATGCGCTGGAACAGCATGGTGCAGTTTGAGGTAACGAGATGCAGCTGTGAATAATCTCTATCGCTAATACCACAGCAAAATATCAATATTTTTAGATCAAAGAAATTTAGGACAAATAAAATAAATAAATGAAAAACCAGTGCTGTATAGAATCCCTTTATGTGAATTAATGTTATATAACTATTGTTGATTTGTTCATCTGATTGCTTATCATGGACTATCTAATCATTTTGATTCATAGACATTTTTCACATTTAATACAAATTCCCATAAATTTCTTTGGATTGTGTGAGGCTGCTTTTGTGACAATGACAATTGTTAAAAGCACTACACAAATAAAATTGAATTGAATTAAATCTGTTTCAAGATAAACACCAGTCCAGCATTTATGGTTAAACATAATTGGAATATTAAAAAAAAAAAAAAAGTTAGTTATAATTTACTTCTGCTAGCAGAAATTAAAAGTTAAATATTAAATTCTAGGTTGGAATATAATCATTTCTACATAAGAATGTTCTTTTAGGTACTTTCAGATGCACAGATACTTTTATTTTATATCATATTTCCAGTTCCATGATTTTACTGTTAAACAATGCTAGCTAGTTCATAAACACTTTGTGGTGAATTTGAAGTTTACAGGATTTCAAAGCATAAGAGGTGTATAGTTGCCTTCATGGTATATTTGTTACAAAAGATAAATGTCAAGATACGACTTTGCATGCGTCTTGGTCTTGCTAACTTTCTTTTTCCAGCCAGATAAAGCTGAACAAGTGGGTGAGGATAATGGTGGAACGAGACTGAGCAGGGATTCACTTTATACTGATTGAAAACACCCACAGTATGCTTTCAGTGCTTAAGGAGTATACCTGCTAAAGTACAACTAAGGAGTATAATTATGCTAAACTCCACTGAAGGTTTGGCACTACAGACTCATCCTTTATACAAAACTTGGCTTGTGATAGAGTAGTACACTCAACTGTGCAATATTACTCCTGTGCAATTTGTTGAAACTAGTGCAATTTGTTTGTTTGAAAAAAAGTTAAATTAATGTCTTGTCTTTACTTTTTCTCTTGTATTTATACAGTGTACTGTCCCTATTTTTTATTTGCACAATATCATCTTCTTCGCTGCTGTAACAAAGAAATTTCCCCGCTGTGAGACGAATAAAGGGAAATCTTATTTTATCTTATCTTAACATAGTCTCCATCACAAGCCATGTTTTTGTGAAATATTTGAACTCTCAAACCTCTTTGTTGAGGTGGTTGGTGGTCTCTTACTGTGTTAACAGAAGACAGCACAGACGGATGAAGAAGTTTAAAGAAGAGGAAACCAGCACTGACGACAAACCACACAGTGGGAGACCAAAAGAGGATTTTCTTTGAGGATCTGAGCATGGGGTTCAAATACTGTACATCGCTAGCATCTTTGTCTAGAAGAAGAGTTACTCTATCTACATGCGTAATATGAACGATCTGTGAGTTCATACAAAAAGCTATGCCTGCTTTTAATTTTTTTCGGTACAGCCCTTGTATTTAACAGTAACCACTTTGAAACAATTAAAGAAAATGAATTTTGGAAATAAAGAAAAATTCCTGCCAGAATGGCTTGCATGTTCATCTCATGTCATATTTCATGGCATGCAAAATTCATCTTGCAATAAAATTCTGTATGGAATGTTTAGTTTCAATTATTTTATATGAGCACCATCGACATGTTGGTCTATTTTCACTTTTAGTGGCACCAGTTTTGATTTGTCCTCACTTCATATCTGCTTTAACAGAGCAACACAACAGAACTGCTTAAACCTATGTAGTAAAGCTCTGCTCCTCATATGTACACACTGCATGAACATTTCATGTTTTGGCTTCCAAAACTTCACATTTTTTTACCGCCATCAGTGCCATGACGCTCATCTCGTAGATGGCTAGCTACAGAGGCAAGCCCTTGCCGCAACTCGTGCAACGGTCACTTAACTGCGCTGCATTATCGGACTTTGGCTCCAACGTTTGCTGTCTTTACTACTGAATTGATATATATGTTTTTATTATTATTAAAACTACATTTAAAGATCACTAAAAAATCAAAAATCTGTTTTTCAGAGCATTAACAAATAAATTAGCACGATAAATCACTAAACACATTATAGTTTTAATATAAATAAGTTAATACGTTTGGCATCTTACCAGATTAAATAGAATTCAAAATAAATTAAAATAGTTTGGAATTTCAATATATGCTTACGAAAGTCATACTTTGCACTTTAGAACCCTCTTAAGTAACTGATTCATTGTTCACGGTGATAAAATACATTCCTTGCTACAGGCATCGAACATGCTTTTTCTAACCTATCTATTAGGTCTTTCTTACTTGTGTAATACACACCTTTTCCTCCACCACTCTTTATGAAACCAACAACTTGTGCCTCATAGAATTCCCTTACCTCTTCATAACTGAGCTGTAGATACTCCATCATGTTAAACGGATTGATTCTGCAGACCAATTTGCCTTTTCTGCTCTAGAATACAAAGAAAGAAAGAAAATACTCAAAAAATAAAAATGTAAACAATCAATTGCATGCATTAAAACAGTCAGATTGGCTTAGGAGAACACAACTATATGTTAAGAAAATTATATGTTCCCTTTGTTCTACAAGTCATATTAACATTTTTTATATATATAAATGATCGCTACAATTGAAATCCTATTTACATTTCCAATTACAGTGCCAAATTTTAATGTGCAAACTAACTTTCCTATGCATTATTTCTTTCTTTTTATTTATTTATTTTATTTTAGGACTTAAATACAAAAACATTTATGATTTTTAAACATTAGTATTCCACTACCAAATTAAAAGTTAAAGAAAAATATTTGGATGCCAGAAAAGAAAGAAGCACATTTCTTTAAGCAACCAATTTTTAGACAGTGCTCCATAAAACTTAGAAAGTAGCTAATTTCAATATAAAACTGCACAAATTGTACCTGATATTGAAATTGTTGTCACACACAATACCGACTTTGGCTCCCTTATTGTTGTTTACTGGGCTTTATAATTTTTTCCTTAAAGACATCCTTACTCTAGAGCATTTAGGTGGAGATTTTTGCACATTCCTGTACATTTCTGTTTTTAAATATTGGTTTAATAGTGTAGTTTATAATGTTTAAAAGCGTTGCTACACCTGTGATTCATAAGCCTGTACACTAGTGCTCCTTACGTTTTACATTTGCATAAGCTACAGTAAATCTGTTACATGATAATATAATCATGTTGCTGTGTATGGCACGAACATGATATACAGTGGAAGAAAAACCTGATCGACTCGCTTGTGTTGTTTTTTAAAGCTGTCCAATGAGAGAAGAGATACTACAGGCACCACCCTAAAAACACTGTCAATACGAACAGAAGATTATGGAGCATTTGGAAGAAATGAATGCCGTTGCTAGGAGAAAACTGTTTACACATTTAAGATAAAAAATAAAAAAACCCACTCTGAACGCACTTCCCTGCCTCCACCAACCGGCGTCCTCCTGAAGGGCTGGTTTACACAGAGCACTATAGATGCATATGACATGCTGGAAGAATGCAGCACTTTAACATTTCAGTGCATCTCTGAGCACTATGCTTATACAAACACCCTCTCTATATATTAAACCTCAAATGCACCCATAAAGACTATATGCCCAAAAGTATGTGGACACTAAAGGATTTACCATCTTATTCCAAAAACCTGGAACATTAATATTGCGTTAATTCCCTCAACAAGAGCATAAGAGGTTGGGCACTGATGTTCTGGCAAGAAAGCCTCATGTAAAGTTCTCAATTCATGTTCCAATTCATCCCTAAGGTGTTCAATGGGTTTGATCTGAGCAATCCACTCAACTCAAGTCTTCCACACCAACCTTGGCACAACTTGTGCACAAAGGCATTGTCATGCTGGAACAGGTTTTGGACATTTAGTTAAAATAAAAGGAAATCTTAATGCTATGGAATACAAAGATATTCTGAACAATTGCTTTGTAACAACAGTTAGGGGAGGACCTATATATGGGTGTTAACAAGAGGTGTTCATGTCAAACCAGGATTTATGAAGAAATTTCTTGTATTGACATATACAGACTTCAAGCAGAGTACGGTGATGAGACTCTTAGACGCAGTAAAACATTTGAATACTGCAAACATTTTTAAGAAGTCTGTGAATGACGATCTCGGGTGGGGTGGCTGGGAGTACACTGCTGTCATGCCCGAGAACATTCAGTGAGTGGAACGGCTGGACTTTGAATATCAACAGATGGCTTCTCGGGAGAGATAAATATGTCTGTGAGAACTGTACATACAAACGTACATCAACACCACTTGTATATTATACGAACTTAGGTGGGAGTTATTGCAAAATCCCCACATAGTCTTGACCTCGCTCCAAGCCATTTCAACATTTGGGCCATTAAAGGAGTTCCTGGGAGGCAAGCATCAGACTTGAAACAAACCAGTTCGATCCTGGCTCCTGGGTAATAAGAACTCAATTGTGTTCTGTTATTCAAAAGTCCTGGTTTGAACTGAACACCCTCATCACATAATTTAAGCCAATGGTGCCAAATGAACACTGATTGAGGCAGGGAGGTATGATGGAGTACAAGAAAACGTTATGGTAAGACACCAGGGTGCTGATTATTTCTTAAACCGCACAGTTTACAGTTTGGTTTACGTACATGAGCTTATAATGTACACAGCACACACTGGCTAATATTGCTCTAATGAAAAAGGAAATAATGCCATCTCTTCCATCCAGTCATACTGTACATGCCATCTGTGACCCCTCTCACTCACTCACTCAACATCTATACTGCTCTGTTCTGTATTCAGGGTCGCGGGGGGCCTAGAGCCTATCCCAGGTGACTTAAGGCACGAGGCAGGGTATACCCTGGACAGGGTGCCAATCCATTGTAGGGCACACACACAATTTGGGAACGCCAATTAGCCTAATCTACAGGTCTTTGTGGGAGAAAACCCACCAAGCACGGGGAGAACATGCAAACACCATGCACACAGAGCCAGAAATCGAACCTGGAAAGGAATTGAAACCAGACCCTGGAGGTGCTAACCACTACACCCATTTGTGGCCAGGCAAAAAAAATTAAAAATGCTTCTCTTTGGATGGAAGAACTTGTTCATCCTTAAAGATGGTAAAGGATGTAAAATCAAATAATCAGGAGGACATCAATTCAAGGTGTTTTCCAAGGTGGGTGAAGTACCTACATGGATAAGGCTAGAGCCTTGTTCATCAAGTTATTATGCATAGGGTTTAAATAGATGTTTATATCAACTTTATGAAATTGTAGTGAGCAACCAAAAGTTGTAGCAGTATTCAGTGGCATGGTCAGAGTCCTTTTAGAAGAACAAGCCAAGAAATTGAACAGGTTTTTATTTACTCTTTTGATGTCCTCCTCATAAGTCTCTCCATCTTCAGGTTCTTCTTCAGGCTCCTCCACCAAAACATAACCATGAGCTACAGACAGAGCACAAGCCTTCGTATCTGACGCTGACCCACCACTCATCATTTCACTCGGATCTATTCGACACCCACAATGAACGATCCAGTCATCATGTCGTCCGCATTTGATCTTGGCAAGCACGTTTGGATCGACTTGGTCAGGTTCTTCAGGATATATTTCAGCTAGAGGATCGTAGCGCGAATCCCCTTGTCTACGAGGTCTTTTAGCCTCTGGGAATCCTTCTCCCTCTCCACTTTCTGCAGCTGCGACATCTTCCATCTCCTGGTTCTGATCTTGAGATGGCATCGGACTCTCTAACAAATCCTGATATTCTTCAGAGACGTCTTGTTCTTTTTCTAGCTCTAGCTCGATAGGATGAGTCAGCTCGTTCAGGACCTGACTGACAGCTTCTTCATCCAGTCCTTGAGCCAGGAGAGCAGAGCGGGCCCACCTCACATGCTGCTCGTATCTGAGGACATAATAATGTGGTTTAATGCTTAACAGAGTGATGACGCACGTCCAAAAAAAAAAAAAAAAAAAAAAAAAGTTTATGCCTATGGCAGCATTCATGTTACCAGGATTACGCAATACAAATATGATTTTCTGCTTCGATTTGACACAGATGTAACCTTTTTTTCAGCACTGTGTTGACATAAATATCAGATCTCATGATCTTACCAGAATTAAATTCATGTGGCTTTTTTAATCAACCCACGTCATCATCCAAACCAACAAGGACAGCAATAGCAGTGACTATTTTTGAGGGAAGGGTGTGGAAATTGGTGATTTAATATATATTTAGGGAACTGAAACAAGCAAAACTAGAAGAAATCTACCAGAATTAAGTAGTGTAGTGAAATAATTAGCTGAGGAATCAAAGGAACATGTGTGTAAAAAAAAGACACGTCAATTGCAGTAGTACAAGACACTTTAACTGACGCAATTAATCTGAGGAGGAAAAAAAAACAGGAATTGTGAAAAGAACAAAAAGAACTCAAAATTCACTTTTTAGTCTTTTTTTGACATTCAGATGGATTTGATAATGTGTGTATAAACAAATCATGGTGGTGGGGGTTAAACATTCCCTATTTTTCTGTCCTTTTTTGCCCCTAATGTGACCTCATATAAGATGATTCCCCTCTTCTGACATGTTGTTCAACTCTGCTGTTCTCTATTGACACTAAACTGGCACATTTTAAGTAAGAATGAATTAAGTAGAAGTATAAAAATGTGTTATTTGAGATTTTTTTCAGATGGAGCATTAACAGATAGATATTTGGAGACATATGTCAACTTGTTAAAATTATTGCCATATCAATCCACAGCGTAACTGATTGCTGCAGATATATGAGAGCGAGTCAAAAATTATCCATACTCCGGTTTAATTAAAACCTCTGTTGGCTGCACTCTCTTATCAGCACTTTCTGTTCAAGGCTACTGTCTCCCTAGGCACTGCTCTGCATGAATGATGTGCTACATCGGTTCATTTCTAACCGTGGTGACGAGCAAAAATGGATGCCTCACATGCGATTTGCTCGAAAGCAGAGTAGCGTGCAGTGATTCGTTTTTTGTGGTCCGAGGGTGTACCTGGTGCCGAAACAACTCACGGGAATGCATAAACAGAAGCGTTTGGATATCTGGAAACACAGATACTCTAAGGAAGGTGAAAGCTTCTTAAAGAGAATCATTACGAGACAAGGATTCATGACTACAAGCCTGAAAGTAAACGGAAACATCCTCAATCACGATCAAAAAATTCCAAAGTCAACCATCAGCTGGAAAGTTAACGCTTACAGTTTTCTGGGATTCTTAAGGGCCAGTAGTATGAACATTAAAAGGTTCAACAATCAATAGTGCTTGTTACAGTGAGATGCTTATTTAAGAGCTGAAGCCTAAACTTTTGATTAAACGAAATGGACTGCTATCCAAGGGTGTTGTGACCTCGCATGACAATTCACGTCTACGCACTTCTGCCGGCACTCTGCATAAACTACGTTTTGAGGTGTTAAAGCTTCCTCCCTATAGTCCTGATAATGCTCCATCTGACTTTCAGCAGAAAGCAGACCTACAAGGATGAAGATTCAGTTCGGATTAACAAAACATGTTTTTAATGAGGGAATACAAAAGCTTGTTGACAGGTGGACAAAGTGTATTGAGCAGCAAGAGATTATGTCGAAAAATTAGGCATTTATCTTTTCTAAAAGTCCATTAAATAAAACCTACAGCTAGACTGGAGATAATTTTTGACTTACCATTATTATTATTATAATTTTTATATATTATAGCATATTTTTAGTGATTTTAATATGTTAGGCGAGTTTATTAAGTCAAAATGTGGAGTAGAAGGGACAATACAAGCAGTTTTGTGACAGATTACTTAACATAGCCAGTACTTTTTTTGGACCTGCGCTTTTGCCCTTCAAGTGGTCGTGGCTATACGTGTCACACAGCCAATCAACGCGATAGCTTATCGTAAATACACAGAGTATGCAGAAGACACAGAAACGATCTTAAAGCATCTACAAAGTGAGCTAAACCTCACGAAACACAAACAAACGCACAACACAGCATGGCTTACTTCAAAAAAAGGTATGTAACTTTTGAAAACAGAACCCTCAAAGGTTGTGGGAAGTTTAAAACCAGTTTGTCTCATATGATCCGAAACTGTGGTGCTAATTAAAGCAGTGATGTGAAGCGCCACTATGATCTAAAACACGGGTCGTTAGAGCAAACAAATCCGCAGCAGTCCGAGGTAAGGGTGAATAAAATACCTGAACTGACAGTGTTTTGCGTCCAAATCAAAATGTTGGGTAAAAGTGATGGTATGAACATGTGCCAGATTTATAATTATTATTTATAATAATCTACTTTAAACACTGAGTGTATTTGGCTGACGACGAAAGAAGTACAAAGATACTCAACCTTACAAAATTTCTTTATATTAACAAGTTAGGCAGAGACAGAAAGACAGGAGGACATGTACATGGGCTTCAACCTGAAATAATAATATCACTGATTACATTAAAGCTGATCAGCTTATTTTTAGCTTTAACCTTTTAACTATTTCTACAAACGTTTTACCCATCAACAACGGGTAATAACGCTAGTAAACACTAACTGTTTGGCTGAGCAAAAAATTTAAATGATCAGAAATGTTGTTATTTTTGTAACTGTATCCATATGCGGCAATCATGCTATAAAATTGACTGAAGTATATGGCATAACAACCTGTGTAATATTAAAATTATTGAGAGGTATGACATTCATTCAAGAATAAACAAATTAGACATATAATAATGCAATAGCAATGTTTTAAATTACTTACTTAGCAAAGGGGATGACGGGTAAACATTTGTCACCTACATCTGGATAAAAGGACAAAAAGGAAAAACATTTTAAACCATTTACTCTTTATCATATGGTATTTTAATATTTGAGACTAGGCTCTGTATGGACAGGAAGCAGCATGTGAATAGTTTTCCAATAATACCCACATTCCCAGCGTTCAGAAATGCTGTGCTGTGGTCGGCTTTTGGACAGAACTCCTTTACCAAAATAACCCTGAAAAGACACAAAGGTCCATGGTTGAAATGCACCGTTGTCAGTTTATGTAGTTCAATCAGATTCAGCAGAAACTGATTCACAATTATATACCGCGTTTTTTTGCAAGAAAAAAAACCCATACATATATATATATATATATATTATACATAATAAAAAAAATACATTTATGTTGAAAAAAAATATATCAACATCTAATGTTCAAACGCCCACATCAATCAACTTACACATCTTTATAATTTATATCTTAATACGGAGGCACTTTATCATATCATGTTTTACAAACACCAATAGACGTGTGCTACAGAAAATCTGTTATTTTTTATGATTATTTTTTAATACTGCAAAGATCAACAAAATGAAGATGACATATAAACATACCCAAAAATGTAAACTATACCGCCTGCTCAATGAGCACAATTCATGTGTGAAACTGATTCCCAGAACCACTCTTTCCCAATCAAGAGTGCCATCATGGGAGGAAAAGAAAATGCATTAATGTCATAACCTGGTCATTTGGTACATTCAGGACATTAGCTGACTTCATTTATTGCCTTTATTGTTTTATTTTATAAACAAAATCATCATCATAATACAAAGACAAAGATATTTCAATGCGAACAGTATATAGATCCCTTATTAGGAACACCTATACACCTGCACATGGCTGCAGATATGAAATCATAAAATATTGCTTTTTTCATTTAGTACTTGTAGGATTTAGAAACACTTAAAGGAACTCTTGCTCATGGTTTTACATAAAAAGTTTAAGGTGCAATATAAAGCATAATGATCTTTACTTTATTTTTATTTTCCAAAAAAATTGTTCAAATTGTTCATTACTTACTCTAATTTTATTCATAAATAATTGAGCTACAGTACACAAGCTCTAGTACTCATTATATTTTTTTCCATTTATTTATTTAGAACTGAGTAGGTTTGCAGTACTGCCCATGCAAGTTTTTCACTGTGATCTTACAACCCTGGTGAGCACAAGGCAGTCATTTGAGCAAACAAAAATTTGCTTGTATGAGAGTGAGTTTCAACATGTTTAAAAAATATAGCCTAATATCTGCATGTGCAAAAAATCCCCAAATAAAACAATTGGATAACCTTAGGCAGCATGGTGGATTAGTGGTTAGAACTGTCGCCTTGCACCTCCAGGGTCGAGGGTTTGATTCCCGGTTCTGTGTGCATGGAGTTTGCATGTTCTCCCAGAGTCTGGTGGGTTTCCTCCCACAGTCCAAAGACATTCGTGTTAGGTTAATTGGCGTTCGCAAATTGCCCATAGTGTGTGAAAGAGCATGTGAACCCTGGTCTTTTTCTGTTTCTCAACGGTACAGTTTGTTAGCACCTCTGCTCATGACACTATCTTTCTGTCAGACTCCTCGTTTTGGCTGACTTGAGTGGGTTCCACTGTGGTCTTCTATGCTGTAGCGCACTTACCTCAAGGTCTGAGGGGACCATAGTACATTCTGAGAGGATATTCTGCCCACCACCGTTATAAAATGTGCTTATTGGAGTTACTAGAGACTTCCTGTTAGCTCAGGCCAGTCTGATTATTCTCCCATTATAGCTCGACTGTTTTAGCCTGCAAACCCTTTTCACACAGGATGTTTTTTGTTGCAACATTCTCTACAAAGCGTTGCATGTGAAATTCAAGGAAAACAGCCCATTTGCCACAAACAACCAGGCCATGGTTATAGTCAGAGAACTCACACCCTCCCCCAATCCCCATGTTTGATTTGATTATGTAAAGCTCTTGACCTGCATCTACATGATTTTATGCATTTGTGCTGCTGCAACATTATTGGCTGAAAACATACCTGCATAAACGAGCAGGTGTACAGCAGGTATGAGACTATAGGTTAAACTTAAACCTTTAAATAATGAATGCTGATATTTTTAAAAACGTGTACAAAATTAAAACAAAACTGAAAATGAGGAAATAGTTTAAAATACATACACTACCGTTCAAAAGTTTGGGGTCACTTGCAAATTTCTTTGTTTTTGTTTAGTGATTTATTTTCTACAT
>JAOVVA010000001.1:20266292-20283141 GCA_028565275.1 Leiocassis micropogon
TCTATCTATCTATCTATCTATCTATCTATCTATCTATCTATCTATCTATCTAACTAACTAACTAACTAACTAACTAATCATTAAAACCAGGATTGGGTCTGGGTCACATTAGTATTTTCAGATTAATTTCTTTACTCTCTTATCATTCCTGTGTTTTGAGCTCCATTGGCTTTTCTTTTTTTCCCACCATTAGTAGAGTACTTGTAGATCTCTACACTGATATGTTTCATGATTCGGAGTCAATCACTAAATCACCCGCAATGTTTCTGAAGCATTTTTAGATTTATCTACATCTTTAACCACAGCAGACAAGCTTCAATTTTTGTTTCTTCCACGTGATTCGTGAGTCGACACGTACTCATTACGCTATACTGTAGGTTTGGTGTGAATTATTCAAGAAAGTGTGAACAGCCACTGGCTGCTTTAAATATTATTTATTTAAGTTTATTAAGTTTGCACAGCGAGCCATTTTGGGGCTGCATATCTGGCCCACATATCTGACTTCGTCATTACTAAGGTCAGAATACTGGGCTCCATCTACTGTTTCTGCTACAGGTCAGCAAGAAAGAAATGTAGCTGTTCAGTAAATAAGCAATTAAAAAAACTGCTAATCACTGCAAATGGAATGAAATCTAACTGAATGAAAATGAAAATAATGAGAAATTAAATAATGCTTACGTGTTGTCAATGAAAACATGTCTTTTCACATTACATTGGGTTACGATTACACATCATTTTGTGGAATTTCTATTAGAATACCGCTAAACAATCCACAGCACTCCTTATTAGTGTCAAACTATGAGTACAATAATTATAGGAAACATTATAATGTGAGAGGATGTTTTCCATAAACCTTCTGCCCCCTTGATCACTTTATTGTTATTTTTAGCAGCATTTCAGATTATAAATAGAAATAGGACGTTGAGCCGAATAACAATCCACCCCAAACGGCTTTTGTATTTTAGAACAATTTGTGTTTTAGCCCGGTTGGCTGAACCTAACATGAGGCATTGTTACTTGCTAAGACAAATGAATAATAATCGTTTAGGAACTTTCTCGTTACACCTTAAATTTAGATGTAGTGCGAATCACGTCCATAACCCTACCTCCTCCCCCAAACGCCAATCATTTACGGGTTTCTCCTAAAAAAATTTAAATAAATCATATATAACTAAACTTGATATTATCCTAATAGACAAATCATAGACCCTATTGTTTTTACATTTCCCCTTAACTTCTGTATAACCTTATGCTGAAAAAGTGTGGGTAATTCCACTTAGACTCGTGTTGGTGTACCATTCGATTTTCTAAAGGTGTATCATCAAAACCACGCACCTACCTGTCTGCCTACATTAACAAGCCCCCGTGTCTAGTGTGCGTGGAATGGAAATGTAAGCGAGAAGTCTGGTTCACCCACTCACATGATTATTCTTATTCAGACACATCTTTCTGCCCATATGTATTTCTCTGAATGGAAACTTGCAATGGGGCTTTTGTGGTTCATGTGACAGACAGAGGAAAGATATCCAGACACCTTTTGACCTTGTCTATATGTCTGGGTGTGAAATGAAACTTAATTTATCTGAATGACAAGAGGGTGATTTTTGGGGGACTGGCTGCTGATAAATGAGTAGATAACAGAGTCGTGTCTGGAGTTTGAGAAGAAGAAGAAGAAAAAAGACTCGCATCCTGTATGAAAAGTTACTTAGTCGTCTAAAACATCTCTGATCTGATATACATTTTCAGTTTCATCTATAGAAATAAAAATCAACAGTGGGTTTAACTTTTGCCTCAAATCATAGTGAACCACAGTAGGTTTTTTTTTTTTTTGTGTGTGATGGCTTTAAGATGCCAACTGGCATTTGATTTCTGCTCACAATCCTATGATATTTGCAGAAATGAATTCAAAATGTGTACCTTGCATCCCTCGCAGGCATGAACACCGTAGTGGAATCCTGAAGCTTTGTCCCCGCATACTCGACACTCGATGTTTAATACCGAAGTGGTTGGATCTTCTGGCTGTTTTGTGAACGTCAGGCTGTTTTCTGCGTATTGGGGTGGAGACTCAGGCTCAAGTTTAATCGAATCTGATTGAAAAGAACGCAAGATACTTCATGAGGAATAGAGTAGTGTCTTACAAACCTGGCATAAAATATGTACGCAGTTTAAAAAAAGAACATGATTATGGATTAAAGCGAATGAACAATATTCAGTATTGGGATTAAATACAGATCCTTTTACTGTTGTAAAGTAATTTCTCAATTTTTGTGGGCGTCACTACTCGTAAATCAGTTGTACTATGAATGCGTTTACAAGTAACTGACTTTTATCAACATATACAAACATGTACAACGAAAATCAGTGTTGCTGAAAACCTTTTAGTTCTTTTTGGCCCACCAAAACAATATGATTACTCATATCATACAAGATATTATTGTATATATAATTCATATCATATCTAAAGTGCACATATAAGATTTAAGAAAGAAATCTTTAATTAATTCTTTAATTCTGGGACCAGAATAAAAAATTATTTTCAGAGAAAGCATAACCAAAAACATCTCATTGTGTTGAGGAATCAAAAACAATTTTTTTTTTGACCTGGATAGAAAAAACAACACAACAGTATCGTGAAAAAAAGAAGACATTTCATACTTTGGGTTTCATGTACTTTGTAGTTCTCTTCCTGAGTTCTGTAGCTGCTCTCTTGTGGTCTATAGCTGATATCGTGTGATCTATAGCTGCTTTCTTGTGATCTATAGCTGCTTTCTTGTGCTCTATAACCGCTTTCTTGTGCTCTGTAGCTGCTTCCTTGTGCTCTATAGCAGGTCTCTTGTGTGCTATAGCTGTTCTCTTGTGGTCTATAGCTGTTCTCTTGTGGTCTATAGCTGTCCTCTTGTGACCGATAGCTGTTCTCCTGCGGTCTATAGTTGTTCTCTTGCAGTCTGTAGTTGTTCTCGTGAGCTCTGTAGCTGTACATGTGTGTCAGATCCATCATGTGCGTCGTCTCGCTCTGGCCCAGGCTGGGTGCGTACTCGATGCCTGAGAGGGGGGTATAGTCACTGATCGTGGACAAAGGCTTCATGTCCGGAGAGTGTGAGCTTTCATCAAGTCCCTCCAGGTCCAAAACGCTTAGGCCAAATCCCATGGGCCAGGAAAACGTCTGTGTGTCCACCATATCTACCCAAGAGACACATACACAGATTTAGAATGAGGCAAAAGGCAATGAGGCAAAAGGCAAATCGCACCAACAGAACTCGACTAACTTATTATTCCCAGTCGCTGAACTCTTAGTTATCATGTGTTCTTTTTTTTTACTCTAGTAAGGTCAGTTATGCTGTAGTATGAGTGAAGAAATATCAAGCTGTACTAAGAAGCTAATCTTTCCATCAGAGCTTAGTTAAGAGATAACATGATAAAAAAAATTCTTTCTCCTAACCAAATAACTACATTTATCATTTCGAATCAGCTCATCATTTAACCCTATGTCTCCCCGAAGACAAAGAAGAAAATAGAAGAGCGCTGAGTTGCTTAAGATGATTGTTGCTCTCCCAAGTGGCCTCGCAGCTCATGAAAACACCCGGAGGTCTGCCACTGACGCAAGAACCGAGGGCCTTGGTCTAACACTGTGTGTGGAGTGTGGAGAGACAGAGACAGAGAGAGAGAGAGAGGGAAAGAGAGAGAGGGGTCAGTGTTTATTCTGTGAAATGTTGACAGCGTATGTGACTGGGGCAGCACTTTGGCAATAGAACTGAAATCAGAAGTAGACCTGATTTAAACAACTATAAGAAAGAAAGGCAAAGAAGTGCTTTGTTACAATATTCCTCCAAATTCCCACTGATCTCTAAAAGCTCCTCTTACATCACCATTCACAATTAAGGTAATGCTTATGTCAAGTTTGTCTCGCAGTTCGTACGTTCAGTTTTATAGCAGACTTTCCGTAGAAGAACCATTACTGTACATGTATGTTCAGCTTGTGAGGAGCAACATTTATAGCTATAATGATTTACCTGCAGAGGTTTAAATAGAATATGCATCCAGAATACGATGCAATAAACTGAAAAAAAAAAAAGAGATTATAAACTATTATAAACTCTTTGTGTCTCAGATGTGACTTAGTCACATGTCTGAATGTATATTTTGAGGCCTTGAAGGTATTGTCCAGCATGTAAAGTTGTTCATTACACATTAATTTCAGTTTAAAAGTTTAAAAGAAATTTTATTCGGTGGCGCGGTGGTGTAGTGGTTAGCACTGTTGCCTTGCCAGGCTCGATTTCCATCTCTGTGTGCATGGAGTTTGCATGTTCTCCCCGTGTTTGGTGGTTTTCCTCCGGGTACTCTGGTTTCCTCCCACATTCAAAGATATGTAGGTTAGGCTAATTGGCGTTCCAATATTTGCCCGTAGTGTGTGACATACAAGAAAAGTATATTTGCGAGCCCAGCTTTAAAATATACGGGGTGAATCACTGATGCTTTGGGACTGTTTTGTAACTGGTGGCTTAAAATATCACTTATTCCACAGGTTATTCTTTTTCTACATTATTTTTGCTCATTTTAAGAAAAGTGCCCTGAGAGCACTGTAAGCCTCTGGTCATGTTTATGGTACCATGAAATCTGTTTTACTGCGGCGCACTGAATACAGAACCCCAGAGTGCACTTACAGTAAAGAGGACAGCGCTGAACATAAACCGAAGTCTGACATCATTCGCATTTCCTTTTCAGTAAAAAAAAGAAAAAAGAGGATTGCCCCAGATCCCTCCATATCGATCTGCAAGATTTGACACAATGAAAGCCAGCTATTGTGTAAGAACTGCTTTCATAAACAGATAGCTGTGCATTTGTGTGTTCCACTAGGGATTGATAAAATTGAGCAAAAAAATTTTATCTGAGCAGTTCAAAATTGAGCAGTTCATTTTATCTGCATGGGAATTTTATTTTCGAGACTACCCAAAGTAGTATAGTGTGTGAAACTGGGGCAAAAAGGAAACAAACCAGGTGTCAAACCGGACTCGAACAGTGCCCGATATATTTCCTTAACATTCCAAAAATAGCTAAATTCTTGACATGGTTCCCAGCAATGTTCCAAAAATATCTATACGCTATGCGAACATATTTAGTTTTCTGAATTTAGAGTGTACTCCAAGTCTAAAAGTGTATGAAGTTGGGGGGAAAAAAGGGCAGGTGTCAAGCTGGACTCAACCAGTGCCCATGGATTTCTTCAATATTCCAAAAATAGCTAAATTGTTGATATGGTTCCCAGCGGTGTTCCCAAAATACCTATACGCTGCAAACATCCTCTGCTCAACGACTTATTTTTTCCCTTTTTACCTTAATGGAATGCGAATGAATGAATGGAATCTCCACAGAATCACCTGGGCACACTTCTGCTGACCCTTATTTTGGAAATGCTGGGCAATAGGAACAGTCTATTCTTAGCACCGGCATGACTTTCTGTCCTCAACGTATCCACTCTGCAAAGTAGTAAACATGTTCCTCACAGGGCTTTTGCTCCAGTGAGAAAAACAGGGAAGATACAGAGTCAGATGTTTGGTTTGGTGACACACAGCCTCCCTTTCCCTCAATCTGCAGGGAATCTCAGTGGTGATATTTAGAGTCATCGCATTCTGGTGAAAACCGCAGGCTTATCATCAGATGAGCAAATGTTTGAAAAAAGGATGAAAGAAATGATAAAGTTTTATTCGCTCCGTTTGCTGTTTTTCCAAGAAGGTTGTCTAAATAGAAAGATTCCGTTTTAGCTTGTGTTATGTGACTTTACTGTGTAGGTGTTGAAGTGACTATAACAAAACACGATGAGCAAATCGAGACGAAGTAAATGCGGCTCATCTGAACAACTGATAAAGTCAATAGACCTTCATTGTTCCGTCCTGGTTTGATCTTGCAGTTAGAGACTAGGCTTTGTTGTCTTGTTTCAGTATGTACATAATAGTTAAAAAAAAAAAAAAAAAGCTCGAAATTAAAGAAATGAAAGTCTGTCTCTTAACAAATAAGACATGATCAAGACACAGACAAAGTCCTCCACACTGGTGCAGTAAATAATTTTGCTTTGGATTAGCGTAGCTTAGCAGCGGATGGTAACTCTGTCTTGAGAAACACTCATAAAGGCAATAAAACTTTTCTAAATATCTTTGGGGATATTAAATAAAGTGTAATGTATGCATAAAATTTTATACATGGATGCTTATTACAGTAGCTTCTTCTTTGCTGTCCGTATGAACTGGTTTCTAGCAATCCTCACAAACAAAAAAACAACAACAACACAATAACAGAGTGATGTTCAGTAACAGCGTGATGTTCAGTAACAGCGTGATGTTCATTAGGGTATCTAATCTCCTTTCCTAAATGAACATGTACTGCTTGTTTTTTTTTATGGTATAATTTATTTTCTGGTTAGGAGACATATTTAATGACTAAACACTGCCAAGTTCAATGCTTCTGCTGTCCAAATGGCAATAAAAAAAAGATCTAAATCAATTTAATAGTATGAGTAAATGCTACAAAACATTATCTAATTCTTTTTAGAATTGGCAAAAGTACAGCATTTTTCCTTCTTGCAGCTTTGCATGTCTCCTTCTTGGCTAAGCTTAATCCCAGACTTAAGTTTCATGAATGTTCGAAAAGCGGTTAAATAAAAGCCCTCAAACCGACTGAGGTCTAACTAATGACAATAGTGTGAATTGTGAAAGAAGGATAGCTAGTAATTACAATAATGGTGGTTCTAAGGTCTCTAAACAACCAACATTCGTATACAGCATGGTTTAACGTTTTATACTGCAGTGTCCTTCAAAAAAGGGCGTGAGGCCGGAGACGATTTTCTATTGAGAGCTCTGCTTCTGTTCATGCAACAAAGTTATGGAAAAGAGTTGCTCACAGAGTGCGATGTGAAATCCTTTCCACAGGGACGGTATTGCAACAGAAATGTAATGTTTTCCATTAATATTTCCTAAGAGTCATAATGGCCAAGCGCAGGCGAAGGAGTAACAAAAAAATGTTTTCATTTGTTTTCAAAGTTGTAAATCTCCCACATCTTTGTATATACTGTTATTAATGTGCATTGCTAATGTCACCCTATCGTGATTGCATCACTTGTGGATACACCAGACAATTTTTTTTACATGAATAAATAAACAAATAAATAAATAAAACTAGTTTAAAAAAAAAATCATTTACTTTCTTGCCTATAGATTTACACACCCTATTAAAGACACCATATTATCCATCCAATGACACACACCCTAAATTTAGCATCAATTTACTAATAATTATAATTTATTAACCAATATATTAATTTATTTAACTCCTATTTAACTTTTTTTTTCAATGTCATCAGCACTGATTAAGAGGGGTCACATAAAACACATTAGCCAGTGAAACAAACAAGAACGAGCTGGATCACTTTCTCGGCCAGAAATTTTTTAAATACCAAAAGCAAACTCATTGCACCCTTAGTGTCTTAACAGAACAGTGTCAGCCTGCTGTCTGGAAAATGCAAGTTCGAATCCCGGTAATGCTACAGCCTTGCATACAGTGGGTGCCAAAAGTATTAACACAAAATGCATTATAGTTGTGCACGAAACAGGTGATTCCATTAATTAGCTTTAGTTTATCTGGCTGAAAACCTAGAGAAAAACTGGATATGTTATGAAGGTAGTCAGCTTCTTGAACCATGGCCTGGGTCATCTCCAGTCCTAAACCCAGTAGGAAACCAGTGAAGAAGGCAGTAGGAGTCAAGTAACCATCTTCTGTACAAGATCTTCAGCAATCAAGCAGGCATGGACTGAGGAAGTGACACCAGAGTACTGCGAACGTCTTTTGGACTTTTTTGTTTTTAAGAATAAAGGACTTCATACTAAATACTGATTGTTGTACAGCAATTTAATCAAATAACAACTGACACTTATTATGTTGATTGTCATTATTTTTACATTAAAAACATTAAAAACATTGAATTTCACACCAAAGAGGGCCAAATGAACCATTCTAGGTGACTCAGATATAAACGGCAATTGTGGGCATCTGTGAGCTTGTGTATACAAAATGTGTTAATCGTTTTTTTCCTGTAACGCAGCATGTGCAGCAGTTCAGTTGGTCAACTTTATGGTTCATTCATCCTTCATATTGCTAGATGTCAAAAAACCAGGAGAAGCTGGCTTATGGTTAGGAATTGGCAGGTTTGGGTTAAAAAAAAAAAAAAAAAAAGATTACGCAGACATAAGTTGCACAAACTACATGAAGTAACAAAGGACACAGAAGTAACTTTTGTGTGGGTTGAATAAAAAAAATTGCCCAAAGGCAGGCACAGCTTTTCAGTTTAAAGGACTGGCTATTTGTTGAAAAATAATAATAGATTTATGCCCTTTTCTGTATCCTTGCTATAAATTTTATAATAACGAAACCAAGTTTCTGATCTGTAGTAAAATCTGTTTTTACTACTCCAGCTCCAATTCTGGCCAGCCATGAGCGGTACGTCTGACAAAGAGACAAGGAATAACTTTGAAAAATTAATGTTCACGGGGAAAGGACTGCTTGTGTTGGATAAATAATTATTTAGCTGTGTAACATACCACAGAAATGTTGTTTAGGAAACCACACACTGGCACCCCTTTAAGAGTGTAGTCTTTGTACGAATGTTGAGTCACAGCAATTCACAGTAACACATGATTCCTACAGTATGCCTTTGTTAGTGTGTGTTTAGTTTGTGCATTCACTTGTGTCTTACTCTTTTCTTCCAACAATTATATTACAACTGCTTCATTTCAGGTGATGAAAAGTCAATCTTGCTTTTTCAATCCTGAACCTCTTCTTTAGCAGCTGGATATGCCTGAATTCACCTGGCTCGCTCGAATGAGCGAATATAAATGTAATTATGAATGGATTTTAAGAACCAAGTACTTGCCAAACAATGGCAACAACAGACAACTTATTTACCTTCATGCACTAAATACAGAGAATACAAAAACCCACTCTGGAATGGATTTGAGACTCAGACAAATGTCCACTAACCCAAATCAGTAAAAAAAAAAAGAAATGCACTTACCAAACCGTCATACTTGAGAGATCATGTAAAAGCACTGAGCTGGCTGGGAATTACAGATGTCTCCGTGTCTCGTGGAAAGAAGCAATCAAGAATGCACATGAAGAAGAAGAAGAAGAAGAACCTGCCTGACGACATTCAGCAACATCTACACATTCATCAGTTGAACGATAAGCACACCGGTCTTTCCTGGTGGAATTTCTCAAATGATACCCCGGCATAACACGTCCAATATTCTCAGAGAAGACTGTATGCTGCTAAACTTCATTGCTCATTTTAAATGTTGTGCAATTCTATCTCGCAGAACGGTTGGAGACTGATAGGAATCTAAGGACTTTCTCTGGATTACATGTGGCTAGATATAGACAAAGTGATACACTTGTAGTATATGCGCTGTCATCACATGATCTGACCCAGAGAACATTATAAGATCCCAACGATAAGGATTTCTATTTGTGTTTGCTCAAGGGTAATTATTATATGAATAGGTGTTATATGCCTGTGGGAATCCTTTCTGTCTGAGAGACCTCTCACATTGAGCTCATTGAGGTCATTTATTCATATACGCTTTTGTTTGTGTACGTGTTTGTCTGGGTTCTTCGGCAGACGTTGAATTTTGCTCTGTATTACTTCCTTTTTAATTTAGCTTATTTATTCCTCTGCTTTCTTTGTTTGCGTACTGCTTGTTGGTAGGTCGTAGGTGGGACTGGATAAGATGGAGGTTCAAACCTTTGTAGCCACCTTTGTGTGCCCATATTGTGCGCATGAGTACAAATCAAAGTGTTTTTTTTCCACACTGACTTATTGAACACACTCTGCCCTTGAAAAAAAAAAAAGAGAGAAAAAAACGAGAGGTTTCTCAGAAAAACACAGAACGCGACTTACGATTATAGAGTACCGCTGTCACAGCAACACTTTCATCAGAAAAGGCCATGACCTCGGGGCTTTGTCATAGCGAGCTGCAGAAAGAGAAATGTGACTTCCTGACATCAGTGCCAGCGTGAGTGGCAAAAACTCTTCCCCTGTGCTGTTGTCTCTGCCATGCCCTCTCGCTTTGAGACCGAACCCAGACAATAAAGCTGTCACGCCACCCACACGGCTACTACTGAACTTACTAGGCACACATTTATAACTTTGATGCAGATATTATAATACACAGACTTAAAACCACATTCTGTTTGGCATGGATTTGTCTAGCATGGCATACATGAACTGATTTTTTTTCTGGTCTGACTTAGTCAAAGATGTCTCGTCTCACTGGGGAACTCCTGAAGCAGATTTCTCAATTTAACTCCCTATTCTGTTTTGCGTTTCTCAGTCTTACTCCCTGTTTTAGGTAAAAAATTATTACAATTCAGTTTGTTTAATAATAATGACCATTTTTATACACACATCTAACCCATTTTAAACCCATTTTAATCAAAACTATGATATGCTGAACTGCTGGAAAGAAACATCTTACTTCCAAGTTTTGAAATGTATCAGGCAGTAGGATGTAGCTTTAGACTCCTATATGCTGCTTTCTGATGAGTTTGACGTAAAAAAATCAGGAAACAGGCACTTTCCTTTTCTGTAAACTTAGTATATAACTCTTAGTATATCAGTTACACGTAAGTAAGATAAGTTAAATGTCTCTTGGGTTCAAAAGACGAGGAGAATGAAGAGATCTATCAGCTAACGAGTGTTAAGTAATGATGGTATTTCTGCATTGATGGATTTAAAAGGTACTGATAAATAAATTGGGTATAATTAAACGGCACTTTAATCACAGGATCAAACACATTTCTGATTTTTGGCGGAAAAAGAGGCATGATGTTTATTTAATATATAACATTACAGAATGATTTATTGTAGTAATAAATCACACACACACACAAAAAAAAAGAATGAAAAAAAAAATCATGGTAATTGATCACAGTAATCATATTTTTTATTAATATATTTTAATTAATATTACTTTACTATTCAAAAAATATATAAAAAAGTACTCATCTTTTTTACATAATAGTATTATATCTAGTTATTATTATTATTATTATTATTATTATCATTATTAGTACTAGTAGTAGTATTATTATTAACAATTGTATATTTAATAATGAAAGTATATAAAAATCAAATAAATCTGATCGATTTTTATTATTATCTTTTATTTTATTTTTACTTGAAAATATTTTATATAGTGATCTCTTTTACTTACTATAATTTAAACATTTGTAGCACGCACTTATTTGTCGTACAGTTGATAATAACATCGCCTAATATCGGCTTAAGACGAATCCTACAGCCAAAGGGTGCCTGCCTTTAATAAAAAGCAAAAATTCTCATTATAGAGTCTCATTACAATATAAAGTGTGCATAAGTTTATAAATATAAAGACTTTAATGGGACATGTGTTTAATGTCTTTATTTTCCAACATTGAGTTAATTTGAATACTGTAATGAAAAGAAAAACGTCTGGGTGCGGCACAGCGATCATACAAAGCCATCGGAATTCACACGCATTCAGTCTACAGGTATTTTTGAAGAATATTGTTGAAGACTGAAAAATTTCTGGGAGAAAAATGAACTGATGCACACCAAAGCAAACAAGAACAAACTCAGTCGAAAATTTTTCAAAACAATGAAAATGTCAAACTCGCTTAATAGTCTAAATTTTATACTCATTTAGCTGCAGGTATTTAATGATTTATCCCTTAAAGAGTTATCTGGGATCTGCAACTAAAAAATATTTAATTTTAAAACTATTTCAATAAAAAAGCCAGCTTGGACATGGAGGAACAGTAGATACACAGTGTCACATTATTCAGTGCGGTCAAAAACACAAATGTTGCGTGTCGCTTCACTATTAGCTATTAAAATGGCTATTAAAATGATTTAATAGTATTAAAAAGTTTATTCCACTGATTCCTCCTATGTGATAGTATCGACTCAGCATGAAAAACAGCATAAAGCAAAACTAAAATCTAGGTCTAAGATAAGGATCTAAAAGTCTTACTCACCCCTAAACTCACGCGCTGATCCCCAAGACACTGAACTGGGTTTCTCTGTGACAATCACTGAAGACAACTTTGCCAACTGGGCAAACGAGTGGCTATTTCTGTGGTTCTACCAAATTGAACAGGAACTTGATTTTTTACACTTCATGGCCTCAGCAAAAGTGCAGACAGCTAACCATCATGTGGTTGTGCTGTAAGGTGTTTCGGCTAGCCAGATGACTTCCTGTTGCTTCACTCACTGCTTTTCTGCTTTCCACTTCTCTTTACGGAAAGCTGGACGGATCACTTCTTCCTTAGGATAATTTTATATAGTAAATCTGACGTAATAAATTGCTTTCGCTGCACTGTGACATTTTCAGTGTGACCACTAAGGTCTTGAACTCTCATCCTATGATCATGACAGTCATAATGACCGATAGTAGCTTCACGAGATGGCTTGTCAGATTTCTTTTTTTTTTTGTTTTGTTTTTTTCTGGTGTTGCTTCTGCATTTGAATTCACAAATCTCCTGTAATGAAATGGATACTGTTTTTCTGATACACAATGTTGAGCTGATTATGGCCTGGGTATTTAGCTCAAGAGCTGACTGCTTGACATAAGAGTGCTCGAGAGTCGAATCATGCAAAGAGCACTTACCAAAGCACCTTTAAAAACAAAATGTATTTCAGCTGGAGTGAAAATCCCATATTTTACAACCAAATACATGATAGGCAAGTGCGAATACCCTAAAATAAAATACCTTAAATACGTTTCCATTCATTACCAGTAGCCACACTATCCCTATACCTATCCCTATAATTTTTTTTTCATAAACAGTTTTTTGTATTTTTGCAAGTAATAAGTTCCATCCAGACTGAGAAACATGCTTTCAACATTTCATCTTAGAAACTACATTATTTGGATAATAATGTGTATTGTAATTCTAATCGATATTTTAAAGCACTTATATAATGTAACAATCATTAGGTACAAGCAACAATTCTAGGAGAACTGCCGTTAATCTGATGCTAAGCTTTTGTACCAGATCATCTTAGTTAACAGATAATTTGTCTACTGCTTATAACTAAGAATAACAGGGTTTGTGGATAGGAATTGCGAGTACATCTTGAGCTAACTATAAAATGAGCTAAAACCCAGACGGATAATACAATCATGTAATTTTATTTCATTTTTGAAGGTAATTTTGTCAAAATATCTTTGAGCACAAAAGTACAGTATGTCCATACAATCCAGGTACCTTGGTCAGGACTCTAGAACGAATCAATCTAGTCTCATTACAGTTATAAAAACAAGCTGTAATTAACATTTAAACAAAGAATTTTAAGAGGAAATAAAATGTCAGCAGCCAGGCCTGCACCCTTGTTTAAGACAACAGCTGACTGGAAATGTGTATACTGCAACTCAAGCAAAAGATCCTGGGCAACTTCTTGACCACAAAGCATCTTTACACCCCACACGCCACACACACACACACACACACACACACACACACATACACGTAAGTACGTAGCAACTCCTCCATCTTTCCAGCACATCAGTAATCATGATCTCATACTCTCAAATCCAAAGCCTGGCAGAAAACCTTAAAACACAGTAGATACAAAAGACATAACTGAGGACGGAGGTTGAGCAATTACTGTATTTACCTGGACATTCTCAATCGGATCCAACTCAAACGGCATTTCTGGAGAGTGTGTCGGACACCACGGTTTTTATTTTGTAGCTCCTTGGGAATTTGGTCTTGCACAATATCTGAGGACGTGAACTTTCCCCCAATTGCTTTTAATAGGAATGAGTTAATGGTTGATGCCTCTCCTGAGGGTTCCCGCGCTTCCTCAGCTTCCTCAGCGGATGAGGAAGGGGCTTGTGCGAGTCAGAGTGGCCTCAAACCTAGCGTAGCGGAGAAGGGCTCTTCCCTCGTTCCTCGAGGTGGACAGGAAAAAGGAGGGACGCTCAGCAGGGGATTACAGTGCTGACCAAAACCATGTGGCCGTGCTGTTCCTGTCCAAACACTCTGAGAAAGGTCAGCTTGCTGAATGATGCAGATGACATTCCCTAAGTCCGGCAAATATGTTTACTATCATTTCCGACAATTCTGTACAAATGTCAGGCGGTTGAGAATGCATCTTATCCACTTATGAAACCTTATGTACTATTCGGCAAGCAAACATGTCAAGCATTTTCCTGGTCCCGGTGGGCTCGCTGTCAAGATGAAGAATTTCGATAACCTCCAACCTAATTAAAAGCCATTTTATATAACTAATATAACTGTTGCACACATCAAATCTCAATGGTATTGGATCTGAAATGCAAGATTATTATCTAATTAGAATGGACATACTGTATGAAGAGTTTGATATAGCCTTATTTTAGAAGTTTTAAACCGCCAGGGTTTTGAACAAAACACAACAGGTAGCTGCTTGATTTTCAAGCAAAAGCCGTTGTGTTGTGACGAGCCAATTGCGCAGCTCCTTTCTGTCATGTGATCAGCGATATGAAGATACTTCCTGTGCACAAAAGCTCCTAGCTTGAGTGCTTGAATGTCTTTAAAAGGGTTTTTGGAGAATGGTTAAGCCCTGAAATGAATGTTTACAATCTTCTGCAGTTGCCCCAGCAATATGCGTCACTTTACGTCCGCGATACGTTCTGTGGAATAGGACATCATGCGATTTGGATGTCTTTCAAACAGCATGTTATATACTTAACAAAACTATGTTGGTTACTGTATTGTAAGCTCTGTGGTGCATCACAGAAATACCATAACAGAACTTACAACATGCATGAACGATTTGTGTACAAGAGATATGAGACGGTTAAGCTGATGGTTAAACGTACTGTAACTGTACTATGAGAGTTGTTTTCATGTACTCAAGTAGGACAGAAAATGGCAGCGGAGGAGGCTGATGATGCTGTAAACTGAAGTTTTTGTATCGTTTATAATGTTTCTCAATGTCTGCAACAATCTTTGTAATTTCAAAAGGTTTGTTTGTTTTTTTCCTCGATCTAATTTAATGCCACTACTTTCTGTTTGACTCAGTACAAGGTCACAAGCAAAGCATGAGTTTGCTAAACCAACATATCATTAATAATAGTTAAACCTTAAACACAACTACAGGCTGATTTATCAATTTTGCCAAAATTGTGGGAGGTGGAGTTATAACTTTTTGAAAAATCACACAAAATTCATATTTATACCGAAAACAATTGTGATTTTTCTTCTTCTTTCACGCTTGTGACTACATCAAATATTTTCTAACAGTGTACAATACTTCGTGCTTGATTTTGAAAACTTTTCCCCCCTCAAAACTGCAAAAAGGATTTATCTCATTTTGCTATCAAACTGTTATTTTTTTCCCAATGCTTTCCACTGGTCTACTTTTAATCCACACTGCCAACATGTGTGATGTGCATTCACAGACTTCTCTTTTCAGGACATAGCAATTAGTTCATTAGGATAATTATTTCAATGAAAGAGAAGAGAAACAGGGCGTCTTCACGGCAAACACCTTTTACACAGCGTCTGCAATTATTGAAGGTCAGGGATTAGTAGTATAAACCTATGAAATTCATTTAAGCTTTTAATTGGATTTTTTTATTTTTTATTTTGACCACAAACGGTTCAGAGGATAGAACAGGTAAAATATCTATTTTTTATGTTGTGCACTAAATACTTACCATTCAAGACAACGACTGAAAGCAAAGCCATGGTGGAGAAAAATGAATTAGAAGACAGAAATATGGGGAAAACAGTCACAGTATCTGTATGCTTCTATTTTTTTTTTTTTTTAAATTATTACAAGAATGCCTTCTTTCAAGAAAAGTTGATCAGATTTATGTGTTGCAATCTGGGAAAATCTCGACAGATGTTGCTGCAATTCTTAAAATGACACATTTTCTTCTTTACTATAATTTGACAGTTCTCCTTAAGAAAATAAATAAATAAATAAATAAATATATATATTTTGTACAAAGATCGTGAGCCAGATTAACAAACACAACTCCAAAAACAGCTGTAGGATACAAATAAAGTCCAGTTGATATACGAGCTATTATCAGCTATTATCAGAGACCTAGTTTTTATGTATTTTTACTTTAAATTGGGTCTATGCGATACAGGTAATTTGTTACATGGGTAGCTCCAGTATTGCGGATGTCCCATGTGGACTCATATACCATGAATAGGCTTAGCATCAGTGAATTAACTTGCATTTAACTTTTAATGTAATCTCTTTAGCTAAAAACAAACAAATACTCAAAATTCATATAATCATTTACATTCCAAAAATATAGAAAAGTTTATCAGTGTTGTGGATGTGGCAGTAGCCCATAAAACTCAGAGCATTTTAGCCATGTTATTATTATTATTTTTAAATAAACATATGCTATGTATTGTGTCATGTATTGTGCAGCATAGAGTGATATATTCTTTTTTAACCTATACAAACATGACCGATCAAAAAATGTGAAGATGTATGTACCGGGTATGATGTATGAATAGGTCACATAGGCAAAGAAATATGGATATAAAAACACAGATACAAATGATCACGTGGTTGTTTTCAGTTGTTGCAACAACAAATAATAATATGCTCATTATGATAGTTCTACATTTTAGTGCCTTCATTCCTATATTTGAATAGTGGTTCAATAGTTTACACGCTTTAAAAGTAATTATAGATCCGTTACACTTGACATATACTGTATGAAACCCCAAATGCAGAATTTTTATTTCTGAAGCTTCCCTGTCGACACATACCGCCTTCCATATGAGCACACACATGCACACACACACATATATA
>JAOVVA010000001.1:20292651-20331527 GCA_028565275.1 Leiocassis micropogon
GCAACACACCTTTAATAATAACAACAGAAACCTAAAAAGCAGGATAAATGTTGGAAAAATATTTTTTTAATTCAATAATATACGATTTATATTTTATTATCACATCCAATAATCCTGTTCTGTGGCAGAAGAATTAAATGGATCACTAAGGACAACTGAAACTAATTTGTTGGAAATTATTTGTGAACTAGCACCAATAAATCCATCCTTCCACTGTCTTTACTGTGCATCCTGTGTAGGGTCATGGGGTGCCTGGAGCCTATCCCATGGAACTCTGGGAATAAGGCGGGGTGCATCCTGGATGGGGTGCCCAATCATCACAGGGCACAACAGCACATACTGTATTTAAACACCCTATGATATACTACAGGCAATTTGGAAATGCCAGTCAGCTTACACCACATGTGTTTGTAGGAGGAAACTGGAGTACCTGGAGGAAACCCACCAAGCACGGGGAGAACAAGGAAACTCCATGCATACAGACTGGACCTCCGATTCCAGCCCTCAACACTGGTAGTGCAAAGCAAAACTAGTGTTAATAAATCAGTGTAGAAAGTAGTAGACACAGATCTTCCAAAATGTTACACACCAAAGGTGAACAGAAGTGTCAAACAACCTGCTTTTATTCAATTAAATTTAATGATAAAATAGTCATATACACACTTACCAGATAATAGAATACCAGCAATACAATTCATATAATTTCAAGATATACAGTAATATTCCTTCTTAGCTGTCTGTAGGGAGGAAGGGAGAAGAATACATAAAGTACAGAGAGAGAGAGAGAGAGAGAGAGAGAGAGAGAGAGAGAGAGAGAATTTGCTATGATTTTTTTTTTTGGCAATATGACAAAAATGCTATAGAAGTAATTGTAGAATGCTAATGGGACACAGCCCCATGCTAAGTTTATGTATTTTTAGTGGACAAGGGTTGCACAACCAGTTATTAGTTTTAGGGGCAAATTACTTTTTCACATAAGTCCATCATTTAAAAACTGCATTTTGCCTTTATTTGGGTTATGTTTGTGAAATATAAAAATGTGTTTAATAATCTAAATAATTTAGGTGTGAAAAATATGAACATAATGCAAAAAAAATTTCATGGCACTGTAGGCTTAAGGTTAATCAAAACAAGTGGATAGACTGTATTTTAGATGATTGTTCCTCGTCAACTCCCAAATGCCTATTTATGGGATTATCCCCTTAACCCCCCCAAACAAACGGAAAAAAAGTAGTAGATAGGAGATCATAACATAAATCATGTGATGTGATTTTTGAGATGAATTCCCAAAACCTATGGTCTGTAACCACTGCAGTCTCAGTGTTTAAAAACAAAATGTGCTTCTTTTAATTATCAGGGCCAAGATAACTGAAGAGAAGACTATATTGATGAGTATAATAGAAGAACACAGCAAGGATGAGATCCAGTACAAAATCTACTTAATAAAGATGCGCAATTTAATCAAACCCTGTAACAACAACTGTGATGATTTAACATCCATTTTTACATCAGTCTTTTATTCTTTGCAGATGTTCAAAGGTTTTTTTGAAAAAGTGAACAATGCTCAGAGTATCTACACCCCATTTCAAGAATCGGAACATAGTGTTAAGTCAGGAACAAACCATAGTATTTGCTTTTAGGTACAATAGAGTTGCTTGGGTGTCAGATGTTCAGTCATACAAGTAAATTCATAATGGAAGAAATAAATGGGGGATTAGATGGATTATATATCAAGGCTTACCTGGAAGCCCAGATATTATGTTTCCACTTGCACAATTGTGCACTATGGTCCTCACATGTTGCACAAATTGGTATAAACCAGTCTTTTCAATACAAGTAATACAATGACCTTATCTGTTAGTAAAAGTTGTCTTGTTTGGAGTTGTATTGTAATCATTTCTGAACTTGCAGCACAATCTCCCGTAATACGTTCTCTATTGTGTGTAATTTAACAGATCCAGAACATACACTGTCTAATCCCCCGAAAAACATCACACACTCTATTATTCTGTTTCATTTGTTTTGATTGTAGTGCACAATGTGGTCGCAATTCATGTGTGAAAATGATTCCTACAGTATACTCCTAGAAACTCTCTTTCCCAATTTTAGTCCTGAAACATGCCCTTGCTATGATGGAAGAAAAAAAAAAATGCGATGATGTGATAACCTGGTCATTCAGTACATTCAGATCATTAGCTGACTGATCATCTGACAGATCATAACAAAGCCTCCAGTGGCCACTATGTATGATAGGTGCATTACATGTGCTTCCATTCTTACCCTGACTCTGGAATCAGACCACATGACCTTTTTTCATCACTCCAATGCTCAATTATTTAATGTTTCATCTTTATGTTCTCTAGCAAACTGAAGCATTAGTCACATGGCGCACATGGCATTAGTCACATGGCGCACATCGCATTTTATTTTATTATTATTTTTTTTTACATTGAGAGGTTCTTTTCTTTTAGCCACACTGCTATTGAGTCCCAGTCCTGTGAGTTCTTGTTGCATTGTTCATGTACAAATTCTCTCATTTTCACTATTAAACATAGCTGTTACGTTTACTGTTCATTTTGCATAATAGAACTTCACTAAGAGTTTAAGTAATCTCTGATCACGGCCGTTCATGATTTTATTCCTCCCATGTTTCTTCCACAAAGCTAAGAGTTCAGCACTATCCTTATTAATAATGCATTAAACAGGTCATAACCCAATTCCAGTAATTGTAGCAGTCCTCTTAGTTGTTTTCTTTGCTTAATGCAGGCCATTCTGAAACTACTTACAGTCTTGAGCAATAAATAGAACATCCAACTTTATCGTTCTACTATCACTATGTACACACTTAGAAATCATGACTGTACTGTAAGTCTTTGTTATAGTCTTCTACCAAATTGCTGGTTTTTGATCTATTTCAGAATTACTAGGATCTGTGAGTCTGTAGCATGCTGAGTCTGCTCTCAGACAATGTTATGTCCTTCCTTCCAAATACAGCTTGACATTGTCCTGGGGTGTCATCACCCTGTCTAGGGAGAGGTACTGTAGCTCATCACTGAACTCACAGGGGAGGAAAAAGGGTTTAGAAGACTTTTTTGCGTGTCAGACTTTTTTGTTTACAAACATTTATTGATTTTGTGTCATCGGCCCACTGGGAGACTGATGTTGTTGCTTCTCCAGGCTTACTAGTGAGAGGACTAGGACATGGCTCAAGTGTGCCGCATTAGCTCTTATCCTCCTACCTCATTCTAAAATCCCCATTTCTTTGCCAAACTGCTTTGAAAAATGCTACAGGAGAAAAGGGTTGCAAAGGGTTTTTCTTTCTTTCATTTTGTGCATTTCGTGAAGTCTTTGACTAAAACGTATCTGCTGTTTCTGCATGATTTAACAGGTTATGCATGATATGAAGGGAAAATGGAAGTTACATGTTGTGGCAAGGTCGAGCTTTGTCTCATTGGCTTAGAAAAAACACCTTAACGATGGATATAGCAAGGCTGTGAATGTAAAGCATGACATCTCTTCTTAAATATTTTTATTGAATACCCTACACCGAAAAATAACGAATCCTAGTTGAAGCAGATTTCATTAAAAATTAATTAATAAACATGGAAGAGAAGAAAGTTGAAAAAACAAAGCGTCTGTTTTGTTACTGCAGCTACAAATTTGTACGTTTGTGTCAGCATTATTAAATATGTTTTCACAACGTCAGTTTAGATATCTGTCGAGATTAACTGCAATCTCCTCATTCAGAAGGTTAGACTTGTATTACAAAAACTGCCTGAGGGTGTTGAGCAGATACCTCACACCCATTCTGTCATATGCATTATAATTTACTGTACTACATTTAAATAATAATTTTAATAACTATAACTTTACTATCTATCTATCTATCTATCTATCTATCTATCTATCTATCTACAGAGTCAGCCAAAAAAATTTATAATAAAATAAATATTAATAATTTTATCATATTTTCATATATATCTTTATATCTATATAGCAAGGACGTTATAGTTATAAGGCATTATTATTTAAAATAATGGTTATTTTTTTAAATAATAAGTAAGGGTGGAGTTATTTTACCAGATATAAACATATTTAATGAAGTACAACTCCACACAAATATTTATAGTTTTTTTTTTCAGTGCACAAATAAGCACATTTTTGAATTGTACAGTAGATTCAACATTCATCCATGCATCTGTTATCTACGTCACTTATCCTGTGTGTGGTTGCAGGGAGCCTTTCCCAGGGAGCACAAGGCATAAAGTGGCACACAACCCCAATAATACACTTGGTATAATTTTGAACCACCAAACAGCCTACACCACATGCCTTAGGACTGTGAGAGGGAATCAGAGAACCTGCAGGAATCCCACCAAGCCCAGCAACAACATGCTAACTCCACACTCAGAGACAAGAGTTGGACCACTAACCTGGAAGTGCAACCACTGAACCACCGTGCAACCCAGATTTGACATATTCTGTGATATTTAAATTGACATTAGCATATTTAAATTGTGTTATTATCTCAGCAATCTGGATAATATTTTAATTGTAACAGTCCTCAAAAAGCATTTATTAAAAATCACTGCTGCTCCAGTGTTTTTAGATCTTTTTGTCAGATGTTACTATGGTATACTGAAGTATACAGTAATTACAGGCATTTCATTAATGTCAAAGGCTTTTATTGACATTATTATTAGTATTATTATTTTAAGTTTATTTAAAGAGTCAATATTTGCAGCGTTGACCCTTTTTTTTTTTTCAAGACCTCTGCAATTCTCCATGGCATGCTGTCAATCAACTTCTGTGCCACAGAATGATGGAAGCCCATTCTTGCATAATCAATGCTTGGAGTTTGTCAGAATTTGTGGGTTTTAGTTGTCCAACTGCTTCTTCAGGATTGACCACAAGTTTTCAATGGGATTACAGTCTGGGGAGTTTTCTGGCCATGGACCCAAAATTTTAATGTTTTGTTCCGCGAGCCACTTGGTTATCCATTTTTCCTTATGGCAAGGTGCTCTATCATGCTGGAAAAGGCGTTGTTCGCCACCAAACTGTTCTAGGATGGTTGGGAGGAGTTGCTCTCTGAGGATGTTTTTGTAACATTCTTTGTGTTCGTGAGCGAGCACACTTGAGAAGCAACCCCTCACATGAATGGTATCAGGATGCTTTACTGTTGGTATGATACAGGACTGATGCAGCACTGGTGCAAACCTTATGAAAAAGTATATTTGTGTCATTCTCTTTGTTTGTTTAAAATTAGTGCTGTGACAGGTTGTCAAGGTTTTGTGTGTTATACTGACAAACACAATCTTTTGAAAAATGCACAACACGACTTCACAGCATCAATAACCAATCCAATCAGGTCCACTTGTGTCTCCTGCTTACTAATGCTAAATGTTAGTTTTTTGGCTTACTAACAATTAAAAGCATTAAAAGCATTTTATTAGGGCAGCCAAGTCTAGTAGAGGGTAGCACACCTCCAGGGTCTTGAACTCAATCCTGAACTTAGGTTAGTGTCTTTGTGAGGTTTCACACCTTCTTTCTGTGTGAGTTATCTGAATTCCTCCCACTGTTCTGCAACATGTGGCTTGGTGAATTGGTTACACTAAATTTCCACAAGATGAGAATGAGCGTGTGAATGTGTGTGTACATTGCACTTGCACTCCATTTGGGGGTAAATTCTCTTACCTTGTAATCACCACTGCCTGCTGCAAACATGATCAGGATAAAGTTATTACTCATAATAAATGAAAGAACTATATATATGGCCTGTATATGGCATTTTTGAATCTCGTGTCAACTTTACAACAGTGGTCAAAATTATTAAAACAACATTTGATGTTACAAACTACTTTTCTCCTATCTGACTGAAGAGTTGTACTAATTAACTGAAAATCTAGTGGAAAAAATGGCCATGTGCTAAAGGAATTCAGGTTCTGGATCCATCTCCAGACCTAAACCCAATAGAAAACTGTTCGTTGATTGTCAAAAATGTTATTGTCAGAAATTTTGAGGTCATTAAAACCATGAATTGCACTTTTGTTATTAATAATTATTTTATATTTAAGTATACTGTAACTGATTAAATATTGATGACTTTTCCTTTGGGAAAGTTTTCTTTCATTTTGATCCATTGATTTCTTGTGGTTTGAATTTGTCATAATTAATTACATTTACAAATAAGAGTTAAATTTTAGGTCACATTTACTTCAAAACAAGATTATCTACTGTAAGTGAGTTGTGATTTGTGAGTTCACAAACCTCTATATTATACAAAATAAGAAAGCAGGACCTTGGTTGGTTGGAAAAATATGCAAGTGTTGCTAATTTTTACATAGTAGTCACTCCTGATTTTAATTTCAATGTTTCTTACTGTTGCTTGGTTCACAACTGATTTAAAAAAGTCCTTTCTTTTACATAGGTGCATTTTACATAGGATTTTGGAATAAATGTCCTGTCTGAAAGGATTTTCTTGAAGATGGTCTTGCATTTGGCTGATGTGCATAGCAATAATAACCGAACAAGCCTCCCATTAAGTAAGAAACTTGTGATGCTGATAAAACCATCTAACTCGACTAAAAATGGGCATTCACATACGAAAGAACAGTGAATTAGTGGAATAAAGTGCCACATATTTATTGACACCTGTACAGAAAAACAGCTGTCACAGAGTCATGCAAAGCAGTAACACTCAGACCAAAGAAAACACAACATGAACAATATACTGTATGACACCAGAAATAAATTTAACTCCTGAGATGCTGAACATACAGTACAGTACAATACAATATGTAAGGATACTACATGGCACTCATGATTAATTTAACATGTCGATACGTGAGGAACCTAAGCCACACCGAGAACATCAGGCATTCCACTGAAACGTCACTACTGCATTGAAATCAGACCCGTCCAAGCACTGCATACTGTAGGAAACTTGGATCGGAAAGTGCTTGTATAAAGGTCCTGTCGAGGTATTGTTGAACTATTCCATATTACAACAGATCAACTAGATATACACACTGCATGGGAGGGACAAGGGGAAACTACTCACAGATATTTTATCTTTGGGCAACTGAAATACACTTCCACAATAAGGCTACAACATCAAGGGGTATTATAACAGACGAAGTCAGCACACATCAGGCCCTTCTCTCTCTTGATTGCCTTAGACATCCATTTACTCGAAACCATGCATCTGAACATTGCCGGCCTCCTCCTTATACACATGGCAAATGTTTCATTCCAGTGCAAATCTCAGAGAACCATCTCGCCAGAACAATCACTGTACATCACACTCCAATTGCTTATTAACATTCGAACATTTACAGCAGAGTTGGGAGGAGGGTACAATGTATTACAGCTACACAGACTTAACCTCGGACCAGGGCACACTTCTTGTCAGTCAAGTCCACAGCCAATAGATTTCTTAACCATAAACTTGTCACTAGTCAGAGAACAAGCTGGCAAAAGACTTCCGCAGGTTTCGAATGGTCTCGGCCTTGGCTTCGTCTTCGTTGCTGGAACGGAAGGTCTCACCAAAGGCATTGAAGGCATTGGTCAGAGACTGGGATTTACTGAAAAACAGACACAAACAATAGGAAAGATGAAAGGATTGGACAAAGTGTTGTCTAACAGAATTATTATGTGTAATCTCACTAATTACATACATTACATAGTCTACATTTAGTTGAAAGCAACTGTTAGGGCTTGATATAAAGATTGCTATTTTATTTTATAAGCTGCTGAATCTTGCAACCTTGGAAGTAACTAAATGCAAGTCATTTTCCTCATTGTGGGTGGTGACCCTGAAAATTAATTTAAACACCTGCATAGTCAAACACATGAGCCAAATAACCTTACGATTTCCCCCCAGAAATATAAACATTTGGATGATAACTAATTCAGTCCTGCCCGTAAAGGTAAACCTGTCATAATGACTAAGCTTAATACTGCCTGAAAGAACTTCTATTAGTGCATGAAATAAAAACTTTACTTTAAGAAAGGATGCGATGACTTCTGTTGCGGTGCAGGTTGATTCTCTACAGCAGAGGGTGCAGGGGCCACGGGTGTTGATTCAGTCGGGGTTACGTTCTGAACTGAAGCCTCGACCTGAACTTGCTCTTTGGGCACAGGCTTGGTCTGGACCTGTGGTTTAGTGGGAGACTGGTTTTTAGTAGGTGCTTTGGGTGAGGATTGAGCCTGTGCTGGAGCTGAATCGGTCTGGATTTGACCATGATCAGCTGGTTCAGGCTGGACTTTAGCCTGGGCCTTTGCTGTAGGTGGGGTCTGGGGCTTGGGCTGGAGCTGTGGCTTGGAGTTTCTGCGCACTGGAGGCACAGGCTTTGGAGGAAGTGGTTTTGGAATGTGGGGTTTTGGGGGTAAATCCGTTGGTTTTCCAGGTGCTGGAGTGGGTGAAGCTTGAGGATGGGCTTTGGGTTGCTGGGTTGTAGGTGGAGGAGCTGGGGAAGGAGTTGGTTTTGAGACCGGCTCTGGGGCTGGAGCACTAGATGCTGATGCAGGTGGAGGCTCTTGAGTCTTAGGTTGGGACTCTTTGGGTTTCGCTGGGGCTCCTAGAATTTAGTACAAAACACACTCACATATTACATTAGATTACATTTCAAAGATGACAAGTAGTTTAAATCCAGCACCAAGTGCTCATGATAATTGACCATATCACAAAGGAAGCACCCCTAATTCAGACCAAAGTACAGGAACAGATGTTTACAAACATCTAATAAATTACAAAAGAAAATAATCCAAAAAGAAACTGCATGCTTTATTCAACCAACAAGACAAAATTATCAAAAGTGAAAATGCAAAGAAATCTCCAGATTACATTTGATTAAAAAAATATTAAATAATAATAATAATAATAATAATAATAATAATAAAGACATGCTTCATTTGAAAAAGGCACAAATATAATGCCTGTTTCTAAACATCTCTTAGATGTTTTTCTGGAAATGGTTGGCCATTTAATTAACCCTCATATTCCATTCACTTACTTAACAATGGCTGCTCCTCTAACCCAGGCCAAATCTTTAGGTTTTTATTAAAAATAATACAGTTTTATTAAAACACCACATATATTAAGAACACATGTAGTTAATTAATGGAGGAAATGGTACATCACTATTTGGTTTACAGCCATTAGCTCGGCTAAAAATAACCTCAACATCAATTCTGGAAAAGAACTATAATAAGAACAGAACATAAGGGTTAAATCTGTTATTAATATTTATCACAATAAAAATAAAAACAGTTTTTAACATATAATATTTACTCAACAGCATCACACACAGCTGGGTATGTATTCTACATTCATCATCGTATACCTAATAGTAAATCCCAATATTGTGTGATTCTGCTGGAGAGTAAAATCTGTATAACAACTGAGAGTAATGAACTGAAAATGAAATAAAATAGGATACAATAACACAAAGTTTGTAGTAGGGGAACTTTATTACTTTGGACTGGGGGTAGGGGGGTTGGGGTAGGCTGTATAATAGTGCAATCAAAACTGTGCAGTGTACTGTCAAAGCTGTACGTGACTCAAGTACTGGATTTAAAGATAAACACATGACTGAAAACCCACTAAAACCCAATTCAAGTGAAAATTATGCTTTAAGCATATGAATGATGATTCTGCAGACAACTGAAAACATGCTGCATTTACCAGAACATTCACAAATATCTTTAAATGTAATTTTCTACAGTACATAAAATAACTTCTTGATAAATATTTTTTCACTTTAAACACATTAAACATGCATCACTTGTAGACATGCAACATAGAAATAAAGAAATGCAAAATAAGCACTTTTTAGTTTTACAGTGTTACATTTACAACCTAATGATTGTCATTGTGTAAAGTGAAGGACACTCGTGCAACCGCGTTAATCTACTAAACATCACAATACAGTCAAATAATATAGATTGTAGTTAAAAATATGAATATCATTCCGAATCTACTGCATCACAAGACCATCGATGTTTACACTAGGTGAGAATACTTCACAGTAGCACTTTTAAAGAATTTCAACAGTCACAGTAATAGAGTGCCAACAGAAAGTTTTCATTTTTCCACTTTTTGTAATGTTTCACATTCATTTTCATTCTACACGTAGTGCTTTGTTGGAGTGTTATAAATAAAAAAATGTAAAAAATAATAAAAATAACCCATTTATATACTGTAAGTATTGAGCTCCACCGCTTATTTCCAGATTCTCTCCAGAGATGATCTATTGGCTCTGGACTCTTGCTGGACTTTACCAGTGCTGTTCTGAATCCTCTCCTTTCTTTTCTTTGCAGTATGCTTTGGATCATTATTGAAATGTGAGCCGTCAGAGATCTTGAGCTCTCTGGAGACGGTTATCACATAGGACGGTTCTTTATTTTATCTGCATTAATTTTTTACAATATACTGACTGGTTTCCCATTCCCAGGTGTAGAAAATTATCCCCACAGCATGATGATGCCATCACCAGCGATGGTTTTAATAAGGTGGTGCACAGTGCCTGATTATCCTGTTTCTGAATAGTTCAATCTTTGTGTCAGCAGATCAGAGAATTTTGTTTCTCATAGTCTAAGAGTCCTTTGGGTGCTTTATGGTAAACTCCCAGCAGGCTGTCATGTGTCTTTGTTCCTCACTAAGAATGCCTTCTGTTGGCCACTCTACCATATAAGGCTGACTGGTGGAGTGCTGCAGTGAGGTCTATCCTTCTGTAAGTCTCTCCCATCTCCACAAGGGAATCTCTTTTATAGGAACCCTTGAGTACCTGCCTGACCAAGGCCCTTTGTGCCCAATTACTTAGTTTGGCTGGATTGACACATCTGGGAAGACTACTGGCTTCCAATCTCTTTCATTGAGAGAATGATGGAGGCTACTGTGATCTTGGGCTTTTTCAATGTTATAGAAATGTTCTTGTATCCTTCTTTCTCTCAACCTCATGGATTTGTTTCTACTCTCACATACACCATCTAATGTGACAACTTATACTGTGTATGGAGACAGGTTATGTCCAATGAGTATTGTGTGTAGGACGATAAGAAAAAAAGGATTTTCATCGGTTTTAAGATGAGTGTGAAACATAACAAAATGTGGAAAACCTGAAAGGGTGTGAAAACTTTCTGTCATCACTTTAAGTATTAGCATACATTACCGACATGGCTTGTTATGTTTGTATTTTTTTTTAATCAGTTGGTTTTGTTGGCATTTATATATAGGTCTGCTAGGCTAGGCTTAAAACTGCTTTCCTTTTTAACTTTTTAACTATGAATGTTTCCTTTTAAAATAATGAACTCTTCTACATCATGGGTATTTTCACAGCAATCTCAAAGACTAACACATTTCTTTCAACGTCTGAAATACCAACCCCACCTTCCAAATTATTCCAGAACGATAAGCACTTCTATGTTTAAATAATTGGATTCAACATGCAGAATGCACTTTCAACTTAATAAGTACAAAAAAGGTAGAAATCATTAGATTTATCTGCTTATCACTTATGCAAACCTTCACTAATTTCATCTGCTTTGAAAAAAATCCCTTTGCCTTTAATTCTAGAAAACTCATGCATGCAGAGGGGAACTACAGCACGGGGAACTTGGAACTCCTGGCTATTAAGGCAGCTTTTAGAGAAAGATGACACTGGCTAGAGGACGCAAAGTGTCCCCTTGTCATCATCACTGATCATAAGAAACGTGAGTGATGTCAAGATGTCAAGTCTGCTAAGAGACCAAACCTGCATCAAGTCAGGTAAGCCCTTTTCTTCAGTTATTTCTGTTACAGCACGTCTCATGAGAAGTTATGTTAGCTTATTAGTTTACTGGATACAGTTTGCCAAGTCAGCTGAGAAAGTCTACAATACACTGGAGTCTGTATATGAAAGCTTAAATAGACCATGGAAAGGGTGTCATTATTAAGCTTCAATTATCCTTGAAGTTGTTGAAGTTTTGAATCGATGAATAATGTAAATCTAAGGCACATACCGTATTCAAGTAATGCTTAGTTTTTGCAGTATTTTATATATCATCACATATTGTATTTTCATATATCATATGGAGATGCCACAATATCTTTAAATTGAATATTTGAAAATTTGAGAATTTAATATTAGCACTCAGTGACTGACATCTGAAATTGACTCTACCAGATACATGTGTGTGGACAAGCTGTGGATGAAATCTGTTTGCCTGGACTTTGATTCTACAGGAACTCCATTACATTCAAGAATTTACTGTAAACAACCTTGAGGAGGGACACGCTGGGACAGAGGCTTGCTGTGGTCAGCCGGACCTTCCTTTACGGCAGAGCTCTGCGGAGACACACACGTTATACACAACCTAAAATATCTGGTGGGTATATACACTGATGTCCTTCTGTCTCAACAGCAGGTGGCACCTGTTGTACAGAATACTGAATATTCTTCTGTTTTCAAACAATCCCCTTTAAAATGGTAAAGCTATTTATATAGTATCTTATCATGCATATGATGACTTTATGGTAATCTATTATTGGCATTTTTATAATGAAACAGAATAGGCATTTATGCAAAGACAGTAGCTTTCCAAAACAAAACAGTTTTTAAGGAATAATTCCTCATATAGGGATCAGTTTGGCTCTTAACATTTATTAAGAGATTAGAAGTGGATAAATTATATTTGCTACCTGTGGTTGCTGGACAGCAGCTGGAGGCCGTTGCTGAACTCTTGTTGGTGCCCGAGTTGCTGATTGGGTCATTTTGGCCAGGACAGCATCAGCTATCAGCTGCCTGTCTTCTGCCTGGTGGTCTCCAATGAGTGGCATGGATGAGCCCATCACCTGATGATGAATAATACAAAGATAATACATTTGTTTATTAATTTCTTGCTACAAAGTTTAATTAAGAAAAGAGTTGTGTGATATTAGATATCCGCTTTCATTTTAGCATGATTTGCCAAAATTAAATAGATATTCAGAGATATATATAAAGAATAAATGAATAATATAATAATAATAATAATGATAAAAAAATGCTGTTTGTTTTAACCAAAATTCACCAAAGTTTACTTGAGTTATTCTATAATTTTCGGTATATTTCATGTCCATTGATGATGAATAAATATTTTCCTGAAAATTGTCATCATGTCATGACATCAATTTTTGCATTGTTCACTTTGGCAGTTGAGGGTTTCTTGGTTTCAAAATAATGAATTAAAAAAATTTACAACAACAATTATTTTAAAATTGGTTTTCTTATTTAAATAATTTTAACACATCAACTAAAGTACTAACAGAACTCTGGTCCTGTAACTAAAAATGGTTTGTACCAAGTGATCAGCATCACATGATGTCATTCTTCTCATATGTGTCAACACCCTGTGATAAGTATTCTCTTAATTTTTTAAATATTTTGTCTGATATCAATGAGTATATTAATTCACTGCCGACCATGTTACATACACAGTTACAGTTTACCGATTCTTTGTTCAAATATGATGTTGAACAGTAAAGAAGCGTGGTCAAAAAAGTTCAAGTGAAAAGTGGTCAACCAGATAAGTCCTACCACTGACATTATGGGTCCAAATAAGTAACTATGTTACACAGTAGTGTAGATAATCAGTCATGAAAAAATTGTCAAAGTTTAAGCTTTGAATCTAGCACAACTATCCATCTGTATCAACTTTGACAACTATTTGTTTTATTGAGAAAGAACATTGTTTTTGTACTTTTGTACTTATGTGAAATGACCCCAAATTATAGAATGATTCATGCGTTTCCTGTTTCTTTTAGAGATTTTTTCCTGCTCCAGCTACACTCTGTGCTTCCTGATTATTATGCATCATCTCTTAGCATGAAGAATGGATTGACTATTAGCTAGTCTTATTTGTCTTCTTTTCTGTATTTTGTTTTAATAGCTTTTTTTTTTTTTTTTTTACATTTTATTAATATAATATTAATATATAATAATTAAAATTATATTCAGATAAGACAGAGATATATTACTTATTGGCCCAATATTAATAAAATAAAGTTTTCTGAATTGACAATGTAATATGCAAAGTTAATTACAATAATTCATGCCAGTTATTTGATTTGAAGCCTTTTGATTTTCTGATCTAAATGGATTTCTCATTCATTCACTCACTCTCTCTCTCTCTCTCTATACTGTACCACTTATCCTATACAGGGTCGTGGGCGGCCTGCAGCCTATCCCAGTGGACTCAGGGCACTAGGCTGGGTATACTCTAGACAGTTGCCAATCCACCAAACACGGAGAGATCATACTCACAATTTGGTAAATGCTAAATGGATCAGATTTTAAGAATTACAAAAATTTTATTATTGTTTAAGGTCCTGTGAATTACATTTTTTCTTGTAACCAGTCTGAGATGTCTATACCTGTCTCTATTTATAAGTTAGGTCTTGGCAAATTTATACTTGACAAATACTGTAGATCACTTAAATGATATTGCTAGCAAAGATTTTATGTTTTCCCGTACAGCCCTCAACTGTATCCATATCGACTTCGCCAGTTGATTAGGTACATCTATCTGTCAGAGTGTGTAATTCACAAGGACATGGATTCTACTCGATGCTGGCTGAGTTATGCAGTAATGGTGTACCGTGCAAAAATCATTATGTTCTGTTAGAAGACTACAATTCTTGCTGTGAACAGCTCTTTGCAGCTTGTCGCAAAGATGGTGGGTGGAAATCTGTGGATTGTGCATGTCAGGGGCAGAAACAAGTCGCTGTCATATATATCCCTGGAAATCGTTAGTGACATTAATTGCCTCGTGACATGGTGTAGCTATCATGATATCATCAACCTTCATTCTTTTGTACATTTTGGTCCTCTTATCTTTAAATGTTATTTACAGAAATGAACACTTCAAAACCTAGAAAGCTAGATTTAGCAAAAAATGAAAAGTAAGCGCAGCCTTTCATTTTAAAGGCCACATTTAGATAATTCAACAGCATCTACAATCTACTGTCCTTAGTCCATATATTTAAAATAAGGCAATAAAACATAACATAAAAAAGACTATATCTCGTGTCTGTTGCTTCATCATGAGTACGTAACCTCTATTTAACTCTTACTGTGACTTAGAATGGTGCATAGAGTCCCTCTTTTTTTAAATTTTTTTTTTTTTACAGCTTACAGCTGCCAAGGGCAGAGGACCATAAACACACATGGTCACATGAAGAGGAGGTTACATAAGCACTGGGCCTCCTTTTCAGGGCCTCTTCAGGAATGGTGATGAAATGTCTCTAATTTAATCACAGCAGATACTACCTACAGCATTTTAAAACAATAAAGAAAAAAAAGGTTGCTTGAAAGATTTTTGTACAGGTTTTATGAGTTTTTCCCTATGAAACTATCATGAAAATGTGTTTCCATAATTGTCTGCGCAGTAGGAGCCATATTGCACAAGTGGTCAATAGTAACTGCGCAAATAACATTTCTACATTTACAGTATGTTTAATGTTGTCTTGTGCTGTATAGTAATCAAATGGCATTTTCTATAAATTTATGTTCTCTAGGGACAGAGAGCATACAAATGTGAAAACACAACCTTTACAGAAACGTGCTGCACATAAGAAAGGTCAAAGCACATGCAAAAAGCAAAATGCTGCAAAAAAAACCACAATAAGTCACACGGGCAAATGATGATTATTACAGTTAATCCATCGCTGCTAATATTTATTATGTGACTTTATGACTTTTTGTCTGTTTCTGTAATAAAACACAATATAATAGCTTTAATAACTTCAAAACAGACAGTTAATTTTCTTCATTTCCCTCTTGGAAACATTATATAATGTGCTTGTTTGTATTTCCTGGTCTTTGTAGCCACAAGGTTAATTCGAACTCATCACTTACATCCCTTACTGTCCTGGAGCACTTCCACTGGAGCAAATATCCTTTTTTGTGTTTATGCTTCCACTTTTTTGTATGCGCTTTGTCCCTTGGGACCATCGTTTACTTATTTTGAAAGGGATATTTATGTAGTAATAACTATAATTTATTAACACAGTATCACCCTTATCACTGAACTTGAAATTCTTTTTTATTCCCAATCTTTTTTCCAGTTTACCATGTCACCACTTTATAGAAATGTTTGCCTTCTAAAAATCCTCATGCAAAATTTACATATGGACATTGTGGGACTTTCTTTATTGGCTTTGTGGCTTTGTCAAGTTACAGTTTGGGTTGTCCACCTCATGCATATACAATTAATATGGCAATATAAATTCCACATCCTAGCCCTGGGCCAGGATCTATGATTTAAAAGCATGAAAATCATTTTTTTTCCATCTGCAATTATATTTACCCATACTGCTTGTAACACTGTCTTACCTCAGTAATGTAATCTTTTCCATCCTTTCCATGAATGGCTTTTACAGCACAGACATCCAGGCCTCCAAATATTTCTGAACAAATGTCAACCCACATCTTATACCTGTGGGATAAAAGACCAGAGACCAATATCTGTCAGTCAAAATACGAAGAAATTATCTTTGAATAAATCTTTCACAGGGAGGCGGCTCACTGCTGCTGAGAATGGACCAATAAGTTCTGTTTAAAGTTACACTTCAAAACCATGAAGATGGCTTTGGAATGGATTGTTGTGCTATGTTATTGCTTTAATAGCTTTAAAACTGAGATAGGTTTGTACCCAAGTCTCCATCAGTTGGTGACCTCAACTCAATATGTTAACTAAAATTCATTTCCTGTTATACTATTGCAATTCTGAGCACATACTGTAGCAAACAGTTACAGAACGGATTTATTAATGGTCTAGTATCATAGTATCATCAAAATAAGGATTATTTCACTTCTGAGTCTCTCAAGGTTTCTTCCTCATGTCATCTTCAGGGAGCTTTTCCTTGCCACAATAAATGATACTACTGTACATCTAGGCTGTTTGTTGTTCACCACCATCTAAACTGCAGACCGTTCCTTCTAACTAAGAGCAGTGTCAGATACTGTATACTGTACAGTACTGTGCAAAAGTCAAAAGCCACTGTCATTTCCCTTCTCATCTTTTTCCACGACTCAGCATTCTGCGTTACAGTATACTAATCTAATACTAACCCGGCCTGATCATCGGTCTTCATCTGTACCTGTTTCTCACTGGCATGCCTTACGTTAGTTGTGTTTTTTATGTTTTGAAAGATTCAAACACAAAACGTTCCTCTGAAAGTGGTTAGAGACAGGGACTAGACTCTACTTAGAGACATAAACTTGCCAAAAATGAGGGGAAAAAACCTTCTGGAACTTATGCACTGTACTGTGGTGAAAATATACTGTACAAGTCTGCTATCTCACACATGTGACCTAGCTGCTAATAACGATCTAAGACAACATAATATAGATAGTGATTTTGTTCATCTAGTCTTTAATTTGAGTTTTTTCCTTATCCTATTTTATCATGGGATCTAAGTTGATTTTTATTTATTTTTTGCAGAAATTCCACATTTCCTCAATTGGGTCAGCTGCCAATTCTTACTCATTAGCAAAGCTCTCCTTGTCACGTCATCTACCAACCGGGAAGGGTAAAGACAAACATGCGCTTCCTCCAAGACATGTGAGACAACCTTTGTATCTTTTAGAACAGCTTTCTCACAGGGAAGCTGTAATGCACTCTGAGGAGAGTACTATTTGCCCACAGACACATACAATTAGTTAGTGTTGCTCTGACTGGTAGGGAAAGGAAAGAAATGCCACATTTCCCACTTAAAGAGATCGACCAATTGTGGCCTCTAGACTAATGATCAAAGATACTGCGGCTTTGTCGGCATTTAAACTTGCGCTCTCCTGAGGAGAGACTGAATGCTTTTAGCTGTGTAATTCAGGAGGATTAACACCTGCAATAAAATCCACATCATTACGCAGTGTCATTAGGCAAATGGAAAGAAATCGTGTAAAAGCAAAGATGAAAAATAAAAGTAAATGTTCCTACATTAGAAATACTATTGAAGAGCAGTAAACAGCAATGAAATAAACGATGTCGGTATTCTCCGTGCCAATCCTGTCACCAGTAGTGTTAGGTAGTGTCAGGTACACTTTGTCCAGTCTCATAGGTAGATTGATTTGGAGATTTTACTGAGCATTTTGGAGAATCTACCACAGGTCTACACTGAAAAGAATGATTCATGTACCAACATATTAAAATTAAAGGTCAATGTTTTCACTCAAGTGAAATATGTAAGTTTTTTTTAACTAATATGTTTAGGTTAAACTCTTTGAACTCTTTTTTTTTTTTTTTTTTGTTGATAAGATAAGACTTTGTGATTTTTTTTTTGCATATAAGCCACAAATGCCTTAATTATGTTTTTGTCACAAAAGTGGTAAGATTGCTTTTTCTACTTTTATAGAACATTTTTCAACTTTTTTTGTTATATATATAAAATAACAATGACAGCAGAAAGCAATTAATAAAATTTAATTAAAAAAAAAAGTAAACCCATATAGGCAATAACAAAATTTAGTATTGTAAATTAGCTGCCTAAGAAATGTATGTATCTCTGTACTTTTTTTTAAAGGGCCAACTTGTACAGAGAATGCTACACCATATCAGAGATGAATAGCAAAATCAATAACAGAAGCAAAAATTAAAAGATAAAATCAATGTGAGTCAAATGGAAAGTATGATTGAAACAAACTAGAAATGTTTGTCTTCAGGGGAATGTGTGAATCTTAATGTCTAGACTGGATTAGGATCTGGATCAGAAATGGTAGCTCCTGGGTCAGCAGTGGAATAAAATGTAATGTGAATTTTTATTTCTACTTTTATTGTACTTTTTTTTTTTTTATCTAGCCTGCCTGTTTAAACATTTGAGCAAGAGGACTGGAAAAACTCCCTCTACTGTTAAAAAGTGTACATTCCCTGGGGTCCATTGTGGCATACGTAAATGACACTCAAAATTTAATAGTGTGTCATTTTATGCTCACTTACTTGTCTGTCATGGCTACTTGTTCCAACATGGCAGAGCCAATGTTTGATTTCCAGTTGCCAGAGATGGAGGTCCGCCTGTAAATTAATCAAATCTGATATAATCACAAAGCAATAAAAAAAGATCTGTCTGCCCAGAAAACATAAAGGCTATCTCTACACATTTATAATACTGTATGTGCCAATGTGTTGTGTAAAAGGTAATGATCAAAAAATGTGTGCCATCAATAATTATGACTATTATTATTATTTCACACAGTCAGTGTAAATTAAAAGCTTAGGCATTGTTTTCTCTGCATAGAGATTTCTATAAGCATTACCACAAAGGCACAATACAGCAGGTTATAAAAATGAAAAGAGAGCATGTGGACAAAGTAGTAAAGTTCACAGAAGTATTAGATGAGACAATGCAACAAAAGGTAGTAATTATTGACTCTTAATTAGCATTATGGGTTGGATATGAGTCACACCAGCATGCATACATATCATCATCATCATCATCATCATCATCATCATCATCTTCATCATCATTACCATTATCATTATCATGACCATGCACGCCATAACCATTGACTATACAAACCAGAAAGGATAATGCAAATTTTTTGGGGGGGAAAATTTGTACACTTACATATAAGCTTTGTAGTCAGTGCCTATCTTCTGGACCCTGATGTCATACTTGGCATCAATGAAAGGTTCTGTGGTCGTGTAGGTCTGAGTGATGGCCACCACGCTGGCAATGTCTTGAAAATCGCTGTGATTGTCAACTTTAACCTGTCACAATTCCCGAATACATGTCTCATAGCAATTATAATGACCCTAACGGTATAATGACTTCAATATTATAGACAAAAGTATATGGACACCTAACTAATACATCTCTACTGTACATGCTTGCCATATCCAATCTGTTGTCACAAAGTTGAAAACACTAAAGACTTCTTTGAAATGTCTTTGTATGCTGAAACTTTAAAAATCACACTTTCATTGGAACTAATTCCATTGGATTTGCAAACTTATTACAGCTTGACTGTGCCCTTGTACACAAAGCGTGTTGCATAAGGTCTAGTGGCATGAACTTTTGGCATGAATTGGAATGTCAACCTCATGCCAGTTCTTCTCATCAGTTGCTGACCTTTTGCACTGCTGTGGCTGAACAAGCACAAACCCCTACTGCCACACTAAATGAATCTAGTGGAAAGCCTTCCCAGATGAGTGGAGGCTGTTACAGTCAACTGATGGCAAACCCATGGTGGCAAAATGGGATGTTCAGTACACAGGTGTCCACATATGCTTGGACATAAAGTTTATATCAGTCAAGATTCCAGAAGCGTCATATTACGAATTCAAACCTGACTGGTGATTGTGGCAAGATTTCGGTTTTAGACAGCATTTGAGACTGCTGATCATTACATTTAGATATCTATTAAAATCTACTGTATGAGTAATATGGTGTCCCTCAAGTGTCTGTTTGTGATCCCCTATGACAGCCTTTCAGGCTTTTTAAGCTAGTTCTTAGTGGTTTCAGCTTGTTTAAAATGCTTTCACCTGTCTTTATGACAGGAAAAGGATGTCAGAGGGTATTTCCCAGTCTTTTAAGCTACTAGCTGCGTGTCTATCATGCTCTGCATTGCCACCCCTAAAGTCGCAGTGTTCCTAACACTAAGAACATTAACACCAAGTTAAAACTTATGTTGTTTTTTTAATCCAGATTAAAAACAGGCTTGTATCACTTAACTTATGCATTTGTAGTTCTTGGGTCATTTATCTTCTTAAAAACACCACATGAATACAGTATATTTGTTTTAATTTATCATATTAATGTATTAATAGTAACAGTCGATTTATTAATGATTGTACTTTTTCATATGCCCTCATATACTCTCTCTCTATATATATGTATATATTACTATTGCTACCTTAAAAACACTGGCCGTTCAAGCAAAATCGGGACTTCACTTTGCTCCGAAAAAACAAAACACAGTAATGAAAGTAAAACTACTTTCATTTCTCTATATATAATTCCATCTTCCACCAATGCAATTATCCAATTTTTTAACTATTGCTTGTAGGTTACAATTAGGGTAGAAAGTATTCTCAGTACACCAGAGCCATGATTAGACTGCCTGCCTAACATCTGGACTCCCAGGAACTCCTTCAATTGCCCAAATGTGTGGAAATGGTTTACATCTTGCAGGAGATGTGGCAATAACTCAAAGCTGAGTTCCTGTAATGTGCAAGTGGTGCTGGAGAATGATTGTGTGTACAGTTCTGCAAGTTAGTGACAAGTTGACCACCAAAATTAAAGATCATGTGTTCCACTCACTGAATGTTAATAAGAACGATTGCAGAGCCACCACAGTAGAGATATTAATTCACAGACGTACAACCTTCCTTAAAATTTTTATGTTTAACTTAAAATTTAAGTCCCAATTTGACTTGAATGCCCCTTTTATTATGAAGTTAAATCATAAGATTAACAGTGTAACTATTTCAGATTTCCTTACCACAGTGTGCAGGCATAGTGGTTTACTGTTTCACCTCCAGTTTTAATGCATAACCCATACAAATGAACTGTGTCTTCGGTTTGCCATGCTAATATAATAATATTTCAACACATGCAATGCATTTCAATATTGGGCTGAAAAAGGTATCTCTTAAGATGGTGTCCTACCTTTCCCATGCCAGAGTGGGCATGTCCAATCTTCACCACCACCGGGAATGTCGGCATGGAGATCTGAAACAGATATAAACGAAGGCGAAGAATAAATTTCTCTTTTTATAGGTTTCTTTTACATTTTATAGTGAGATCATTAGTAAGTGCACAGGTAGGACATTACTTTAACTAATTGATTACAGTTGATTTCCAGTTAAAAGCATAATCTTCTAACAAAAAAAAAAAAAAAAATTAGATACGAAAACTTTCAGCATGTCATTTTGTGATCATGGTGTATATTATAATGTACCATATTGATATCCAGTCTTTACTTAGGAATTACTGCACATATGAGCTAATAATGGTTATGTAATGTAATATAATGAGTATACTGTTGCTAACTGTATGAACTGCTTTGTAAACTCAACGTTATAGAGCCTTGAGCTAAGTCAAAAACTAAACTAGGCTATTAACATCGACCCTGTTTCCCAAATCCTGTTCCCCTAAACCACTTTGGGATTTGAGTATGGCTGTAACCCTAGACAGGCAATCATGAAAGCACTATCATTAACATAACTGGCACGATTTCCACAATCCCTCACACACCACAGATCTGCAATGACATCACCTAAACACAGACCTGGGTTGCTGATGTATGTTTCCAAAAAAGACAGAAATGTAGAAAGCAAAAGACATTCTGTCAGAAATGATTTAACAGCATCCACACGATCATGCTGACTTTTTCATATGCCCTTTTTCATCCTGCCATTACTGCAGCAGGAGTCTTTTATACTGTAGTAATCTGGATCAAAACAGAAAGGAAAGGTAGAAAGGAATTAAAATGCACCAGTTTTTCCTGGAAATAATTTTCCTCCTGGCTTTTCATGACTGTTTTCTTTCTTTTTAAACTTCTTAATCGACGAAGCAATCTGGTAGGAGGGGCACAGAGGAGTGCAACATAAGAGAGGGTGGGGTAGGGGGTAGCTGCACAGTGTTACATAAAAGTGCCACAGTCGAGGATTGGTAGAAAGTGCGTGTGTGTGTTTTCTTTGAAACCATTTAGCTTTCTTTAAACCTCTGAAGTGATGAAGCAAGTAAACGTGCAACTGTTCCTGCTGATCATCCTGGCATTAGGCATAACAACCTCAGTGACGGAGGGATGTAGCTGTGGACACGCACATTTGCAGTCGCATTTTTGCCATTCTGAAATAGGTATGTGCGACATACGGGTGAACACACACACACACACACACACACACACACACACACACACACAAAGAACTGAGTCAAGTTGAGACTGTGAGAGATAACAGTCTGTGATACATTACTATATGTATAGTATTTAAAAACCTTATGTGAATATTGCTACATGGGCAAACTTGAAAATAATATTATTTTAAATAATTTATTTTAAATAATATTTTCTTAATATTTTTTAATTCATATATTTTTTTAAATAAATATTCAGTGGAACAGTTTTTCAGACACAATTTAGAACCAGACACGAGTCTTTGGCCCATTAACCCAGCACTGTATTATTTCTGACTTTTTCTATATGTAGATGAACTTTTTCTAAGTTAGGACACACATATTGCTTATCAAAGAGCTGTCTTTGTAATCTATGATTTAATAACATTAGAACATAATTTTAAAATTAAAAACAGAGAAATGCTTAATTAAAGATTCCTGGGCACCAGCTTGTAATCTTTTGGCATTAAACTCGTAGTTAATACAGTAAGTTTTCGACGCTTAACCCTTCTAGGGGAAAACTTTTGATTACTCTATGTAAAAATGTACAGTACATATTCAAAAAAAAATCTAAAATCTGCCAAAAGAACCCCTGAGAAACTAAGTAATAGGTTTAGCATAAATGACTAACATTTACCATACAAAACCTTCCATATTATATAATGTAATAACATTTCATAACATAAAAAGGACCATAAATCATATTTTTCTGATATAAAATTTGTTATTAAAGCTTATAAAGCTTCAGGCTGCCTTTTCAGAACAAGCCGAGACAGGTTTTAAAAAAGTCTTCCCGTTTGAACTCTGCAGTCCTCATCCTGTTTTTTTTTTTTTTCAATCCAGTTTGTTTCTTCACTTACATAAGAAGTCACTGTGCAGGCTATAACATACCAAGAGAAGGATTTAGGGCAAAGAAAGATTTTCTTCTCCTTCCAAAATAAAAAAAGGAAAAGGAATGCACATAAACCATGATTTCTTCAGTACTTGGACTAATTCCCCTATTATAAAAAAAATAAAAAATAAACCCTTTCCCAACTGTTTGACTGATGGCACAGTTATTAACCTAGTAACCCAGTGTAAGTACTGTATCTATCCAATGATGGAAACTTCAAAGCACTTTTTGTGAGTTACTCTGGATAAGAGCATCTGGCAAAGAGCATCTGCCAAATGCCTAAATGTAAAGGTAAAAGTAATTATTTTATACTTACATACATACATACAGTACATACTATACATACTGCAAACATATATAAATAATAGCTTTTAACAGGCTCTATTTATAGCCTGTTTTAATTTGCCACAGTCATAGTTTCTTAATATTTCGAGATACTGTGACATAATTTTGTGACATAAATTTATTTATTTGTGTAGACGGTTGTGTGTGTACCATCCTGAAGTCACTTTTATTTGTAGTAACTTCATCTATTTTCATACCATCTACAATGTATTTTGCACTTTTAGGTTGAAATGCCTAAGTGCATATTGATGCAAAGTATTTTCCACTTCTGAAAGACATAATTTTCTGTATATCTTGTCAGTAAATTTTTGTTAAAAAATTCACACATATTTTGTAATCTTAATCTTAAAAGGTGTCTTTAAATCTTCGGGTAGTCAGTTATTACATGTGTATTATTTATTTATAGAATCCTACCCAGCAAATATGTTGGAACAAAATAATTATTTGCACACAAAATAAGCCTTTAACATTGAAACATTTAATTAAGGCAAGTTAAACATTTTGAATTCTGTTGACTGTTAGTGATCAGGTTCAATCTGGTAAATGCACTAAAATCCATTTCAAAGTAGCTAGTGTTTACTTGAAACTCGAATGAAGTTAAACCAAAGCTTCCTCTAATAATCTAATAAGATGAAATGAGAGGTTATTGTGTAACCAAGCCCATTCCTACATTTCCGAATAATCGTTTTGCACACTTGGTATTAACTAGAGCACTATCCCTTGTGTGTGCCTCAATCAGAAACAGCCACTGCAAAATGCAGTTCAGCTGCTACAGAAACATGCCAACATCCATCACATCCCCTGAGGCTTAACCACCCACCTCAGTTTTCACTATTATATACAATTTAACCTTGGCTTGAAATCTGATCATCTGTTGTTGAATAGCCTGGAACTTTCCAATGAACCTTTTATTCTTGTTTCTACAGCATATTTTAATGGCTTCCATGTTTGTTTATATCACTGTGATTACTGTCAAGTGTTCAGTGCTATCGTGGATTTGTCTATTGCAATTGTCATTTCTGTAATATTTTAAATTATAATGTTTTTGTGTGTTATCTTAATTATTCGTGGATGCACTTGTAAAGCATATGGCATTGCCTTACAAGAACGCTAGCATATGATTTTGCTTTTGTAATACTTATACTGTGTAATATTTGTCATAGCTGCAACAGCAATAAAAAGAGACCTGCAGGAACACATATGGCACCTATATGGGTACACAGACCTATTCTAATCACCTAATTTTGAGAGCAGCTGCATTGTTACATAACCACCAACCCTGCAGGCTATCATCGCTAGTGGTTTTTCTAACTTGTAACTCCTGGTAATCATAATGGTGAACTTAAAAGTCTCAAAAGTACAGGAGCAAGTTTGCAAGCCAGCAGCAAATAATTTGCAAATGTGAGGGGGAAAGTACACACACAGATTGATTAAGCCAAGAAAAGTAACGTTTTTACAGTAAAACCATGATTTCACTCAAATGTATCTGTGGTTTAAAAGTCTGAATTGGTCAGAGACTCAATTGCAATTTTCACTGTTTTACAATCTTTTAGGAAGCCTCAGCCTCATTAGTCATGTCATATGAGGTCTCAAATGTAAGCCAGGTATACCATCCTGCTCATATGGTATTGTTCAGGTTCTAAGAACACTAAGATGGATTACTGTACCTGACCTTCTGCGGATCATTGTATCCTCTTCCTCTTAATATCAACACCACCTGCCAACCTGCTTCCTCATCCAAAAGTGCTACAACTCCAACAGTCCTGGAAACGTCCGGAAGTCTACCTTGCCAGACTTTCCACTGGCTTAAGATTGCTGAAGCACTTGTCTGTTTCATTCTTCTCAATCTTCTCAATCACTGGCTTAAGATTACTGAAGCACTTGTCTGTTTCATTCTTTTGGTTTGACAAATGTATATTGGCTTTGACTGGGGACTGGACTTCTATGTCACTGTGTGCTTGGTTACCAGCTAATGGATTCCCAGCTAACAAAAGACCTCTACAACAAATATGTCTGGGTTTAGCACCCGCAATTAGCCATGGAGATTAGTAGAAAGTGAGTCCGGAATATGGATTCCTCCTGGCCCCCAAAAGCCATCTATTGTAACCTTCATTCATTTGTGGCTCCAAGTCCAATACCAGAGAATGAGATGAGCCTGGGGTGAACCGTCAATATGCAACCCTATGCTGTACACTCACTACATCTGATCTTCTTCAATAACCTCATAAAATATTGAGTACTTGTTAATAATGACCACGAATTCTGTTGGCCATAGTGCAAAAGCCATAAAGGGTACTGGCCTGGCTCCTATGGCTGTTGTGCCTGTTTCACTTCTTGCACTTTCATGTTTCTGCACTTACTGAATTGTCTCTTTCATCTGGACCAGGGTGCAGGTTCAATTCTGGGTCAGTGTGCACGGAGTTCTCCCCGTGGTTGGTAGGTTTCCTCCCACAGTCCAAAGACATGCAGATCAGATTAACTGGTGTTCCAAAATTTTCTGTAGTGTGTGAATAACAATTGGGTATCAAGCTGGCAAGTCAACTCCTTAAGTAACTGGCATGGAAATGACAGATATATCTCCAGAGTGGGGAATATCTATTGGCAGTTGTGCCGTATGGCATGTGAATGGACCAAAATACTGTATGAGGAAAAAAAAAAAACATTCTACACTGCAGCTTTTAAATAAAATTTCATGTTTTTTTAGTGATCCGTGCTAAGATAATTGGACAGAAGATTATATCTCTGAGGAAGACCTTACATGGGGAAAAGATGATTGAGTACAAAATTCAATTAATCAAGGTAAGTTGTCTTTGTCCTGGTGAATTCATACTGTAGGTAAGAAATACTATACACTTTGCACTTAAAAATTTTGCAACATTTCACAAAAATGCTTTTAACCTCCGTCCTATTTTCCAAATAGATAAAATGTTTCTGCTGAAGTCGTTATGTTAAATTGTGCTTAACACTGTATGTTAAAATCACACTGCATGTTTGAGTTTAAATGGAAAAAATGCAGAAGGAATGCCTTAAAAGACTCAATAATAACCTAATAAAAAACTCATTGTATAGTAATTAAAATAAAGTGTATGATTTTTCATTGACCTATAAATAATGGTAATTTGACCATCTGTCCAGTAAATCTATAAATAAAGGGAAAAGGCATTGTTACTTTCTATTTCTCCATTTTTCTCTCTCTTACTCTTTTTTTTGTTGCAGATGTTCAAGGGCTTTGACAAGGTTGATTCTATTCAGTACATCTACACCTCAATCCATGAATCTTTGTGTGGTGTAAACCTAGATGCCAAAAACAAGGTTCAATATCTGCTTTCAGGTAAAGGTTCAGTCTTATTGGTATTCAGTCATAGTGTTCATTTATTCTCTAATCTTTCAAATGTTTTACGATTAAATATGATGTATGAAGGACAACATTTTTGTGGAAAACATTTCAGCTTAGTGATAAACAGCCTTTCAAAATGATCTCCTCTTCGATATCACACACACAAAAAAGACATAATATCAATATATAAAATCTATACAGCCAGAATCATTTTGTGAGTGCACATCACATATGTTTTTTTCTTTCCTTTTTTTTTTTTTATTATTTCACAGGATATATGTGGCATAGAAAGGTCATAGTTGAACTATGTGGCATTGTTGAGCGTTGGGATAATCTTGTGTTGGCTCAGAAAAAGAACCTCAAGTACAGATACCAAAAAGGATGCGAGTGCGAAGTATGTTTTCTCAACATTGTTCTTGATTTTTAGGAAATGACATATTAAAGAGAATTAAAGTCTTAAGTGGATATACAATCATGTTCAAAAGTTAGTACCCCCTCTTTTAATTTTAAGTGTTTTTCTGTAAAAACATAAAAATCATCTGAACATAACAGGTCTTAATATTAGGCAAATACAACCTCAGCCAAACAACAGACAACTTTTTTTTCCAGTTGCATTTTTTACTTATTTAACAAAAATAAAGAAAAAAAAATCATGTCTTTTTAAACATAATAATTGTAGATCTACCTTTAACTGCAATAACCTGAAGTACTGTAAGTGTTTCTTGTATGACTTCATCAGTCTCTCACAGGAATTGTGGCCCATTCTTTTTTACAACATTGCTTCCGATCATTGAGGTTTTTGGGAATTTGGTTGAAGTTTACACTTTTACTAGGTCTTTCCAAAATCTTGAGTCTTTTATTTTTCAGCCATCCTGAAGTTAATTTACTGTTGTGCTTTCGATCATTTTGATCAAGCTTTAGCTGTCGGACAGATGCCCTCACATTTGCCTCTAGAATACTCTGGCATACAGAGAAGCTCATGGTTGACTCCTCTTATTGACTGCAAGATGCCCAGGGCCTGTGGCTGCAAAACTAACCCAAATTATCATCCCTTTGCCAACATGCCTGAGAGTGGGTATAAGGTGTTTAGGTGAAATACTAAAAATCTTGTGCTTTGTTCAGAAGCAGTTTTGTGAACCTCAGACATTCGTCCATGTACTTTTAGACAAAAGAACCTTCCTCGGCAAACCGTCCAAACAAACCTTATTTGTTCAGTCATTTTCTAATTGTGCTGTGATGGACATTTAACAGGGTAGGGTCTGGTGAATGTGATAAGATGACCACTACTAGGAAAATTAGCAAATGTCTTGAATGCTTTCCACTTGTGAGTAATCTTTCTCACTGTAGAACACTGAACTCCAAATTGCTTAGGAATGGTTTTATAACCCTTTCCAGGTTGATGTGCAGCAACAATTGCTTCTCTAAAACTATTGCTTATGTCTTTCCCTCTTTGCAGTGTGTTAATTGATTTAACAAAAATGAAACCAAAAAGAAAAGAAAAAAATGCTACAACGCTAAGTATTCCCTTACTGCTTTCATGGGATTTAAGAGGGTAAGTTGCAGACAGGTGCTGCTAATCATGAGCCCTTGATTAATTCATCATCAGCAGGTGTGCAGACCACTATAAAAGTTTTGAAAGTTTTCTGGGTCTGGAGCAGATTGATGTACAGCAACAATTGCTTCTTTAAAAATATTGCTTATGTCTTTCCCTCTTTTCAGTTAACACGCCTGAATGCTCCAGACCAGAAAACTTTCAAAACTTTTATAGTGGTCTGCACACCTGCTGATTTTTTTTCTTTTTGGTTTCAGTTTTGTTAAATCAATAATGGCACAGTAAAAAAAAAAAAGTTAAATGTTGTTCATCTGCGGATGAACTACAATAGGGGGTACTAACTTTTGAACATGACTGTAACCACAATATATAATACATGCATTACACTAAAATGTATGAGGATTCACTGAATTTCAACCTTGACATTGTACTTCAATTTCCAGATTTCCTCCTGTTACAAATCCCGCTGCCATGCCACTTCTGCAAATGAATGTGTATGGTTGTCGGAGAGCACTCAAACTCTCCAAGGTGTGTGCATCAAGCGGACAAACAGCACATGTAACTGGTACATAGACAAGTCGGACTCAAATGCACAGCACAATGCTAGACAAAATGGTGTGAAAGACTTCCAACGTCCTACAGCTCAGAGAAATTGAACCCACAGACACGCTGCAGTGAGTGCTGATTGGGTTTGTAAGCTAGACTACAACCTCTTAATAATCCCCACCGGTCATCCCGACTTATTCATAATGTTGGCTATGGTAGATTCTTATAAATTGTCTTGAATGTAACATGGGGATTGCATTCAAGTATACAGCAAATTCCCCAGTGTTGAATTAACATCCTATGGTGTTTATGGACTCATATGAACTCAGAAAGTGGTAAACCAAATGTAGGAAAATTAATGGAAGTTGAATGTCATAAATGACCCTTCAAGATGACAGGAGAATTACCCATATAGCATTTCAATCTTTATATGTGACAGCAGGAGACTTTAAAAATATAACTTGGTTCTATAAGCTAGTAATTATGTTAACTACTATGCTACTTTTAAATTGCTAGAAGTCAGAGTGTATATAAAACCCCCAAAATAAACTGTATGAAATAAGAAAATCATTATTCATTTTTCTTATACAATGAAGATGTACTGTTGGATTTGAACCAATATGCAAACTATTTACACTAATACTAATTTCTACACGCATACTTTATAAATTGGTATAAATAGTATGGATCACACACTTCTAATTAAACAAAAATACACAAACAGTCATTATGCAAAATTACTCTTTTTTTCACAGAACCTATTTCCTTTATGAACTACTTAATAATACAAATCATTCTTGTGTGAAGCTATTTGTTATGTTAAATATTTGGAAAGAATGTATTATTATAATAATTATGTATTATAAACATATATTTTTTCTATACATGACTAGATGTCAACTGCACAGTATAAATATTTCCTGTATTAGTACAGTTATTATGCATCTACATGTATTTTTGTTTCCCCCCTCACTGTAGGAATAAACGGAATAAATGGAATAAATACACTTACCATGTCCTTGTAGTTTGGGTAAAAGGTTTGTTCAATAAGAGGAAATTTTTCAGGTCCCAGCTTCTTATAGGTGCTTATCAGTTGAGCAAACTGCAAGAGCAAAAACAAAGATTTCCATCAGAGATTTCATTTAAATAATGAAAATATTGGAAAAGGCTTTCTTTTTTGCACTGTAACTGCTCCTACAACAGCAATAAAATACTATATAGCCAAAAACAATTTATATACAGTAGACACCAGGACATCACATCACAGTTTGTACACTGCAGTGAAGGATAGATTATATTTAAGATTGTGTTGTCTAGTGTTTTAGTAGCTGTTGTAGCTCCTAGATGCTTCCATTTCTATACTGTAACAGCTAACTATTATAACCTACAGTAGACTGGGGCAGGGCTAGTGCATTTGCAAAGCTGACAAAAAAAAACATGTTGAAAGACAGTGGCAATTTTTCTCTAAAGAGAATTGTGTAGTAGCCTGCTTAAATTTATGTAACTGTCTCAAATAGACAAATCTTGATTATTATTTGTGGGTAAGAAGCCACTTTTGCGAATGCACCAAATAAAAAATAGACAGTCTAAAACCTGGTGTATACACTTTAATTAACTTGTTTATCATTATTTAATCAATACCGGCTGTATAAATGAATTAAAAAAACTCCCTACTGATGTACTGCCACCAAATGACACACATGACCACTTCATAAAGCAGATTGAAAATTATACTAATTCAAAGTGAGCATAAGAAGCAGTAGGAACGTTGTGGCAACATTTTACTTCCAAAATGACAACTCATCCATGTAGAAAACAAACTCACCGCCCATGGCTTATCACAGAGGTTGTAAATAGACTCGAGTGAATTTACACTGGGAATCCCGGCGTATTGCAGGCCGATGATCAGATTACGAAAGTCCTCATTCTGGGCCATGCTGAAAGCATGCTGTCTGACCAGTACGAAGTCCGGCTTGAAGGATCTGCAGAAGGAACATTGGTTTCATTAGCACTTTAGCACTTAACTCAGGTTTTAATATGAGGCTTTGTTTTAATATGACTGCAAATACTGCATGAATAATTGAGCACATGTATACTTGTAACACTCATCATACAGTATGAATGTGAATGTCATGGAAGTATTGGGCTTTCAATATTTTTTTTTCAACTGGTCTTTTTCTGAAGCAGAATGATTGTGCAAAAATACAGTTCTACTTTTAATAGATGAAAATGCCAAAAATACTATGTTCCGAAATAAACATAAAAATCACTCCATCTAACATAGGGTCAAATCATACATACAAGGACATAAATATACACAGTATGCCTAATATATAGTTGAATGTCCCAGATTAAAAGTAGCCTGCTTTATCTGTTCAGCAACCAGCTTGATGTGTGCTTGGGGTCACCATCCTTTTGACACTACATTTTCTCCAAGTTTCAATTGTCTAGCAGATGATTTGAGGTTTTGCTGAAGAATTCTGAGTTCTCCTTCTTGAATATTTCATTCATTTTGTGCAATACACAGATCCACTGGGACCATCAAGCTTAACAGTTGGTAAAGTGTCCTTGGGGTTGAATGTTTCACGTTTACTCCTCCAAATTTTAAAAACTCTGGTAAAATTCAATTCAATTCAGTTCAATTTTACTGATATATCACTTTTCACAATGGTTTTTGCAAAGCAACCTTACAGAATCAAAAAAGTTTGAAAGGTTTGAGTAAATATGTATAAATTATAACAACTCAGGAGTTAAATGTGTAGCTCGAAAGAGAACAAAGAGAGGAACAGAGAGACAGAGAGAGAGAGAGAGAACAGTTAGAGGACAATTAGGTAACCGTTTAGTGTGTATGTAGTGTGTCAAGTGTGTATGTATTTTTGACCCAGTATTTATAACTTTGACTCTGTTTTGATATAGAAAAAAAAACCTAATCTTTCCGCTCCAATCTTTAATTCCACTCCAATTTTTTTCCTTTATCAGTTCAAAGAAATCATTGAAAGCCCAATACTGCTACGACATTTCTATGCATGAGTAATGTATGTAAACGTTTGACTTGCAACTAATTCCTCTGTGAGTTACAGTACGTGCAGTTGAAACCTGAAGTTTACTTGCACCTTAGCCAAATATATTTATAACTGTTTTTCACAATTCCTGACATTTAATTCTTATAAACATTCCTTGTCTTAGGTCAGATAGTATCACTACTTTAATTTAAAAATGTGAAATGTCAGAATAAAAGTAGAGAAAAAGATTTCTTTTAGCTTTTATTCCATTTTTCACATTCCCAGTAGGTCAAAAGTTTAGATAAACTTTGGTATGTGGTACTACTTTAAATTGTTTAACTCCGGTCAAACTTTTTGGGTACAGTAGGCTTCCACACACTTCTTGCAATAAGTTGCTAGAATTTTAACACATTCATCCTGACAGATCCTGACGTAAATGAATTAGGTTTGTAGGCCTCCTTGCTTTTTTTTTTTTTTGTGCTCCGTTTTTTTTGCCATTGTGACACTGCTTTGGAAGTATGCTTGGGTCATTGTCCAATAGGAAGACACATTAGCAACCAAGCTTTAATGTCTTCAGATGTTTCTTTAACATAACCACAATCTTCCTTCCTCATGATGCCCTCTATTTGTTCTTCCTGGAACAATGCACCCCACAACATGATCCTGGCACTGCCAAGCTTCACAGCTTTGATTGTGTCCTTCGGCTTGCAAGATTCCCCTTTTCCTGTAGACATAACATTTGTCATTATGGCCAAACAGTTAAATTTCTGTTTCATCAGACCAGATGACATTTGTCTACATACTTAGATCTTGGTCCCTCTGTGCAGCTGCAGGTCATAGTCTGGCTTTTTTTTCCCTCAGTTTTAGAGCAGTGGCTTCTTCCTTGCTGAGCAGCTGTTCGGGTTACATAAATATGAGTCTCCTTTTATCGTGGATACAGATACTTTTGTCCCAGTTTTCTCCATTGTCTTCACAAGATCCTTTGCTGTTTTTCTGGGATAAATTTGTACATTTCGTAGGAAAACCTGCATCTCTTTATGAAGACTTCATGGTTCCATGCTACTTATACATGCATAGCATTGTTGGTACAAATTTGACATTTGGAAATTATTCTCAAGGATGAACCAAACTTGTTGAGATCCACCACGTTTTCTGAGGTCTTTGCTGATTCCTTTTGATTATCTCACGATGTCAAACAAAGAGGCACTAAGCATGAATGTATGCCTTAAAAAACATCCACCAATATGCACCAATTGACTCAAATTATGTCAATTAGCCTATGAGAAGCTTTTAAAGCCAAGGCCTCATTTTCTGGCATAGTGAGTTGAGTGTATGTAAACGTTTGACCCATTGGAATTGTTATACAGTGAATTGGAAAATGACTTTTGTCTTGCATGAAGTAGATGTTCTAACTAACTTGCCAAAACTATAGTTTGTTATCATGAAATCTCTGGAATGGTTAAATGATTTAATGATGAGATATGATTTCATTATATAAAATGATTTGATTATATACACCAAAGTGTATATAAAGTTATGCAAACTTCCTACTTCAACTGTAATCATCAAGCCATCTTAAGAATTGGGATTCAAAAGAAAGAAATATTGTGAACATTAATCTTGAGATTTGTATACATTTCTCATGTTTCGGAAATACTTCTACTATTATTCTAGAAAGTTTTTCTAGTATCATGTCATGTATGTCCACTAGACAGTTTATAAGATGTGTATCACTCAAATCACCCGAATCATCAACCCATATATTAATTTCTAACTAGAATAAAAATGAAACTCTAAAATGTAATGCTTACGCTCAGCTTTTTTAGAATGTCGGCTTTCATTTTAAAAGAATATTTAAATGTTAAGCATTGTTTCTTTTAGGAAAGCACTCAATATCTGAACCATAATAAATTGGAGAAAGATTGTAATGATCGGAAAAGTGGGAGGAAAATGAGACCCGGGAAATAAATATGCGCCTTTAACAGACTTTAGAGAAGAAACTGAGAGAGAAAGAGATATTGAGTGTCAGAGAGTAGGAGGAAAGTGAACAAGAAAGCAAGACACAGAGCTAGGTCTCCTCAGGTCAGTGAGCAAGTGTTGGCTTCTCTTTTGTGCATGTGGATGAAGAAGAATAAACACTGAGCCTATTTGAAAGACTGTGTGCACATAGAATTTCAATGAAGCTTTATAAAAAGCACAAGCAGAAAGAAGAACACTAGTGGAGTTTGTTGGGCCTGTGTGGGTTTAGGCAGTGCTTCTTTCTAGCAGCTACAAAAAAAGAAAGGCATGCTTAGAAATTCATTATAAACATAATTCATGTTAATTATAGAGACCAATCATCAAGGGAGGAGGTTTGCTTTAAAACAGAGTTCACCACAAGATTGAATTTTATTCCGTTCCATATTGAAATGACTGCAGGCTACCTTTCATGGATAAAGTACAAAGATGACCATTCACACACATACTGAAAAAACATACACAAACATCCGAATATACACAAGAGAGCTTCACACATGCTTGAACATGTTCTGGTTGTGGGAGAATTCCGTATGTCCGGCTGTGCAAAGCAGTCTGTTAATGTTTCCTGTATAATTATCTTACCTTACCAGAAACATCAGTGGGTAAGCATTCTGATTCATGGTTGTGTGTGTGTGGTACAAGCTGTGATTTGGGTTTCCTGTACTTTGTCTGTCTGGCATGCTGGAGAACCCAAATAGGCTGTACACACAGTTCAAGGAAGATTCTAATCATTTTACATGTGACAGACGTTCAGGATATCAGGTCTCACAGAAGACGGACAGGTTTAATGTTCAAAAATAAATGTGCATAAAAATTTGATATCACACGTACTTGCTTAAATAAGTGTTCTGTTCCAACTTACCGAACAACTTTAGTCCCATTCCTAATAACCTGCATGTCCACGCTGCACGTCCCATTGGCATGCGCAACAAGGTTGATCTCGGAGAATTCAGCCTGAAACATGATAAGAGACAGTTCAATTTATTTGCAGAGTTGTGTGCACTTTTAAGAGCAGACATGGCAGACAAAGCAGCTTTACAGAAACCAGGATGTAGCACCTTAAGAAACAAGCCTGAAAAATTCCCTGAGACAACATAAGAAAGAGAAATTGAAAAGATTTATATGTAGAAGGGCACAGAAACAGTTAGGAAAGTTAGAAAGAATAACTTCTCTACAACTGTATGAAGCCAGACAGTTACAAGTGCTTTGAGTGGATGTTCTGTCTGAGAAAAATACTGTAGCATTATACTTAGAATAGCTGTTCTTAGGAAGTAAAAGTAATCTTTCGGAACATAACACAGGTCACGGAGGTCCTCCAAAGTGTGTCTTAATGATCCAGCTGAAATACCCAACAGAACATTAATTTTCCTACCTCAAACTCCCTTTTTTTTCATTTCTCCTTCAAATGCACTTTCTATGCAATGTCTACTGGAGAGACACACCAACAATGATTGGGTTCTAGACTGTTCAAGCTGGGGGATGGGGATATTCTTATGAGGTCACATCAGGGGGAATCTGATTGGCTTTTTAAAGCAGGCAATGTTTTTCTTGCACATTTTTTTACTTGTACTCACGCACACTGGAGACCCTAAATGATTTCTAAATGTCTGAAATGTGAATTTTGCACAATACGTGCAAAACTGTTTTTAGCTAGTGTGAATATTTAGGGTATCCATGTTGGACTGTGCACAGCAACAGGAAGTGAGTTACAAGTGCAGATGATCCAAGTATAAGGATGAATCAGGCATAGATGGAGTGTGAAAGAAACAAAAAAAAAAACACTAATAATAATGATACTATAATATAATAATAAACACTAAACACTAATAGATGATCATTTATTGCTGATGTGCTCCAGTTAGATAAGAAATTTAAAAAAAAATTATAATTCAGACAAACAAGGTGATGAAAACATGGTTCTGAAGCCCACTGGACCGCATTTCTGTTAGCAATAAACTTTTCAGGCAAATCAGGGAACAGGATGTTGAAGGAAACATATATTGTGTTAAACAAATCTTTTAGAATACAGCAACTACAACAACATTTCCTGGGTAGTGTTTCCTGGGTTTAATCGCACACCACAAACATTTTACAATATGAACCTGTGCAGTTATTTAATTACAAAATGCTCAATTTATTACAGGGAATATACACCATATGTTCCATATATCAGCCATAACATTATGACCACCCGCCTACTATTGAGTATATCTCCCCCTTTGCCACTATAACAGTAATGACCTGTTTGTTCTGAAACCTTTCTATTGGAACCAGCATCAACCTTTTCCTCAATTTGAGCTACAGTAGTAGTTCTTCTATTGGACAAGCCAGCTTTCGCTCCCCACGTGCAACAGAATGTTTTGGCCACTGATGACCCTGTCGACAGTTCACCTGTTTTACTTCTTTGGATTACATGTACATACATACACAAGGATTACATACTGTATGTCCTGACCACTGTAGCCTGGGAACATCCCACAAGAGCTGCAGTTTTGGGTGATCTGACCCAGGCCTCCAGCCATCACAATTTGGCCCTTGTCACTGAAATCCTTATGCTTCTTTCATCCTAACTGATGGTGGCCCATTCTTGCATAATCAATGCTTGGAGTTTGTCAGAATTTTTGGGTTTTTGTTCGTCCACCCACCTCTTGAGGATTGTGCAATTCAGCTCTCAATGGGATTGAGGCCTGGAGTCCTTCGTGGCCATGGACCCAAAATTTTGATGTTTATTTCCCCAAGCTACTTAGTAGTGGTCCAATTACAGAAAAATATTTATATGCCAGAAAAGAAAGCAAAAGATTATATAAGTAACCACTTTTTAGACAAAAAAAAAGGAAGCTGCTGGGTTTTGCATGCAAAAAAGACATAGGTGCACCAGTTAAAGTCCTCAGAAGAACTGTGGATGCCTGGATGCTGAGTAAAACTTAGTCGCTAGCTTTGTAGTTTCCTTATAAATCTGCACAAATTGCTAAGACTAAAGGATCCATAAAATGTTGTCAGACCAAATACTGACTTTGTTTCACTAATTCCATGTATCAATCAATCAATCAATCAATTGTATTTATTTATTTTAGGCATCCTTGCTCATTTATTTCCATGTTCCTAGGACTTTTGCACAGTACTACACACCCTCACCCCTACACACACATACCTTTATTATTTTCTTTCAGGCAAAAAGGTTGAAGCTGTTTCCCCAGATAATACTGTAAATCATGTAATGGAATCATGTACTTTTAAATAAAATTCTTGACAGTTATTTGGAATACAGTACTTGTAGGTAGTCTAATCTCAATCATTTTTGATCAACCTCTGCAGATTGTATTGGGGCTACTAGAAGGTAAAACAAATGCCAAATGATTCTTCTCTAGTTTTCAATACAAATCATTTAATTCACACACACAAAAAAAAAAACAATGTTGTGTTTTGCTGTTAGCAATAAACTTAGCAATGAAAAAAGTTTTTTACCTACACAATTTGTTATACGGGAGTTATATTGAAAAATCACTACTAGATCATTAGTCATTATCCCAATGTGTAATTTCACCTACGACATTTCATTTTTTTCTGTCAAAGTTGTAAAACACTGACTACTTAGTCATTTTAATTATAGCTTTTGCCGGAAATGTGACATAACTCTTTCAAAGCCATGCTGCGTTTCACCCTGTCTGTTTTTTTCCCTCCTTGTAATCAGCACAGTGCGTCTTGTTAATCCCTATATTCCCTGCTAGATTGAGAAACAGTGCAACAACAGACATATAATTTGCGATCAGACTGGAAATGGATTTTCAGTTCATCGTCATACAGTAAGTCTGTAGTTTGAGATAATTATTCTGTGTCACTGTCAATAGAAAGGGTGAATATCTGAGCAGGAGAACATTTACTTACAGCCTAAGAATGATAAGGCAGCTGGGAAAAAGTTTATACAGTTTGCATTTTATCCTCTAATGGCACGAGGGCACAGTGATCATGGTTAAAACTACTATTTCAATCATATAAACATTCAAGTACCTTGTGTTATTTTTAACCACCATGTTGATGTAAATGCTTCTATTTTAAAGCAACAAGGTTCCTATATTAGGACATGAGCTAGAGTCAGCGTCTAAGTTAATGCACACTCAGACACATTTACACTCATGACTCATCGTCTTTACTAGACCGCATGCTTTCAAGGTGATTTTAGATGCACACGCTTCTGCACGATGGATTACACAACACTGATGGGTATATGGCTTAATGCAATTTGCCACATGCTGTCCATTTCCTGGAACTACCCACGACATTTGTTAACATGATTCTATGCCGTTCACCTTTTGTTGCAATTATATACA
>JAOVVA010000001.1:20331627-20352986 GCA_028565275.1 Leiocassis micropogon
GTTTATTTATTTTTTGCAAAAATTGGTCTGTTACGGAACGACATGTAGTATTACTACAATAAAACGTGTGGTGTGTATAAAATGTGAAGTTTTGTCATGTTTTGTTTTTCTGGCTTGGGGCGCTGGGAGGAAGTCTCACCCGGGGAGCAATTCAGTGTAGAACCGCCACTGACTGAGCTAACATGTATTTTTAAAGAAAGAAAGGGATCATTGGAGCACTGTGACAATACCAGTTGCAGACAACTCATATAACTTTAGATAACCTAATGCTTTTAGCTTAACTACACATTATATAAGTAAGTTTGTTCAAATTTAATCCCAACATCCCAGTAAGCTAAATTTCTTGTGGCAACATTAGATGGTTAGCTAAGTTAGCATTGTTGTGTGTCATCACTCAAACCATATTGTCTTTTGCAGAAACACTTTTCCCAAAAGTACAAATCTCTTTGCTAATGTAAAAGCCATTAGAGTGCTAAACAACTAGTTTTATTGGAAGTTTTCGATGACTATAGATTCAGCTTAGACATGGCAGGCACATTTGAGGCAACTCTGGCTAACATGCTTGGTAAGGGACTGCTGTCGGATCATTGCTAATGTAATCCAAAACCCTTCCAAGCACAGACATTATTTTTGGCTGACCAAACAAATCTGTTCTGTGGGCCATCTTGGTCTGTTTGCAGGTCTGCCAGATGTCCCAATCAGGTTCATTGTAAGTTAAATGCGGCTGATAGGAACTTTATGGTCTCTGCACCTGGCCTGAGTCTGTTGTGTTTACCAAACAACATCACTGAACAGCACTGAATTGCCTTCAGTTATACTCTGCATGTTTTTAGTGGTGAATTAGTGTATTATACCCTTTGCTATCAAATCTGTAGGACAGAATTTTTTTTTTAATCAAGTTTGGGGGAATTTAATGTAACATTTACTATCTAGTCTCAAGTAATTTAAAGTTTTTCATTTAACAATCACTACCTAACCTCAAGTAATTTAGCTAACCAGGTTAGCTTTCGCTATCAATTCTGAGTTCATTTACAGTATGTTAGCATTAGGTCTGAGGTTACATTTGTTACCAAGCCTCAAGTAATCTTAGTTAGCATTTGCCACCTACATTAGTCTGTAATGATTTAGGTTAGCATTTACTATTAAGTCTAACTTAAATTGGTTTTGTATTTGCTCTGTGCTCCATAGTAGTGTTTTGTAAACTTTGCTAACTTTGGTGTTCAGTTTAAAAACTTTCCACTTAGTCCAACATTCACTAACAAGTCAGTGGTTATTTGGTTTGGCATTTGTCACTAACATTTACTTCTCTTTTAGCTTTAGAGACAAATGATCAAGCCCAGCTGTAAAAGCTACGAATTAAATCTTTGCATCGCAGCATAGTCAACTTTAACGTTGGTAGAAGGTGAAAGAGTGCATTTAGTGTCACTGGTTTCATTGTATTTATTTCAGCCTATGTGGGGTACCTATGTAGAAAAAAATCAACGAGGGGGAAAAAGCACATGTCCAATGGTAGCAGATGAGAAGAGTTTATCCCAGCTTAAATGACAGGATGCCTGTACACAAGCTGATAAGAACTATAGATTTGTGTTTATGTGGCCTGATGTATATGAAATGAGATAAGTGATGGTAGTAATATAATTCATAATGGTAGTAGTATAATGCAACTTCTGTATCATTATGAGCATTCAAACATCATACTGTAGTGTCCTTAATGGTTCCTAGTGGTCATATTCTCATTACAAGGTTTTTGTTGCTGGTCTATTAACATTTTATCATTTTCCAGATGGCACAGTCAAGCTACCTCTACAGTTTATTGTCTTAATTAATTTTTTTTTAAGCAGCCGAAGGTTGAAAAATGAGGTCTAGTTTTTGTCTCATTAAACCATAAATCAAAATTTTGTCTCATTAACCATAAAATCATCTATACTGTAGACAGAATTATATTAATATAAAAGTTTTTTAACTTAATCAGTGGTAGACTTCTTGCCCACTATGAGAAAGCCCAGTCAGTGCTTCCCAATGCTGACAAAGGCACATGGTTGCAGGGCACCCTTAGTGCCAGTCATAATCCCAGATAAAAAATGGGAGGGTGGCATCAGGATGGACATCTGGGGTAAAACCTGTGCCAACATCAGAGGAACAGACTAGATGACCCTCTGGGACAAACCCTAATGGGAGCAGCTGAAAGAACAAAAGATTCCAATTTATTTTTATTTTTTTTAAATAATCAATGTACTTAATTATGCATAGACTTGTATGGTGAATAAAACAACAACTAGAAAAGCAACAAAAACTAATCTTTGAACTTTTTCTGTAAATACTGTCTCTAGCAAAAGTTTTTTTTTGCCATAATTCCTTTATTATTTATTCAAGAAAATGCAACCCACTTGTATGAAAAATAATGTAATGCAAATGCAACAGTTATGCAATCTGGAAATGTTAATTGTAAGTCAGCTGCCTTACAATTTTTAAGTAATACATAATAAACATTACAAATCTGTTTGATCAGAATCAACTTAAATGTATAATGCACTGGTAATAATGTAAATGTAATCTACTAAAAGTCAAAATATCTGTATTAAAAGCTGTAAAATCAATGCTGCTCACTTATTTAACTCATAATTGTAAGTAAGACTGCCTACAGTTTTTTCACATACTGTACTGTATGCCAGCTTATTAGGAAGCAGTCTTAAACCATCCTTAAAAATGAATTTATTTAATTAAAAACAAAAAAAAAGTTTATTTTAAAGTGTGGTGTTTCTAGTTAGTGGGGTTTCTAAGGTTATTTTTTATTAAAAAAAGAAAAGAAATGGATGTGTACATTATAATGGCAAATCTGTTGAAATCAGGAAACACGCCTTCAGGGATATATGATATTATGTGCTTGTGTTGAGTGGGTTGAGAGTATGGCTTCTTCAATTTGGTGAATGTCAGTGTGTCTCCTGAGTTAGCTCTTGGCAGACACATTCTTCAAGAATGCAAAGTCTGTTTACAGGTTATGACTCTGAGGTTAAAAAAACACTGCAGCATTGCATGCCTTTATATAAATGGGGAAAAAAACAAAGAATTTTTTCTTCATTTAGCAGACATAAAAAATACTGTATACTGCATAAAGAATATCATGCCACAAAGAGCACACGTTCCAGATTCATGAAGCAGATCTTTGGATGCTTCTTTTAGTAACAGTACTTAATATGTTTAAACAGCAGTAGCACTGTCTAAGCAGGGGTGAAAGTTATTTTAAACTCTTGTTGGTATTACTGTATGTAGTTAAAAGGTGAGGAGAACAAACCATGGTGGTGGTGGACAGTCCTGTAAATCTTATAAGTTTGTCTTTATGTCTCCACTTATTCTTCTTCAGCTAACTAACCATTCTTGGTTGAATCCCAAATAATGTACAATGGAATGTTAGTGCATTATGTAGATTCCCTTGTGTTACACACAATGTAGTGCCCTTGTTCTGGGATTAGAGGTGGATTTGGAATTTAGCCTTTTTGTAGAAGCTAGTTAGATTTGTAGTTCGTGTTAGCTCTGAACAAAGCAGTGATGTGAGTAATGAATCTGTCAAAGTGTTGGCAGAAGCTCGCGCTCAAGTTAACTGTAATCAACCTCAGTTAACAGTAATGAAAGATCATTCAGAAGCAATTCAGAACAACTTAGAAGCAATTACTAAGGAGACAAAATGTTGTTTAAGATAGGATAACATGAGCAGATAAAGTGCTGAAAGTGCTACTGTGGCTGATTTTGAATGTAAGTTTTGGCAGCCAGCTGCTCTGCCCACTTTTTGTTACTGCATATCTTGACTGAATCTTTCAGTGGTACACATTACCTGGCCATACCGTTAATGTTGTTAAACTGTGTTAATACTGTGTTAAACTGTGTTAATCATGGAAGTCATTCTGGAACAACTTGGAAAAAATCTTTAACAACTGTCTGTCCAGGTATACAGTATTAAAAAACATTATAAACAGGTTATCAAATGTTAAGACAGCGAGGTCAAATCCTGACAATGGTAGTCAATGGTAGCTTCTCCCACCCTCTCTCTTTTGTAACTCATGATAGATTAAAAAAAATCACAGGTAACAAGTACAATCAGTACAAACAGTTCTGTCCAAAGAATACAATATTTATCAGAAAAACTAAAGTGGCAGAATCATAATTAATTAAGTAAGGGAAAAACACAACGATGTTATAGTAAAGTAATTTAATTATAAAAATCTGATGTTTATAAATTGTTTTATTCATAATAGTTCAAATTAATGTTGTGGAATGCATGCAAATCAAGTTAGTTCCCCAGTCTTAATTCAAAACCCTATCTTGTTGACCAGACAACACTCTGGTTGAAAAACATACTGGGTAGGTTGCTTTAAATATGTCATACATTTCTCTATCCACTTATACACTCTGACATTTAGTGGACAAAGGTTCAACAAAGCTAGACAGTTTAATACTGGAAAAAGCAAACAGGTGATATGTTTACGGACTGAAACTGTCAAGGTTAGCCCTTGCGGATGCCTTCTTGTCTGACAGGAGTGAAACCTGACATAAATGTCTGCTGTAGCCCCACCATCTTAAGGTTCAACATATTCTACAATCCATGGATAACAAATGGTTATTTTAGGAATTCCTGTCAGCTTGAACAAGTCTTGCCATTCTCCTCCACTTTCATCAGAAAGGACCCATAAACTGCTGCCCCAGAATTGGCGCTCACTCAAGTTTTTCTGTTTCCCATGTAGACTGCTTTTTGTAAAAGTCCCAGGAGAGCAGTAGTTCCTGATAACATAAAGCACCTAGCTTGTCTGGCACAACAAGCATGCCACAGTTAAAATTATTGAAATTATATTTTCACATTACTGATATCAAATATTGACCGACGCTCTTTAGCCATATCCCCATGATTTAATGCATTCTATTAAGGGAGACTTTAAAGCCATTAAAGGGGTCGTACATAAAATTGCAGCCTTCATGTCTGTAAGATTAATTATAGTAAGGCATTACTAATGTACAAACTGTTGGAATTTGCCAAAGCCTTGGAATGCTTGTCATACTTGAAATAAATCTATTAGAATAATTCAATAAAGTTTCCAAAGTTTCTTCTAAATGCCATGTTGGTTAGTCTTGATATTTTTAAATATGTGTTGCCAACACCCACATTAATTTCATAAATATTCCTATGATATTAATTCTTATAGTACCCTTGAGACAACCTCTTTTGGGGTAATTAGCGCAACCTGGCTGCACAAAACGGTTCCAAGGACAGTTCTGAATAATTCTAGGAACAAGAGAACAAATCGATGTCTCTCCTATCATGGCTCCAGCAAGACTCTTACAGAGCCAAGACTCTGTAACCCTTTATTCTTTCACTTAAGATCAAATATCTGCTACTGTATAATGTACTTTACATCAAAACGTTAAAGACACCTTGCCTCTGATTGAAATTTTAGGACTCATGCTCAAATTTCAACTACAGCAAACACACTCTACAAGATTTGTAAGTAGAAAGGAGGAACTTCTGTGTGTAATGGAATCAACTTTTGACAGCTTCTAGTGCTTTTCCTAGAATTAGATACTGGGTGAAATAAGAGCACACTGAGGAGGAATATACTTTTGCTGTATTATATGGAAAACACATAGTACTGTGGATTTTTTTAATAGGCTGTTGTTTAATTTTTTTTATTTGACTAATTGTAGTATTCACTTGTTTATTTGTAGGCAAGATGCTTCAGGGAAAGAGATGAGAACATCACAACAGTGGTACTAAACCAATAGTCAGTTGTTGTTAGTCTTTCAGCTACCACTGTTAAGAGGTTGCCACAGCGATAAAATTTGATGACGCCATTCCAGATGCAACCCTTCCATTTTATCTGGGCTTGGGACTGGCACTGCATTCTGTGGCTAGGGTTTGGGGATTGGGTGGGAATTGGACCCCGGCCTTCCGCATAGCAGACGAGAAACCTTCTGCTGAGACATGAATGCCCATATACTAACCCAATAGTTAGTACTTTTCATTATAATATATAGTATTATTCTGCACAGCCACATGTAAGGAATTCAGTAATCGTGATATATATATATATATATATATATATATATATATATATATACATACAGTATATAATACATTTTTTTTTCTTTCTTAATAGGGAAATGTTTTTGTGGTATTGACACCTGCTTGGAAAGAGTAGAAAAATCTGCCCTAGTACAATTATCTGTTAAGTTGTCTCTCGAACACTTGATGCATGCACGATCACCGCTCACCACATCGCCAGCACATCGTGACCAGAGTACTAATGAAGTCTAAATGCCATCTGCTCAGCTCTGTAGTGGACTGACTTTAATGGAAATAGAATGTATGTCCCATCAGGAAATGATCCTGCAGTCTGTAAATAAGACACAAAGATTCCTAATTCCTTTTTTTAACCAAAGTTAAACCAGGCTTAAGTGTTCTGTAGCTAGGTGGGAGACATGATGAATCACTATGTACTCTTGTTGTTTTGTCAGGGGAGACAAAGATTGATGTCAGTTCTCTGAGATGGACCAAAGGCAATGGGAGCCATCGTATTTTTCTTTATTCTTTTGTTGATGGTCTGGTATTATACATATATATGTGCATGCATGTTTCTATAATATTTAACCACAGAAAGCTTAACATTTTGCAAAGACAAACACATTATGAATTATGGATTTATTCATTTATTTTTAAAAATGAAAAACACCATTTTTATCTCTAACACCTCCCGTTCTTTCGCTAGAAACTGACCCCCTGAAATGAAACGCACACCACACAGTTTGAATTCACGCTCAACACATCAGTCTTTACTAGCAGAGCTTCAGCCCAATGTCTCTGCTATCCAATAGCCCATGGGGAAGAACCATAAGAAATTTAACAGCCTTTGGTTTTTATGTTTTCTTTGACAGCATATCCAATGCGCAGCTGTGTGGCTAGTAGAGTGGTCCACATAATAGCCTTAAGCTTTTTTTGGAAGCATGCAGAGCATCTACAGTACGTGTTGTATATTTGTAATGCTTTTACACTACAGGATGACTGGCTAAGCTTTTAGGTTTATATGAATATAGTTTTCTTTGGAGTCCTTGTTTATTACAGGATCTGCTTCACCAATGGAGTCATGAATTCTAGTTCTGAAGGGGCACAGTTTGGTCTGATCAAACACTTTTTTTCGTTTAAGGTTTGGTAAGTATATTGAAGGAAAAAATATGCTGGACTCTAGGACTGGAAGTGATGGCTTAAATAAATACAGCATTCAATATTATAAGTAACCTACCAACAACAACAAACTGATTAAAGAATAATACACCTGATGTTCAGATCTATAATTGCACTTGTTGAGAACACTTTGGTTTCGTCTTTTCCTCCACACTAACATTTTATCGATATACGTATCTAATAACAAGTTATATTATAGTTTTATTATATTCTTCTACCAGGAGAGATGATATTTCAAATATGATATTGTTTTGGCAAATTCAAAAGGAGTATTACAAGTTGTTACAAAATGTTTGTGCATTGTTTTTGTTAAAAAGCAAAAAAATTTTTCAAAACTGTTTTGGTTATCAGAAAAAAGGCTTGAATTTGCTAAGGAGCATGAAGATTGGAATTTGAAGCTTTCACGAAAAGATCATGTGGTCCAGAATGGTCTTATTCCAGAGCAATAGGATGAAATCGTATTTTGGCCTTGCAATGTATATTGCCCTTGCTCCTTGTCAGTTTTGGGAAATGTAAGTGTTACAGCACCACTATCGCTCATGAATCCTGCCTCATTTGCGATTTGCGTTAGATAAAAAAAATCCACCATGTGAATGATTTTGACAATTACTTACTTTAAAGTAATACTTTACTGATTTTGAAAAAAAAATAGTTTAAATCTATTATCAGCAAGAGTTTTCCATGTACAGTATTATACTAAAAACCTAATCTACTGTATATAAATATTTATCCAGAGTTTATGGAAAATAAAAACTAGAAATAAAAGAGGTAATTTGCAGGTAATCCTTCATGAACACCGAACAGTAGGCAATAAATCAAATCATTTCAGTTCTATTCGCGAGTGAATAAGTTTTAGGAAGCTGAGTGATTTCATTTTGAGCCACTTGACATGACATATCTGACATTCAACAGAGATATGATAAGAAATGGTGGCACTATTTCATATCCAGTTCACATGTCCAGTGAAAAAAAAATGACAGCAGGGGAAAAGTCATTTCTCTCTCATGGAAAGAAGGAAATGTTTTTAAGGCACATAGGATGAGACATGAAAAGAAAAAGGCTTCGAAGCAGTTTTTTACTAATGCATTTAACTCAATGGGAGCTCAACTTTACTATAATAGCATGCTACATCATGTGTCATTCCTTACATGCTACTTTTGCCATTCTTTTACTTGTTCAGGAGACTAATAATATGTGCATCTGACGCTCATTCAGTTTATCTTAATGATTTTATTGTGTATAAGCATATTAATTGCAATTAATCTTCACTGGCTTCGTATATCATAGACTGACCTAAAGCTTTGTGACTAACCTGGGTTACTATAACCCACCATGAAGGAATATTATGCTTGTTTTTACAGTACTTCAGCTATTCACCAGTTCTTAACCATGCATGACTCTGATTTGGAGTTTACGCCACTTGCAAAATGAGCAAAAATCTAATATAAATCAAACCTAGCAGGCGATCCTTCATCAGCAGCCACCAATAGCCTTTATTACTTTATCAGCCATACTTATTATTACGATGACATCAGATATTTATTACAGAGCTGTGACAAAGAATGGCTACACCATCATTTCCATTTTCAGTTCATGAAAACTGTAAAAGCATTAAAGGAGCTCTCGGTGTGCAGCTCCACTGAAGGGGAAAACTCATTTCTCTCCCGTGAAGAGGAAGAGGAGCAAATGTTTCTGAATTACACTCACTGAGGCTGAGTCAGGGAAGTAGTGTTACATAATGTGAATCATATTCTAGAGACTTTCATGGTTTAAGCAGGTTCTTGGCAGATATACAGTAGTTCTGTCTGGTACAAAAATATCAAAAGACACGATTATAACGAGGGGGGGGGGGGTTGGTTCGATTCTCACCTTGGATTGTTTTTGTGGGTTTACAAATGCTCTCTCTGTGTGAGTTTCATGACACCTCCAAAAAGCATGCCAGTAGTTGGATTGATTATGCAAAAACAAAAAAACAACGTTATAAACGAGTGTGTGAATGATTATCTGCAATCATCCAGAGTCCCATCAATTATGTATTCCAAGCACACATCCAGTGTTTCCAGGATAAGTCCTGGATTCACCATAACCCTGGTCAGGATAAAGCATTTACTGCAGATGAATGAATAAATGACTATTATATCTCATGGATGATTTTGACCTACATGGTTTGTGCATTTCTGTGTAACAATGCTTCATGTAATGTGTTTCTTTGAAAACATATTCATGTGGTCACTATGTACTATAGCTCTCATCAATTACATGACAAATACCAGCCAGGGATGGTGAGGCATAATCTATGATGTCCTGAGACACTTACATTTTTTTCTATTGCATCATGTGAGAGCTGATTATTATTTTTGTACCAACAAATATAAAAATTTTAAGTACCATTTAAACAATGTTAATGCATAATTTTCCACTACCACTACCTCTATCTAGCAAGTGCCTATGTTTAGTCAAGGAGTTAGAAAATAACAAGACACACATAGCAAAATAGCAAGCAAAAGCTACTTAGCTAGCTAGCCCGCATAGTAAGTTACTTCTTAGAAATACCATAACCTTTAGCAGAGCAGTATAAAGAATGAGAGCAGAGTGCACTGATCACTGCAGTGGGAGTTTGTCAGAGCACCACTGGTCTTAAATGTCTTTTCCCCCAGAAACTGGAGTTTAAAGTTTGGCAATCTGAAGTGGAGAGCTCGTCATATTGCAAGATTTAGGATTCTGAACGTTGTTGCCAAAAGAGTGAACAGCAAGTATTATACTCCCTATTGTCACTGTAGACAAAGCATCTGAGGGCAAGACTAAAATTAGTCCTGTTAATAAAGATAACTTACTGTTTTGAGAAACAGTATTGTACATTTATTTTGTTGCAACATAAAATCTCATAAAAGGACGCATTTGAATAGATGTATGGCACGATAAAACCTCAGAGGCCCATCAGATTCCAAACCAGTAAACATATCTACAGTATTGGACCTGTGGTGCCGGTAAATGAATTGAAGCGGGTGCCATCTGGCCCTCTTGGCATTAATATCCACAAGTTGGACGGCAGTATTGCCATTTTTTCTGTTGGCCTTCAGTGGTTGGATAAAGCTATAACCTTGGTGTTTGGCATTACATAAGTGACAGGCTTTGACTGAAACAAAGCTTCCAGCTGATTAGGCAGAGGGATTTGGCTAAAGTGTCCAAATGATGAGATGGCTGTATGCCTTGAATATAAGGCGGTTTTAGTTTGTAACTGTACATCACATAAGCCAAGGGCAAAGTAATAACCACTTATACTGCAAGAACTCTGTTATTTGGGTTCAGTTTAGATAACAGGATTGTTTTTATAGTCTTGAAATTGCGTCTCCATTTAGCTGAGATGCTTTAATTCTTTTTCAGAGTGGAGAAAGATATAAAAAAATCTAGCAATATTCAAACATCGTTTTGTTTTCCCAAGGTGAGACGAAATTTTCTTCTTTATTGGTTATTTTCAGAAGCTTTCCACTGTGTGAAGTATCCTCCAGAGAGCATGATGTTGCATCAAAAATCAGCAGTGGAACCTAAAAGTTCACTTGGATCGCTTCAAGAGACAGACATGGTCTGTTTAAAAAAAGACCAGCCTCCATGGTGGATCTGTGGAACACGAAAACAGCATGTGATGGAATAAAACCAAGCTTATGTAAACCAATGCTAATATAGTGGAAGCATTACAGTAGCCTATTAGAAACCTCAAAGCAGAGATGGGGGGAACGGTTACAATGAGTTAAATAAATGCTTGCTTTATAGGTATTGCTTGTCGTTATATATTTAATGTCATGTGGTTAAACCTTGGCAATCTAGCTGCAATAACTTACATGCATTTAAAAGCATATAATTAAAAGATCTAATCTTACATAATCTTGCTTTTAAAAAAATATTCTTATAACAAAATAGCAATTTCGATAAAATTCAGAATTACAGTGAAACCTCGGATTGCGAATAACGCGGTTTGCGAGTGTTCCGCAAGACGAGCAAAGATTCTTAATAAATTTTGACTTGGAAAACGAACAAGTCTTGGTTTACGAGTACCGAGTATCATGTATCACGCATGAGCTGCTTGTTTTGACGCTGAGCGTCACGTGATCACAACTGAGCTAATGTTTTTTCTCTCTCTTGTGCTGCGGCATTGTGGGTAATCGTCTCCCCTGCTGGGTCTTAGTGCGCGTCTTTCACTGGTATAATCAACATCCGTGCACACGTGTACTGTTTACTATAACACTGTGACCACGTGTGTGCAGCGCGCGTGTAAAGCAAAGGCAAGTCTCATTAGAGAGGTTAAAGATCCATTTTCCTTCTCTGTATCAGCCTGCTCTTTGTGTCTGTGTATGCGCACGTCATTGGACACCATGCCACACACACACAGACCTCTCCTACTTTCGCTTTCACACGGACACACACACTCTTTCTCTCTGCTCTACACAGAAACACTGCCCTCTCGCGATTCTTTTCAAAGGTAAAGTGCAGGTTAACTTGTTTTATTTTTACTTTACTTTTTCTTTACTTTTACTGCTGTTGATAGATGAGTGAGAGAATAAATAAATGTATGGGTTAGCAGGTGTAAATGATTGTGTAAGTAACTAACCGAATGAGCAAGTGAGTAAACAAGTTAATGATGTAGTGAGCTATTAAGTTTTGTTAATTATTAATTATTAAGCTTGATTTTTGTATGAGTGAATTAATGAGTAAATAATTGATTAAACAAATGAGCGAATGGCTCTATAAGTGATTAAATAAGTGAGTAAATGAGGGAACGAGTGAGTAAATGAGTGCATGAGTGGGTCCAGGAGTAAATGAGTGAATAAATTGAGTTAGGAATGCGTCAGTGAATATGGGTGTGTAAGGAATTGAGTATGTTAGTTAATGATACATAAAGGTATGTCTTTTGCTTCTTCAAATGACCTAGAGGATGGACTGCCCATGCAATCTAATTGTTTCATGAGACTTTTATTTATTTATTTATTTATTTATTTATTCATTTATTGTTGCCATTTAGTAGCTATTTGTCCTTTTCACTCGGTGAACTTAGCCCTTTTTTATGGAGTTTGAGAACATCACCAAACACAATGCAGCTGTTGTGTGTGCACCTAATGTATGGATAATTAGCATTTATCTATTTATGAATGTGATTTGGAAGAAAATAAGCATTCCTGAACCTTTTGTAAATCAGCGATAAATGTTCAGTTCATTTTGGTTTATACAACCATTTCCACAAAGATTTATTCAGAAACTGATGAATAACATCCATTATAGATTACAATCATGTATTTTCTTCCACTGCAGTGGAAAATTGTGGTTTCTTACATTTCATGTAGAAAAAATCATTCATTCATTTTCAATAAGTGCTTTATGTCAGTAATGGTTCTTAAAGTTCTTTAGTTAGGTGTAGTTCTTTTAATCAACTCACTCACTCACTCATTGTCTATACCGCTTTATCCTGTATTTAGGGTCACGGGGGGCCTGGAGCCTATCCCAGGAGACTTAGGGGGGACAGGGTGCCAATCCGTCACAGGGCTCACACACTTATTCACACACTACAGGGACTAAAACCAAATAGCCTAATCTGCAGGTCTTTGGACTGTGGGAGGAAACCGAAGTACCCGGATGAAACCCACCAAGCACAGAGAGAACATGCAAACTCCACACACACAGAGACGGGAATCGAACCCGGCCAGGAATCAAACCCAGACCCTGGAGGTGCAAGGCGACATCTATAGTCAAATAATTAGCACCAACCAAAAGTGTCACCACAAACTGCAAGTCATTTTAAAAATGTGCAAACGACCTTCATGTTAGAAATGTTGTTACTTGCATTGTAGTTTCTTGGCTGACATTTTCCTCCACTTTACAAAGATTGTTTCAGTTGCCAAAGCTGACTTAAGCGATTAACAAAATGAATAGTTTTGGCTCTTCGACACACAGGAAGGCAGTGCTGTAGGCTATGAATTCATCTGAATTAGAATGAATTTGCACACAAATGCCAGTGTTAAAACAAGAAAGATCTGAAGCCTGCAAAGCTGCACAGATATTTCTAATCTTTTCTTATATCCATACTAACAGAACACTTTTTGCAATATTTTTTTAAATTTAAAAATATATTTAAATTTCATGATTTTTTTTTTGTCCACTAGGGGCAATTTGACTAACCTTCTGGATATAAATTATAAGCCTAAATGGTCAATGAAGACTATAAGAGTGTGTTGAAAGGTTGAAGCAGTTATCAAAGTAGGTTGTTATTTAATTAATCTAAATATATTTTAATTGAATTTAAATTAATTTGCTATAAATTACTGAAATGTTTTATACAATATAACAAAATTAGGCAATAGGAAGATGTACTATTATTTCAGCAAGCTTATGAGTAAGGGTTCAGTAAGGGTTCTTTGGTTGTACCCTGAGGGACTCCTAAAAATTTTATGTACTGTAGAACCCTAAAACACAGGGTTTCCCTTTTAAAACATTTAGAACCATTAATTATCCAAGAAACCCTCTAAGAACCCATGAAGAACCAGGAGCATGCTGCTACATTACATTGAATTGCAGTGTGCTCTAGTAGAACCTCTAGTTGACTAGAGCTGGTAAATTTGTGGTAGGTGGTCTATGAACACACACTCACATGCTCATTAACACACTTACAGGCAATTTTGGGGACACCAATTAGCCTAATCTGCATGTATTTGGACTGTAGGAGGAAACCTTAGTACCCGGATGAAACCCACCAAGCACAGAGAGAACATGCAAACTCCACACACACAGACCCCGAGGTGGGAATTGAACGCGGACCCTGGAGGTGCGAGGCAACAGTGCTAACTACCAAGCCACTGTGTCGCCCGACTATTACTACTACTAATAATAATGCAAATGTTTCACCTAATCCATCTAATTCATATTAGTTTTATTAACTGGCGGTTATCAGTTCTTAATAGGGCTTTAATGAGTGCAAATGAAAGAAGTGTAAACTAAGCAGTAGGTAATAATGAATCAGTATGTAAAGACAGTTCTTAATGCCCTTACCAACCTTTTATTTTTGGGGTTTCTACTGTATTCATACATCTTTTAAATAAATGAATGTAAATGTTACTAGTGCATTTTTATATTGATCGATCGGGTAGGTTACACATTTAATGCATAAACATCAGGATTTTTTGCACTGTTCATATTTCAAACAGGAAATAAAGGCACGTACAAGTGGGTGCACAATTGTAAAATGAATTCTTTTATTTCATAACTATCGCTCAATGACACTTATTTCATGCTATTGACTGGAATGAAACATTTGCAGCCGGCGCCTCCAGTCGTGTACTGTAACTTGCAAGTGCCTGTCTCCAAGCAGAGCACTAGGCTGCTACTTCTTTCCTGCAACTATTTAATTACGAGTTGATAGACGACAGTGCAGTGTGATCCTGTGCCTCTTTAATTAGTTTCTTCCCTGCTGCTATTCAGTCAAGCATAAAGCGTGATTGAGCAGAATCTATTAAAGCCAGTATTTGTAACCTTTTGCAAAAAGTGAAAAAGTTTAAATAATGAAAAAGCATAGAGAGAATACTAAATCAACATATGCATAACCCCGGCAGTTCCTAGAACACAGCTTGCATACAGATAGAAAAACAAATGCACTCAAAATCAAAAGTTCTTATGTTAAGGGTGGCATCATAAGAGAATAAAAAAAATCAACAGTAGAAATAACAGTTTAAAAGTGAAAGAAAGGGCATTTCTACGTGTGTCAGGAACTCGCAGGATTGGGCTAAACAGCTGTGTTGCGATAGGATAACTGTTTGTTAATGGGATTATTTAGACTAAAAGGCTTCAATTTGCTTTAGCAGCATAAATATTGAACTTTGTAGCAATGAAAAATGGTCTTGTCTGGTGAGTTCAGAGCGATGGGTGCATTAGGGTAAGAAGGGAAGTGCATGAAGCGGTGCTCTGGAGGCTGTGTTATGATTTGAGGTTGCTTCAGTTGGTCTGGTCTAGGCTCAGCAATGTTAGGTGGCAATAAAATGAAGTCAGCTGGCTCCCTGAATGTACTGAATGACCAGGTTTTATCTTTCCTGGAGGAAAGGCATATTCAATGACCCAAATTGTGAAAGAGTGGTTCTGGGAGAATGAATAATCATTTTCATACATGAATTGGCCATAATACTACATGCAATAAGAAAAGATAAAAGCAATTGAAAGAGATGTTAGAGGGTGTGACTTTTTTTTGTTACCAAGCAGTGTATATTAAAAACTTTCAGTCTTATAATGGAAAATAATAAATATGATTATTAAAGATGTTTTCATTTGCTATCATATATTGCAGTCTTGCCACATCCATACAGATGATGTTGCCAAACCATACAAGCAATTTTACAACAATATTTATTGAGCTTTGTTTTTGGAGAAAACTAAACTCCATAGGGATACAAGCAGCTTTGCCACCAATTATTTTTACGAATCCTAATTGATAGACAGTATTCTTAATAGGTAAGCATTTAAAAGTAAACATTCCTGCCATACGGTCAAAATAATTATGCATTCTGACAGTGGTAAGCAAGAAATTGTATGTAACCTTTACAATTTTTTGTTGAATACCCTAATCTCCAGAGGGTCATTAGAGGCTGTTATTGTTTCTCACATTAAATATAGGCAATTTCTGCAGCTGAGTGGGCTTATTAGCTTGCTTTTTACAGTATAATGATCATTCCAATGTCCTAATAGAGTTACTGGTGAAATGCAGCACTGTACAGTATCATAGCACCTGACATTCACAGGCTGCACAAGAGTCTACACTCTTAAATCTGCATGGTGGATTATTTTTTTAAATTACTGATCTATTTCACTCTGAGTGACGTTAAAATTACTTTTTTTTTTTTCTTTACTTTCTCAATGTCTTCACTGTAATACGCTGATAACATCCTGCTAAACCTTTGGTCAGTTGCTGGTACTGATGAAGGGCTGGAGGGTGTGCCATCACCATACAACAAACAATAGCTTTCTGATTGAAGATTATCTGGTCAGTGGAGAGAGAGAGAGAGAGAGAGAGAGAGAGAAAGAGAGAGAGAGCTGCATGGAGGAAAGTACAAGGTGTACACAAAATGAAAGAGTGTAGACATGAGTTTGCGTTCTATAAATAATGTATGTGCACCTGGACATCTTTTCACAAACCCTCCTTAAATGCTGCTGGCATTGGAGCTTAAAATGTGCATAGAATCTTGAATAGAAAACCAACTTTCACAATAAAAAAGGTTTTGATTTTGAGATTCTAAAGCATAATTCTGATCGACTTTGATTCGGTTAAGAGTAGATAGACTATTTTATCTTATCAGAAACAGGCTTTCGCAAATCTAATTCCTGCCATTCGGGAGTAATATTCTTGCGAATATTAGCATGCGAGCATTATCTATCAGAAGACATATCACACACCTGGCAGTGAAAAGGCTTGCTCAGTCTAAATCCACCCAAGGTTAGAGTCTATAAAAGAAAAATACACACACCCAACAACAAATCTTGAAGAGCTTGGGGAGAAAGATATTCATCATTGAAACAGCACAGACAAAGCTCTGCATGCGTTCTCTCAGCTCATCCAAGGTCACTATCTTTTTATTTTTCACTACCGCTGCTAAAAACACAGCTGCCCGTAGTAGAGTTCCCAGATGCCAGAGCCCAGGACTCAACGATATATGAGCTTAAAAGATCAAATTGGCAGAGACTCCCACAAAGAAAAGCACACAACTCATTAGTTATGCAGCATCCCTAATTCTGTTACACCAACACGCATTAGCTGAGCTCATCTGCATTTGCCAGTAAGAGCAGAGGGAGTGGCTGTGTCGTGACTAAAAGCTGCGTCAAAGAAAGAAGCATGCATTTACTCCCAACTCCTCTCCTGAAATTAAAATGGGCATTAGTCAAACACATCCAAACATGCCATTGTGCATTACGAATGAAACTGTAATCAAGCAAATCATGCTCATTATCATGCTTACTATGCAGAGCAAATACAGTATAGACCTCTGACAAAAGACGCTGTTTGTGAAAAATGGTTCATGAGCAGCTTATTTGATGAGTCATATAATTCCTCTTCTTCATATCATTTATCCATGGAAACCATCCCACTACATATTAGTAATATCATTCTAGCAACATTACCAAGCTACCCAAAGGGATTGAGCTAAAAAAGGATTGCACTTCACTCCACTTCACAACACTCCCTTCCCCATGACGCTGCCATCTCTCTCCCTCTGGAGCTTGTTTGGCGTGACATTTGCTCAGGGAGCATGCATGCTCTATCATCAGCCATCTTCATCTCACATGGCAACAGTAGTTCATCTGCCCTTCATGCTTTCTTCTCAACTCTTTGCTTTGCCGATCGATGTCTGACCCGCGGGCGATTCCACAGAGTGACACTAGGTGTGATGGAGAAGAGGGCAGACCTATCTGTGCAAAGTAAATTATTTATCCAGCAGAGTCAAACAATCAATACGGCTCAAAATGTTCTAATTTTGTTTATAGTGCTCTGAGGGGTTTCAGTTTTAAATCAGAATGCACCTTCCAAAACAACCATAGACCTGGTGCTAGTTCTTAAGTGCATGAAATACTGATGCAACACAACAGGTCAAAAACCAACTGAGCAGAAAAAAAAAATCGAAATTGCTTGTTGACACATCATGCATCATGCGACGTTTATTTCATTTATTATGGAAAACCACCCGAGTGACTTATCAGTCTTTAAAATAAATAAATATTATGTTACTTTTTGTTTGAACTCCTTTCATTTGAAATGTTGGTCAATGCTTTGCAAAATTAATACCTTCAGATAGGCGTGCCATTTTAAATGACCCTTTGCTTTGTTGTATCTATGCCTAAAGAGAATGATACAGCAGTTATTCTGTATCACATCCTCATCTGTACACTCAACTTCCAAAGCTTCAACTTTCATAATAATACCACTTTAAGTGCTAATTGTGCTCATCATAAAATACAAGTTTAACTTTGTATAAGTATTAGATCTACATACTTTGGTTGTGTTGCTTCAAACGTAAATTTCAAATTTGAATTTTATTTGTCACATACACAGTATGATATGCAGTGATATGAGCCCAAATGCAGAAATTAGAGGGGAGCGTCTTGTGAACCATGTGCGTGTAAACCTAAATATATATATGCTCCCCTTTCTTTTGTGAAAGGGAAAAATGCTTATTTATTTATTTATTCTTGTCCAGACCTTTATTTCTTTATCTCTAGCGAAGATATATTGTTTATCTTTCAGGCCTCTTTTCAGTTTTCTCTTTTCTTAATCTTTCCACCTTTCTTCTCAGTTCTCTCCTTTCTTTCCCCTATACCAGAGCACCGCTCTCATACAGTACCTGGTGCTATCTAATGTTCGCATATAGTGTGCTGGTTTCTGAGGGTTTAAATAACCTGCCGTACAGGTGTATCGCGTTTGCTCTGATTGGCAACATGGCGCGGTGGCCTAGCAACCACAGCCATCCGCTGCTCTGCCTGCCTATAAATCTGCACAGTTGTCTGCAGATTTGCTCTTCGTGCGGGTGGCCGTGTTACAGAAACCATGTCCAATTATAAGCAAGAACATGTGCAATGTGCAGAATGTGCAGGATAATGTGCAAAGTCAAGTTAACAGTTCAAAGTTCAAAAGTGAATTAACATGAGTGTGGAATGAGTATTGTATTGTAATTGCTTGCGAGTGTACCTAGCTGTTCAGTAATGTACTTGAAAAATTCAAAAAATGTCAAAGTACTGTATAAATGTTTCTTTCATGTTTTATCTAATTCATGGTAGTTTACACTGTTTTATCTAATTCATGGTATTAAGCAAATGATTCTTAGTATCATTGTTACTATGAGGCTATGAACATATTTTTGTCTGTTTTCCTAAAATGTTCTATACACATCATTCATTTATTCATTCATTCATTCATTTATTTCGTCTTCTATAAGGAAGTATTTAAGAGTCTTTAATAAAAAAAAAACCTTAAAGAGCCTGTAAGAGACAATTACTGCAGTGATTAATATGTTTCAGCTGCCAACTGTTTATTTATTTATTTATTTATTATTTCTTTCACTGCAGTGAGAAGCAACCATGTAAGTAGATGTAATCCGTGTCATGTAAAAGATATTACTGTGTTTCAGAACTGTCAAATTATTGACTTGCATCAAGCAAAGAAAACAACTAAGGATGTTGCTGAAATGATTGGAATTGGGTTTTAAACTGTCTAACACATTAAAACCTGGAAGGATTATACTGAACTGTCAAATTCGCAGAAGAAATGTAGTTGGACAAAAAAAAATCATAAATGAATGTGGTTGGAAATGATTTAAATGCTTGTTCAAGTTACTTCATTTAAAAAAAATGAAAAGTAGAAATCACAGCTGTGTTTAGTATTGAAAGCAAGAGCATTTTCACTTTAAACACTTGAAGAACTGAATATGGTATTCTAGACTAAAATCCATCAGATGAGCATACTGTACACCTATGACCGGGCTGAATGACTGAAAACCCATGAGACAATCTTTAGCCCTCTATGTGGGAGTCTCTTAGCCCTCATCACTTTGTGAATGTAAATGGTTTATAGTTCTGTAAATGAAACATCAGTGGGCTGTGCATCATGTCTGCTGTTTATTAAAATGGCTGTCTTGCAGGAGAATCAAGCTTAGCTGTCAGAAAACCACATTGTAGATTGGAAATTTTCCTCAAAATCTGGTTTAAAAAAACTGAACTTATAGGCATCAATCAAAATCATACGACAGCTTAATCAATAGTCAAATCAGGCCACAAACCTACATGATGTAATATTCTCAGGGTTTAATACATATTCTCACAGCATGCTAAAGTACACTTGCAACTGAACTGGGGATGAACATTCATCACAGTGCCTTGCATTTGTGTATATATGTTAATGTATGGGTGGCTCTGAATGCCAGCTCGTGTGTCATCCACTGTGTCATCCACTTTCCATGAGCAAGCTGTTGATTGTGTGGGTGCTGAAAGATTGATGGAAGCACACCTACACTGTTTTATCTACTGCACTGGCAGTTTATGGCGGCGTTAGACACAATATCCCTTAATCTGCTCTACATGCCTACAATTATCAGCGCTGAGGCAATTTACGTTTGTGACTTTACAGACCTACTCATTCAAATCCATTGATTTTCTTGAATTTGTTGGTGTAGCGGGACATGGGTTAAAAATAGGTTTGATTGGTTTGCCATCGGAAAGACAACGAAAGAGGAATAGGTTCGAATGAAGTCAGATAAACATTCCAGTGAGCTATTTATACAGTAAATGCCGAATTCTGAGGAAACTTTTCATGCACAATATGTTTTTTTCGTTCCTGTTGATTATTTAAATACTTTTGAAATGCCTAAATCTCTTTCAACATACATTTTTGTAATGTTTCCTGCTACAAACAAACTGGATGCATCTGGAGTTCTCCTTAACCAATGCCACAAATTCTATATATTTCTGTATATTTTAAATTGGTTCTATTTTGCAGTGTAGGACAACTCACGCATTTTGTTATTTTTCATATAGTGTTACTTTTGGCAGTTCCAATGCTGTTGAAGCAGTATTATATATTTCTCTTTCTGAGTTGCCAGTATACAAAATTAATCGTCGTGTTTGCTACATAATGCAAGCACTGCTCATTCCACACACCTGAAAATGCAAGCTTGGCTTATTTTATACCTTTCAGTTAACATCTGGAATAAGGTCAAAATGGCTGTAGGTGTGTTTGACCTTAAAGACACAGGTAATGCATGTGTAGTCGGCTAATTTTTTCAAAGACTTGATCTGTTGGTGAAGGCTGGTTGGGGTCTTTGGGCTATAAAGGTACAGTCAGTCCTAGCCCATTTTCACCAGTACCTGTACCTAACTGTTTATACAGTATACAGTTATATAATTAGAAAAGGCATACACTTGTCTATATAAAGAATGCTATATATCCTATACAGTGGGGGAAATAAGTATTTGATCCCCTACAGATTGTCTAAGTTTGCCCACTTACAAAGAAATGAAGGGTCTATAATTTTTATCATAATATCAACCAAAAATCCAGAAAAAGCAGATGATACAAATGTTATGAATTAAGTTGCATTTCAATGAGGGAAATAAGTATTTG
>JAOVVA010000001.1:20354736-20365152 GCA_028565275.1 Leiocassis micropogon
AAATTTTGACTTGAAAAATGAGCAAGTCTTGGTTTACGAGTACCGAGTATCATGTATCACGCATGCGCTTCTTGTTTATTACTTGTATAATCAACATCCGTGCACGCGTGTACTGTTTACTATAACACTGTGACTATGTGTGTGCGCGTAAAACATATTTTATTTTGTGTACCCCCAGTCTGGAGATATAACCATAATTTCTTTGGCAATTACTTAAGGGGCTGGGTTGCCAGGCATTTTCATACTACTGCCAATTTGGGAATACCAAATAGCCTAACCTACATATCCTTGGGTGTGGGAGAAACCCAAAGTACCCAGAGAAAACCCACCAAGCATGGGGAGAACATGCAAACTCCACAAACACAGACCTGAGGCGGGAACCGAATCCTGACCCTGGAGGTGAAAGGCGACAGTGCTAACCACTAAGCCACTGTGCCACCATTAACTTTAAAATACAACTACTGATTTCAGATGAGTCCAAAGAAAAAAAGTCAAGTGGTGTTAGGTCTGGTTCCATTAAATCATCTGTTTAGTTTAACAGCTACCTTGTGTTTAAAATAAAATGAAAAGTTGTAAATTTCATATAAGGAAATATGCCTGTGGATCCAGATTACAGGGTGTCCCAAAGGTCTCCATACATATACTGCAGTAACATGGTCACTTTTTTGATTAAAAAAATCATACTGTACACTGTCTACAGTATGAAACATGACTGTCATGGATTGTGATGTTTTTGTATGTGTAGATGTGTGCGGGGGCTAATAAAGAAGATTTTTCTTTTCAACTTCAAGGAAAAGCCACTGGTGAATAATGGCAGTGTTTCTCAGTGAGCTGTAGGTGAGAAATAAAGTTGCTTGAAACAATGATAGTGGGTCCTCAGGATCAAAGCTGCACTGGTTCTAAGAAAGGACAAAAGGTCAAACGTTATCCAGGCCTTCATCTGGAGACTAAGGGCACAGAATGTACTGCCTGCTCCTTGACTTCCTTGTTTCTAGTGAAGTTATTTTAAAAAGAATTTATATTCAGGTGTAAGAGTAATAATTCAGCACTCCATTGAACTCCATTGATAATGTCTTCCTGCAGTTTGCTAGTAATCCTACAGCCTAAAACAAACTAGCTTTTTTAGCATAATTTTCTAGCAAGGCAGGTCAGATTTGTATACAATACAAAGTTACGTTTCAATCTCTGATCTGCATAAAGGTTAGCAAATGAATCAGTAATCTGTGTAAAAAAATACTTTATTGGTTTAAAATAACTGAAAAAACCCCAACAATTTACGGGTTATGTTTGCTAGCTAGCTAGGTTAGCTAGTTTTCTTTGCTAATTTTACTGAAAGATTAGGTTATTATGAGCATTTGAGGAAACTCTGGGGTTGTCTGAGATGTCTGGGATTTGTATTTTTATAAATTTAATTTTTACCTATTTATTTATTTATTTATGAACTCGGTGGGAAAGAAACTCCAGGATACCGAAGATGATTGTTTGATTGATTGGAAACATGGTGGGTGAGGGTGCCTTTTAAAAAAATTGAAGCATGAGAAACATGACAGCTCTGAACGTTATTGTTCTAAACAGAATCAGCAGTGGCTATAAAAACAACATATGCTAACACACTGAGGAGGTTTTTAGCTTCGGGCCCATATGCGCAGTGAAATTTTTGAAAATGAAAGATCCAGTTTAGAAAAGCAGATGAGCGAGTCACTGATGATTTGATTTAAGATAAACATGGGTTTTGGTCAAATACATGTTCCATAGTTTTCATTTTTCAATTTTAAGATTGAGGATCTATACAGACTACACATACCTACAGTAACTGCTATACACCGTGACCAACTTTTGCTTTGATTATGGCCATGGCATTGTTTCATTAAGCTTATACATTCATTTCTCTCCAAGATCTTAAATTGTTGATGGGAGAGTCGAACTACTGTGTATATATTTTTTCTAGCATATCCCAAAGATTTTTTTGTCTGGTTAATGTAACTCTGTTGTGGCCAATCCAAAATGATGTCTCATGCTTCCTGAAGCACTCTTTCACAATTCGAGCCTGATGCATCCTACCATTGTCAACTTGGAAAAACCTCGTCATTCAGTATATTCAGGTTATTAGCTGACCTTATGTTTTGGCACAATGATGTTGAACCTAGACCTGATCAACAGAAGATCATAACAGTGCAACAGGTTTTTACGGCAGGCACTGGACATGAAGGATACAGTACATCACTTCGTCTGCCTTTCTTCTTACCCTGGTGTGCCCATCACAACAGGATAAATCTGGACACATCAGACAATATGACCTTTTTCCAATGCTCCACGGTCCATTCTTTCGAAATCAAAGCCTTTTTTCCCAATAAGTGTTTTTCTTAAGGCTACACAGCAATTTAGTTCCAATCCATTGAGTTCTGTTCCTACTTTTCCTATTAAACATAGCTGTGACTTCCACTGTTGTTGTTTTTTTATTATTTGAGTTCACATCATGATTACATAATCGTTTAAAATGTTTTTTCCAAACACATTTCTTCAAAGAAGATGATAGTTAACCACTATCTTTCAGGTTTTAATAATACATTTAACAGTTCCTAACCCAATTTTAATAGTTTCAGCAATCTCTTCTGAAACAGAGTAACATTTTTGCCACGACCACACCATTGGATCTTTTAGTGGTACACAGGCCATACAGGCCTACTTTCAAGTATGCTGTAAATAAGATAATACTATGAAAAGGGGATAACAGAAACAGTTGCCAGGGTGAAACACATCACTAGAAGTAACTCACTATATGTAACATGATGTAATTATAGGATCTAAAAGAGCATTATGATGGTACACCTTCTATAGAATTTCTCCATGGTGATGATGATTAACGAATGAACATGAAGATAAAAGGAATGAACATGGAGCATAAGCTTAAAGCTATTAACCAGATTTGTCTTGGCTATAAAGGCTAAGAAAAGTGGCGCTCTTAATCATCTAGAGTTTAACATTCACACACTAATGTCAATGAGGCTAAAAGGCTTGATTGGATATATGAGCTCCAGACAAAACAGGTTAACGATGTTAGTTTTTCATGGCCGTGTTCTCACTGGAATATACATAAAATATTTTATCTTTGCTTGGATTTTAGGGTAAAACATGCAACCTTTTGGGCTATTATCTTAGCCGAAAACACAACAACAAATGTTTGGAAGTCATCCATATTCGTATGGTACATCTGGACAGAAGGGTAATTGATCACAGGGCATACACACTAAGGCAATTCGGGAATGTCAATTAACCTAATTTGCATGTCTTTGGACTGTTGGAGGAAACCCACCAAGCACAGGAAAAACATGCAAACTCCACACACACACAGACCAGAGCCAGGAATCGAACCCGGACCCTGAAGTTGCAAGGCCACAGTGCTAACTTATATAAACTCTGATTTGTTTGTATATCACTATTAAAAAGAGACTTTTTCACAATGCAGTTTTACAAGAAAGGATATGTACAGAGGCAGACAAGCAAGCTAAAGATGACAGCGGCTGAAACAACATCTCCCTGAAATAAAAAGAGGAAATAACCTTGAGGGATGCCAAGAAACATGCAAAGCTGCTTCAGTCAATTCATGATCAAGATAAAGTAGTTAAGGAAATGCCTGTCCTTATGTTGTCTTTTAAATTGGACATCCCTCATTATGGTCTCCAGTGAAATCTTAGATCAGGATGATAATGATGATTATGATAATGATGTTGATGAGGATTATGATAATGATGTTGATTATAAGCTAATTAATGAATCGATAACAGTGTTTCCTTATTACCTTGATGCTGTTGAAGCATAAACATCACTGATTTATGTTAGTGTTTCTTGCTGGTGACACCTGAATCACATCAGTGCATTTACATGGGCCTCATGATTTCAATAATGATCATAACAATAGCCTAATGGAAATAAAAATGCATCATGTAAACTCTGATGGAGCAGCCTCCAATCGGGCTCGAATGAGAGGGTCATTGTAGGCCTTTTTGATGAGGTAAATATTAGCCATGTTAACATTTTCAGTCATTTCTCAAATTATTTCTCTCTTGTTGCAATAAATATAGGGAATTAGCACTGATTGGCTCATTATTTTACATCTAACCAATCATAGATGAGACTGAATTATTGTAACCAATCATAACAGATGGTGGGATTTTATTTCCAGTAGATTAAATGCTTCAGAACAGGCAGAACAACTTTGTGCATGTCAGGAAAGTTTAAATCCTTTGTAAATGTAAATGCACGTTATCGGATCAGCATCCATGTAAACAGTTCAATGATTAAGTGGAATGATTTCAATTGAAATGAAAAATATTGTCCATGCAAACATAACTACTGACTTCCAATGCTGATGGACAAACATACACGAACAAGTCTAGCTCAAAATCTATATACTTCCAAGAAACATCTAAGAAATCTGCATTATTCAGCTTACTAATTGTATTCCTTTTGCTTCAGTGAAGACTTTCTTGTTGAAGTACAGTACATACAGAAACAACGTACATCGGAGTAGTAAAATGTAGCCTAGTCAGGTCACCTCATGGTAGTTGAAATAAATTTAATATGTTATGTGCCTGGTTTATTTCCCTTATGGAGGGTTAACAGCATGGAGGCTGTAGTGTGCTTCTCCTTTATTCAATACCATGTAGCAACAGTGACAGAAACAAGGTGATTTAATAGCTTCTTACAATAGGTTTTTCATCAGAGGTGACAGAGTCATTTCAGTAGCAGACACTGACATAGAGCTGCCAAGTAAACCGTCAAACACAAGCTCTAAAAAAAGCACACACAGGCAAAGTATTATGTATATCACATGTTATATGGACATTAAACTTAAAATACTGGACAGAACAGATAAACATAAAGGTGTAGCTATGCAAAACTCAAAGTATTAGGGATGAAAAGGTTATAAAATGTCGGGTTTATCAGGGGTTACCAGTGCATCAGGAGTTCCAGAGAGGTTTGAACATCACCTGGTCTTTCCACACTGTGCTCATTGTAGTGTCAGATTCCCATCACTGCCTGTCAGGAGCAGAGCAGGATGTGGTCTTCTGCCTGTTGTAGCCTAGCAGTCCAAATCTTTAGTATGCTGTGTTTGTTCTGAAATGCTTTTTGAAATGATGAAATGACCATTGACTGGAGATATAGTCAATAACTCGAGTTATAGAGATGCAGAAATGTATCTGGATGTAGTGATGCATGCAGAATACAACTAAGAACTGGACATTTTACAAAGCGAAAAGCTAGCCTGACCTTTCTAAGGGTTTTGAAGCATTTGACAAACCACAGAACGCCCATCCATCACTCATGCATTTCATTCCTAAATGAGGTTCATGACTTCTCTTGTTTTTCCACACACACTCAGTTTAGAGCAAAAACTAATTAAGGCTAAGTATCAACTGCCGAAATGATGAATGTTTGGAAAAACAGATGAATATCAGCCTGAGAGCCAGCAAACCAGTTCGGAGCTGTTTGTTCACCTTTACACAAATAAGGCTAAGAAATGATATGTCTGATAATTACGACTAGGTATTATAAAATTCAAAGAAAAAAACACCCTTCATTGAATTATGTTATATTGGATACGTTGAGGTAGACAGGCTCCTCCTCAGCACCTGCTCCCTGTGTACACCAAAAGAGACGCAAATAAAAGCAGACTGCATGTCAACATTCACGTCAAGGCTAATCCACGTGATGAACACAAAATGAGAGAATAATTCCCGATTGCCCCCCCCACCCCCTCCCACTCTCATGCACTTGTGCACAAGCTAGAGTCGCACGCACGCACACGCACATGCTTGTGCATTTATCCTCCCACACGGTACACAGTCGGCACAGATGCAGCGTGCCCCAGGCTGAGCATGATGATTCACCGTATCCTTTTTTTATCACTTAATCACATGACCAAGCCTCTAGAGCCCTGTCCATCTCCATCAACATAGAGGAGGTACTCAAGGGTAGTGACTAAAAAATGAGCAAAGGTTTCACCTTCAAACCTCATAACATTCACTGAGGTTTTGTTTTTATACCTGATACAGCATTAAATTAATGAAAATAATGGCATCAAGACATTGGATATGGAAAAAGACTCCTTATCTCTGAGAAGCACTACTACCTTGAAATCCTGAGATGACATTGCAGTTATGTAAACGTACTGCTGGCAATATTAATGGACACAACAATCCAGCCAAAAGAGTAAATCAAAGCATTTCTAGCTCTAATCAGACATTAAAACATTAAAAGTTTAATTTACTACTACTACTACTACTACTACTACTACTACTACTAATAATAATAATAATAATAACATAATAAATACACTGGTGTAATGATGGGTTATAAAAGGCATGTCAATATTTATAGCGTTACAGTATTTATTCCCAGAACATTCTGGCACCTTTACTCTCTGTCTGTATCTCTGAGAATACTACTCAGATGCATGCTTGCACCTGTTGAGATCAAACACCTTTCCTAAGAAGAAAATCAAAGCATAAATGCATGTGAGGGTTATGAAATTGCAGCTGTATCAAATGCAGGACTCGAAAATGTTGTCTGCAGGTCCATATTATTCAAATGTAACTGAAACGCATACGCAGTTTTCATTAATGGAAAATTTAAAAAGGATGCTTCAAAGACCCCAGTAGAGATTACTCCGGGAAAGCAGGCAAGCCAGCTCAATCAATCTTGTAGAAAGCTCTCTACAATTATCCATGAGGGGAAAATCAATAGTGGCAAAAGGAAAAGACAGTCGTTTATGTTTCCTTGGACAGACAGATGACTGGCTTTCTTCTAATGATCACCAATAATAGGATACAACATAGTGTTTCTTATTATGCAGTTATAGTTACCTTTCTTGGATAACATTTTTTTTTGTATTAATGAGTCCTTCTTTTTATTGTAATATCACATTTAGCCATGCTGCAGTTCAATTACACCATAGTAAGCAGCTCCAAGAGATTGTTTTTCTAATAACCTACCAGCCAATGAGAGACAAGCATCCAATTGACCAGGATTGATCTCAGTGTGAACTCTCCACTACTCCACCCCACCCCTCTTCACATTTTCTTCAACCCAATCAAGGAGAATTTATTGGCAACAACATTTAAGCAAATGTACTGTAAGTACCCTGCATACAACGTTATACGATTATTTCATTGAAAAAGCCTGGAGGTATTTAAAGCCGTCAAGCAAGCACTAAATAAATCATCAAACGTTACCTTTTTACAAGATTTATCACTCTCAACATATAACATCAAAGTCAATTTTAATCTATTAACTTTCAAATAGAGCATTCTTACAAACAATGTTGCTTATTTCATGCAAACAGCCGATAGGCATCTGAAGCCATCTTGTCCTGCAAAGCTTTTCATTCACTTCAGCCCTCTCAAAGGTCATTCACGAGCAGAGATCACGACAATGCAAAAAACCCAACCTTGCATACTAAGCATAGTATGGGAAGTACTAACCATTCATTCTGTGGCTCGTCTATCACCAGGAGCACCTTGAACTTCTTGGAAGACTGAGCAGAGCTTTGCTCAACCAATCCCGCTGAGGCTGCCGTCTGCTTCACCACATTGGTGATGGAGCTAAAGAAGCCCGAGCTGGATGGAGCAGCCTGGGTCCGGCGTTCAGGGGCTGGAGAGGCAGACGGAGCAGTGGGAGGTGGAGCAGTGGCTGTAGCTGGACCAGGAGAAGAGGATGGAGCCTGCTGAGAGGATGCACTGGGTGGAGGAGGTGGAGGAGGATCAGGCCTTTGCAGATCGGTCATGTAGCCATTGGGCAGGTTGGCAATGAAGCTGCTGTCAGAAAGGCGACGGCGCAGGAAGTTCATAGCTGCGTCTGATGAAGGTTAAACCTCGGTGCAGATTGATGAAGAGCTGCTCAGGTGTTTATGGATATGGACCTCCTGAAACACTATACCATACAACTTCCTGCTAGCAAGGGTTTACTGAAATAGATGTCGTATTGATGACTAAATGCTGCTTCCTCTTCCTCGAGCTCTCTGCCTGCCTGAGCTCTGACAGCCTGAGCGAGAGATGCTCGTGTTCTGCCTCAGCCTCCTCTCTTTCTCACGTCCCCTCCCTCTCCCTTTTCACACACACATACACACTCTCCCCCTCCCCTTCGTACTCTGCTGCGTCATGACCTACGTAGTTGTGTCGTACTGCAGTTTGCAATAGGGGTTTCCAATGAATATAGATAAGCGGGGGCGCTACCCTCCTCTACTCATTAACGATGGCATTCCCTTCTCCTGTCCCCCAGCCCCCTTTTCTCTTTTTTTTTTTTTTTTCTCCTCAGAGTGACCCTAAGGGACTTGAGGATGGATTAATACAAAATTTATGGGGAGGAGCCTCTCTTCCTTCCTACCTTCCTCCTGGGCATCGTAGCTCTGGGAAACACAAATAGCGTGTCATCTTCAGCCCACTCACAAATTAACCCCTTAAACCTCCAGGGCTGTGGACAGGTCTTGAATTATAGTCTTCATGCATGCCATTTATATTCACTACAATTACAGAAGAATGACTGATGAATCACTAAATAAGTAGTAAGATATTTGTAACAGACAGGATACATGCAGGTTTTAACCGAATACATCATCCAAAAATGGGATAGCAGTTTAGCATCATGTAAAATAAAAATTATGACATATTTCCTGAAAAGCCATTATGCCTCATTTATTAAACTGAACATGAATGAACCTATTTCTAAATTGTTTGCAATCAAGAAATTTATTATTTGCTAAAAAGATCCACTTGTTTGGGAAAAATTATTAAAATATTTAGACAACTTTTTAATTTGTATAAATTTGCATATAAGGCAATGTACTACTGTTAACACCCAATGATCGACTTTTAATCATATACCTAACGATTATTTACGTTGTTGAATGACATAAAACTTACGCTGCCATGATTAAATTGCTTGTTTATTTCAATTGCAGTTTTACATTAATTACTTAAAAGAAAGCAATACCCAAGAAATACTTAAATTAAGCTACATAAGACTAGCTACTCAATTAACACAAAGAAAATAGCATCTTAAAAAAATAAGTAGAAATAGTGAGTGTGAAGCTCATGCTGCAGTATACTGTAGTGCTGGGGCTAAATGGCAATTTACCTGCATTGCGGAGGCACATATTCAGAATTTAGTCATCATTTTGTGCTTTTCGTGTCTATGGGCTCTGCTTTCACTAAATGTAAATTAGCTATGAGTGTGGTTTAGTAATTTATGGTAATTATGATGATTGGAACATGAAGACCATTGAAAAAATTCTAAACTCTAAATTTTAATGGAAATGGTGTCAAACTTAATTGGTAGTCTTCCAAACGACATGCAAGGAGAGCCTCCTGAGATTTAGAAAAGCTTTTGGTGAGCAACATCAATGTATCTAACCACTATAATAGAAGAAAAAAAACTAAATCATGTATTTTTATTTAGAATTTTAGTTAAATTATCTTGGAATAAGACAACCACAGACATATGCACATCATTAACATATATTAGTGAAGACTTTATGATTTTTTTCAGTCACTTTTTTTAAGTGGAAAAACTAAAAACCAGGCATAATAATAATAATAATAATAATAATAATAATAATATGTTAAAGCCAAACATATTTTTAGAAACTAACACTGTTGATACCACTGTAACAATATCCGATTAGACATTGGAATGTTTTCCTTCCCTTCAAAAGGCTGAACTAATTTTTTACAAATTTTTTCATCAAAATCATCAACTTGAGTACTAGATTCCTTAAGATTCTCTCTTTTTTAAAAAAAAAATATTCTTTCCTTAGCACAGGCTGAATTTTTTAAACTAGCATTTATCAACCTACTGACTGGGGAAAAAAAATTGACCTGACTCAACCCTTGTCAGCTGTCCAACTGGTCAATATCAATACTTTCAAGAATTTCCAAGATCCCAAATCATGTTTAGTACCTACAGTGGAATAATATTCATGAATATTGAATCGATCAGCAGAGGTTGGTAGAGTAGACAAAAAATAAACTCAAGTAAGAGTAGCTGTACTTCAAAATAATATTACTCAAGTAGAAGTAAAAAGTAGTCATCCAAAATATTAGTCAAGTAAGAGTAAAAAAGGATTCGGTGAAAAGACTACTCAAGTACTGAGTACCTTTTCAATCATAATGTCAGATAAATTTTTTTAGGAATTATAATAATTATTATAATATATACTGCATATATACTGTATACTGCATATATACACTGCATATATATATATGTGGGTCATTCTAGAATTGCGGGTACATTTCAAATAGAAAAAATAGTATTTTCTTTTTATGTTAAACTTAATTTTTTAATAGAACACACTTCAAATTTAATATTTTCAATATTTGCTGATCTTAAACTTGTAAGATTTTTAGAAATTATTCTAAA
>JAOVVA010000001.1:20380203-20406873 GCA_028565275.1 Leiocassis micropogon
CATCCATTCATCTAGGAACCTCTGTAGTCCAACTAGGTACCTTGGAGGCCAATGGTGACCATTGTATTTATTCCCATCTTGTCAGCATTTACACGCTACAGGTCACACACTCCGGTCAACATTCACGCACCTTTGGGAATACCAATTAACCTTGCATGTTTTTGTACTGTGGGAAGAAACCGGAGAACCCGGAGGAACCCCACCAAGCATGTGGAGAACATGCAAACTCCATGCACACAGACCCGATGCTGGAATTGAACCCATGACCTGGAGGTGCAAGGCGACAGTCCTATCGCAATGCCACCGTGCCACCATTTATACCTTTTAAATTGCCCCCCCAAAAATTATGCGTCTTATTTTATGTATGCGTTAAGATTTTAAAGGATCAAAGAAATCCGATAAGCCAAATACATCTTTAAACAAAATAGTGCAATGTTGATCATGATCACAGAAGTCTGTAAAGTTGTTCTACCAGCTTTGCTGCTGCATTTTGGTGGAAGCTAGATGATCAGTCAAAGCTGGATTTTTCAGCAGGGATCTCAGTAGTTTAGCATTTTCTGATGCATCTGAATCCCACACGTATAAAATCAGTCTTCTTTACCATGTCCCGTTTTCCTCAGGTGCGTGTGCTGGTGCAGAAGGAGCACGCCAAGCTGCGGGCGGCTCTGGTGGCGAATCTAAAGAGTGCAGTGATCGCTTCTTTCCTCATGCTTCCAGAAAGTTTCTCAGAGAAAGAGCTTTTCCTCAACATCGCTGGACTCTCCTACTCCGGTGACCAAAATATCCCATTTATTAATCGGCTAAATCAGACCGCAGTCTTTGTTTCAGTTTCTCGAATTACAATTCAATCACTTTTTAAGATCTCAGTTTGGAGTTGTACTACAGCGAGCATGCTCATATCATTTTAGTACTTGAGCAACAAGATTAGATTCATTACTTCTGTTTAAGTACTTCTATTTAAATGTAATCCAGCAAGCTGATGTTTGTGGCATACCATTAAGATTGCTTATGTAAAGCATTTTAAAATTACTTGCAGAAAATGAGATTGGAGATTCTTTTCAGTCTGTGTTGCAGGATTGTCACAGATATTTTTTTGGCTGATACATGCTGATGCCAGGAAGCGTGTACCATCTAAAGCACTCATGTTATTTTTTCAAGTGCTGGCCATAATGCAGCCTTTTTTTTTTTTGCTGACCTCCTTTAATTTTAGGAATTGTAGCATCATGTCTGTTTAATTCGGTGATTGTGATGTCTGGCAGGGGATTTCAGGATGGTGATCGGTGAAGATAAAGCCAAAGTTTCCAACATCGTGAAGGACAACATGGAGCACTTCCAGATTCTGTATAATAACATTTTGCAAGAATGCCCGCAGGTGGTTTACAAGCCACAGCAAGGGAGGCTGGAGGTGAGACTGGAATCAGCTTATAAGGCTTTCTTTGTAGTTTTTGTCCACCAGGGGGAGCTAGTGATCAAGTAACATCTTGAGATGAGTACTACTATCCTGAATAAATATTTAACTTATTTTGAGGCAAATAATTTTCACATTTATGTTAGACTGTCATTTTGTAAAGATTTATTATTATTATTTATTTTTGAAGCAAAATATGTTATAAATGTGGTAAAAAAGGAGTAGCAGAGAAGTAAAAAAGATGAAGGTGAATGCACTGCTAGTGAAGGGGGTGTGGTCTCTGTGCTTGTCAGATTCAGAGAAGGAGGTGTGGTCTCTGTGCTTGTCAGATTCAGAGAAGGAGGTGTGGTCTCTATGCCTGTCAGTCTCAGTGAAGGAGGTGTGGTCTCTGTGCTTGTCAGATTCAGTAAAGTGAAGGGGCTGTGGTCTGTGTGCCGGTCAAATTTGGTGAATGATGCATCATCACACCTTTCCTAAAATTTAATTCTTGACTCTTTGAAACATAGCATTGTTTTTTGGGTTTTTGTTTTCTAACCTGTTTAACTCGCCTAATTCTCTTACAATAATACAAACTCAGATAACTCTGAATCTTCACTTATTGAGTTGCTGGCTCCTTTTTTTTGCCGTCACACTTTAGATCTTATTTTGTCCTCCATTTCGTAGAATCTGATGGACGGAGACTTGTTTAGACAGCTCTGTGTGTATCTGCCTTGTAGACTTCGAAAGACTTGAGTTATAACTAAGTGTGGTGTTGACTGTTCACAGGTCTGTGCCAAGTCAAATTGCCTGATATGAAGATCATTAGAGCTGCTTAAACATGCCAGGCGTTCGGTTGCCAAGAACATGCAGGATTGCTTAAACATTGTCAAGAGAAGGCACCAGGACAAAGCTCTGAAAAGTTTTTAGGTTTCTGCCAAAGCGTGGAGGCTTTGTCTCATAAATCAAGCCTTTGATTTGAATAAATGATTTTAGTTATTTGAACCCAAGTGTTGTTTAATTTGGATTCTGATTGGTCAGATGTTTCTTTTTCTTTTTTTTTATTAAAGCAGCTCTGATGAGTACAACAAGCTCGCTAACAGTTGTAAACATGTTCTTTGACTTATAATGATGTCTATAGATTTTTAAAAAAGTATGTTTTTGTGGTTATTGAACTTGTTTTCCGGTAGGTGGATAAGAGTCCAGAAGGCCAGTTTAGTCAGCTGATGGCTCTGCCTCGCACCCTGCAGCAGCAGATCACACGGCTGGCGGATCCTCCAGGGAAGAACCAAGATGTGGAGGAGATCTTGCTGCAGCTCGCCCATGACCCAGATTGTGGCCTGTTTGTACAGCAAGGTAACTGAAATGTACAGTAGACTTAGTAGCTCATAAGCCATTCAGAGATTTAATCTGTGTGGACCCAATATCTTTGACTTTTTATCTTATTTTTTCTTCTTAAGAATTAGCATCACACCTTTCTAAGGCTTTTTTTTTTATTTTTTTTAAATATTTATCGTTTCATTTTGAATTACTTTTTGCTTTCCGTCACATTATATAGAAATAATCTTTGGGTAAATTCATTAGTGGTGGATGAAGTACACAAATCCAGTTCATTTTTAGTCTTTTGTGTGCTCCCGCCAAGGGGTCACCACAGCGGATCCACACACAAGGTTGGCACGGGTTTTATTCCAGATGCCCTTCCTGATGTCACGCTCCCATTTTATCTGGGCTTGGGAGGTGTGATGTCACCCTCGGAACAGATCAGTTAACATTAAATCATTAAATTAGTCTGACTCTGATAAACATTGTCATGAGCAGTCAACGTGCAGGTGAGTCATTTTTTACTATGGAAATCTAAGTAGCTCTGAAAAAAACAATTTGAGAACAGCCAAACTTTCCTTTTTTCGTGTGTTTGGTGTGTAGAAGATATACTGAGACACTGGATGTTTTGACGTTTTGTGAAAGCTCCATTTGTGGAAATAGTAATCGCAGTTGGTTAAAGTAGAGCTCTAATCGGCTGCATGCAAAACAAGTTAAAGGTGTTAACAATGAATGTTAAAACGGTGAATCTCACAATCTGAGAGCATTCATTTAGTAAGTTTTGAACACAAAGATAGCTAGCTAATGAAAATGGATACTTTAAATGAACTATTTTTGTTGCAGTGTAGTAACGCTTTGGCTGCATTTACCTAATAAACCTGAAGTGACTTAATTCCGAAATGCACAAATCTGATGGGTTTTTTTTTTTGTTTTTTTTTTATCGGATTCAAGTAATTTTTGTATGTGGTCCTAGATTGAATACATATCTGATATGTGGTCATACGATGTGAAAGAGAACAGGCAGATCAGAATTCGTGTGACTCAGTGCATGTATGGGGTGCACACTGATATCCGTCAGCACCGGTAGGGCAGGGATTTCATGGTAGCTGCTTAAACATCTACGTCTGGCTTTCTTTCTCCTTCTGGACCTCAACAAATACTGTAGACTAACTGCTTGCTGTCTTCCAGACCAAACCCCCACACATATTTTCGCTAAAATTGTATACATCGTTTAAAATGAATAAGTGCCTCATAAACTCATCATGTACTGTATTTTAACCCGGGTGGCTCAAGCAAAGGTGTATCAATGTGCACATGTGTGCTGCTTCAAAGGGCAGATGCATCCCCATTAGAGTCGGATAAAAATCATTTGTAAATCTGAATGTGAATCATCATAACATGATGTAATGTAATGTTACATCATAAAGGGGTACCAATTATTTAGCTTACTATCTGACAGATACATGAGTTATAGTAGATTGATGAATTTATTAAATACGCTTGCACAATGAAAGATTTTGCTGCTGCAAGCTAACATTAGATTACTCATTAAAGAAAATTATCACTAGCACAAAAATACTATAGGTTTACTGCTACGTGTTTGCTCAGATTTTTACGGGAACAAGAACAGAAGGATTCTTTCTTTTGTTCCACAACTTGACAAAATCAATCATGTCAAGACTTTTTCCTGTAATTTTTCCAGGTGCTCGGTATTGTAGGCTGTTGCACTGATCTCATAATACAAATTGTTCTGTATTCATTAGATTATTTACCTCTGATGGGTTTAACTAACAGGTCAAAGTAAATCAACTGAAATAAAGCGTGCTTTACCCCAATTGGTGTCTTTTTCCACTCAATAAGAAGAAATGACAGATGTTATAGAAATAATATAGTGGAGTAAAAAAAATACAATATTTTACTTTGAAATGTACTGGAGTAAAAGTAAAAAGTCCCCCAAAATGCAAATACTGAAGTAAAGTATAGATAGTCAAAAGGTACTTAAGTAGAGCAACAAATTACATTTACTTGCAGTTACTGTCCACTAAAATGCACAGATCTGTTGATTGAGTAAATAAGTCCTAGACATGCTTGTGCAAACCTAAATTATATAGAAGTTATTTCCGACTAAGCAATCTGTCGGTGCTGAATGGACGAGGCATTCCATGAGTGGTGATAATGGACGGTAATAGCACTGGGACATCTAACTACATGCATGACTCCATGTCCTAGGTATTCTAATAACCGTTAATTACAGTAACAGGCGGTCACAGCATGGGTGAAAGTAGGTCGGTACGGCTTGTTATAGTGAGGAGAGAGCAACTGCCTGGCAAAAATCTCATTTAAAACCAATCAGAGAAGCACTTTCAAAAAGAAAACTCGTGTAATAACGTTATGTCATCTTAATAAAAACACTTTGTCCACTTAATAATTGCTTCGACGTCGATTAAAATCACGTCTGAACCATCCGTTTTCTTTTATTTATATCTGCAAAGTTAACTAGCTCCTAACACGAGGCTGCATTCCAAATTACTCTTCAGCCGCTGATCAATGACACTACTTCGTTTGTGTGGCGAGATTGTAAACCCTAGTGCACTAGCTTTCCATTTATCATTATTTGGGCTTCAACCCAGGAACCCGGACGTTAACAGAGGTAATAGCTGATAAAGCAGAATAAGTGAAACTATAAAGAGATTTATAGGACTATAAATCACCCTCAATCTCAACTTTTTCAACCCTCGGTAATTATACTAACTGTAGATCGCTTACTGTCGTTCAACGGCTCTGCCAGTCAGGGAAGGATGTGTGTTGGTGGAGCAAAATAACTAATTAAATAAAGAAACAAATAATAATCTGTTGATAATGAATGGTGTTTGTGGAACTGTTGTATAAATGTATGCTCTACATAGTGCCTACGACTGCATTACAAATGTGCTATATCCAGCAATGCAGCATTCCCTCTTGCTCAATATTGCTTACTTGCTTACTCATTGGCATAGTGTGTGTGCGCACACGCGTATATGTATTGAGATGATAAAGACAAGGAAATGACTGAGTAAAACGAGAAAGAAAGAAAAAAAGGAAAGGAAAACCTGTGAGGCAAAGGATGAAATCAGTGGATGAAAAAAAAAAAAGGTAGGCTGGAAAATGTGGCAGAAGGTAAAACATAAGGGGGAGAGAAGTGTGGAAAAGAGAGTGAGTGATGGTGAAGAGAAAGTGAAGGAGGCAGAAGAGGACAAATGAGAGGAAAGGAAAAGTTAAGGTGAAAGAGTGAGTGGGTGTGGTTATTTCTGTAATAATAAACATACAAAACTACAGGGTCTTGTCACCAACATCCTGCTTTTCCCTTGATGCTGACATCACTGCCAGGATGGAGAGATTAACTCGGAGAGATAGAGAGGGGGCAGATGTTGTTCTGAGTGTCTTTACACTGTGCAGGTGTTACATTGCCATAAATCAAAAGCAATTCAAATGTCGCATGAGTCAAATTTAATGAGCTCCGTGACTTGTTTTATCATCAGCCAGCTGTGCTTTTGCTAATGTTCAGATGTGCATGCACACGCGCACACAACCACACACACTCACATATGCGTAACACTGTTCTTGTGAGGAAGTTCCACAGACAGAACTGTCAGCGCAGCTAAATAACCTGACACAACACTTAAATCTAATCTAACTCGCTGACCAAAAATACTTTTGTTGTTGAATATAAAATGTATAGAAATACTTTGTACACACTACCAGTCAAAAGGTTGGACACACCACCTAATCCCATGGTCTACATTGTAAAACAATGCTGGAGGAATCCAGAGTATACAATAATCTTTTTTGAACAGTTGATATTAAGATGCGTCTTTTACTTATGCTCAGAAAAGCCTTTATATGTATCTGTAAACTTGGTTTATGTCTGTAGTACAGGAAAGAAGTAGTATAGAATTTTAAGCACACATTACCTTTACAAACCAAAGTGGATTTTCATGCTTCCTTGCGAAATATCCTTTAACACTTTTTTTTTTAACTGCAGTGTATAAGTCTATCGATTCAGTAGTATTTAGGCCAATTTGTTTATATTTTGCAAAAAGACAATAATACAATACATACGTCCATGTTCATATAATTAGAAGATGACTACATCTTGTCTTTGCAGATAGTTTTGCTATTTTTTGTCTTGGCAAAGACCCACTGTATTTTAACCAGATAAACCACTTTGCCACATGTCCATGACTAGGCAAGCCGGTTTGGTGAGACAGGGCAAGGTTTTTCAGAAACCTCACCCTATTTTCTCTTTGTCGTTAGTCTGGCAAGAGAATAGTGGGCGTGTCTGAGAACATTTAAAAACCTGTAAACTCACCTGTTAAACTTATGAGCAAAAACAAAGAACGTTTTAGATTTTCTAAATGTATTTATTTGGTATTTATTAATGTATAACATGGCAGTGCAGCAGCTACTGTATGTGCACGGATATTCACCCCTAGACCTGGAGGTCAAGTGTCCACCACAGTTTTGTGTCTCTTCTGTGCAAACACAGCTGATTCAACTAATCTGTTAATTAGGTTCAGTGGGTGTGTTTACATGTTGGTGGATTGCAAACTGTCCTTCCTGGACTGGAGTTGAAAAACCCTGACTTAGTGCCTTAGCACCTCCGGGTGGGGGGTTTGAGGGTTTCTTGCCTCCGGTCTGCATATGCGTGTTCTTGTGCATGCTGGGTTTCCTCCAAGTATTCTGTGTTCCCCCTCAGTCTAAAGACATGCATCCTAGGCCAATTGGTGTTTCCAAATTGCCTGTAGTGCATGACTGGGTGTGTGTGATTGTGCCCCGCATACCGAGATTTCGTTTTATTATTTAGTAGGTACAAAAGTTATTTTGTCTTTCCCTTTTTGTTTATTAGACAAAAAAATGTATCTTATCCTGTTACTGAGACTTCAGAATAAACTCCCATGTCCTGGAGACTCTCCTGATACTGACACAGGAGACTTTATATATAAACCTTTTCTTTACATAAAACTTCACTATAACACTGATTAATAGGCGTTTCTCAGTAAAATAACACCACATTTTTACATAAACATAAACCTGTAATACGAATTGTAATCATGTATACAACTACTTGTGTTTATCTTTATAGGGATCTCCATGATAGTGAAAACCTCCAGCATAAGTCAAAGTGCCAAAGGAATTGCTACAGCAGGTAATGCTTTTAATTGCTGTGTTGTTGCATATGTGAAATTCGCAGCTTATTAACCTAGTACTGTACAAGTCTAATTAAAATTTTTGACTTTTTTGTAAAGGACTCAGGAAAACAGTGTCATATAGTTTGAAGAAGCTGCGGAAGATGCTCAAAGGCTGGAGGAAGAAGGCATAGTTATTTCTTTCAAAAAAGTGAGAGATGCATTACATGCATTACATGAGTTTTTGATATTATTTTACCACATGATTATGTCTAAACATAATGTCATACCACTCTGGATGTATTTAAATGAACTGGGGTTTATTTATGATTACCATAATTAATCCTACACAGTCCTGTGTTTCATTTTAACAATGTTTAAAAAATAAATAAATGAATGAAAAAAACTCTAGCATTTCCCCATCATAGAACCAAGGTTCCTACTTAAGTCCAGAGCAGGTTCTGCCGTGTGAAGATTCTCATGTCCTCCTTGTACCTGTGTGCGATTCCTCTTGGTTTTCTCACCTCTTAAAGTATGCCAGTAAGTGGATAGACACCACCCTCTAAATTGTCCATAAGTGTGTGTGTGCGCGTGTGTGTGCGTGTGCGCGCGAGCATCCCATGTTCCCAGTATTCTTTGCATAGGATTCACAACGTTCCTAACCAAAATAAAGTACTTACTATAAAAAAGAATGAATGGGTTAATGAACAGAAAATTTAAACCACTATGAAATACATTCATTATATTTATTATTTATTCATTTTTCAATAAAAAAATTAATAAATTATTGCTATATTACAGAAAGCCTATAATTTATGATGGTCAAAACATTTCAAAGCCTTTTAAGTGTTTCAAAGCCAATGCATATAAAAGTATATATTCAGGTTTTTATAAAAAAATATATATATATATACAGCAAATTGGGTTGAAGTAAAGAATATATTGCAATATGTCTAATATCTATATAATAATGAACACAAATATAGAAAGGCAGTTCTGCTGCAAATTCCTTTGTACTTCTCTTTTAGAGAAGACTTGATAAAATTTGCTCTCAGGGAAAATCAGTCCTCTTTATTGTTTAAGGGATGTGAAGCGATGTTGTAAAAGTGAGCTTTGATGGTATAATTTTATTAAAAACTTCGCTCTGGTGCCACAGTGGCTTAGGGGTTAGACTCACAGCATTGGGGTTGGGTATTCAAATTTCATCTCCAGTCATGTGTTTTTTTTTTCTCTTTTTTTCTTTCTCCCATGATTGGTGGGTTCCCTTCAGGAATTCCAATTTCAACTTCTAATTTGCCCAAAGTCTATGATTGGGCGTGTGAGTTTGTGTGTGCTTTTGCTCTGTGATTGGTTGTCACCTATATATTTATTTAATTTTATTTTTTCTCATGAAAAACAAAGAGAAAGGAAAATAAAAGTAAAATAGATTAAATTAAAAATATAAACTTTACATATAAACAAACAATAAACCAATCTTTATAGAAAATGATTACATTTATTTTAAAATGTTACTGACTTATGTTTTTGACCATTAAAGGACACAAGGGAACATTTGATTATTAACTGAATATTTAAATATGTATTGTAATAAATATTTCACCAATATTCATTGTGATGTGCTGATGGAGTTTATTTGCATGGTGTTTTAGGGTCACAGTTTAAACAAAAAAAATTTTATATCATACAATCATGTATGATATTTCAAGAAAAATATTTGAAGTTCTAAATTGTCTGAGTAAAACAATCTGAGAAAAAAGACATTATTTGAAGAATATATTTTAAATATTATTAATTAATTTTCTAAATCTTGTAATTCTTTTTAAAATGTACTAAGGGCTTTTATGATGGCTTTAAAATGCTATCTTGGTATTTCAGGTGTCATGATTAAGAAGAGAGGGAGACACAAACATGAACATACTGTATGCAACCACTCTTTACACAGATGTGCTCGCAATATTTGCATGAGTAATTTTTCAGTGGCTCAGACCCTGGTCTTGTGTTGTGTCTTAAAGAGAACATACATAAAATTATTGCAGTTGACATTTTTATTTTTTTTTTTTCTCTATGGCATAAATTACAAGTTTGCAATATGGCGAAATAACATTCTAAGACATTTTTGCTTGCAATGTATTTGCAATTTTTTAAAATATTTTAAAAGAATGATTACATAATCGGTATCCATTCATTGTTGTTAGTAATCACTACAGGTTAGCTACTGGTATTCACTACATTATATTAGCCTCTCATTTACCTTTCTTTTAATTAGTAAAAAGCAAACAAAACAAATGTAGCTTGCCATATTCCCGAACAACCACAAAGTGTTTAGTTGCATGGTCTGGTGATGTGGAACACTTTGTATCAAAGATCTGTCAGGTGGACAATTCTATTCTACCCTAAATAAAATAAAAAATAATTATCCATACATATACATTCTCTATATTCTTCTCTTCCAACTATTCTGGTGTAAATCAATATTGTTTCAAGATTGGTCAGTTTGTTTGGAAGTTTTTTTCAGGCAATGTTTAATCTTGATCATTAAAAATGGTTTGACTGGCTATTAAGAGTTCCTATGATGCAAACTCAATACATACTTGTAATCAGTGCCAGATTTTTCGTCTCCTTGATTTGTCATGAAATAACTGAAAAACAGCCCACAACTGACCATCAAACTGCTAATTGGTCAGTTGCATACTACCTTATGAGCACTTTGATATGGCATTATTTTGATATGGAGGAATTGTTTTGTAAATGGTTTTAATTCTTAAAAGGTTGATGGATTTTTTTAAACCCTTCAAAATAAAGTCTGAAAGTCTACACTTTATTCCTATCTTGATTGCTTAATTTTAGTTCTACTGTGTTGGTGTACAGAGAGAAACATTAAAAAAGAAACGGGTTCTTCCAAATATTTATGGACCACAATGTATTAATCCACTAATTTTATTGTTTTCTGTTGTTAATTCTATTCTGTATGTTTCTATTGGAAAAACATTTACAGTGTATACAGTGTGTGTATATATGCCACATTACAATGCAAAACATTATGCCCATTATTGTGTAGGTTCCCCTTGTTCTGACCCAAGACATGACTCCACCTGACCTCTGGATGTGTGCTCTGGCACCAGGATGTTGAGAGAGAGAGATTCGTCACTGAATCAATTCTTCCATATTCCAGATTTTGTAGTGTGGTTCTTTTCAGTGGCATCAAATCATATATTGCCACAGTGACTACAAAATATAAATTTATATACCTTCGCATTTTGAGTAATAGGCAGTGCAGTATCAAGGCAATTATTTGCTTAGAATTAGTTTGTTTAGAATTGTAACAAAAATACATTTAAATAAATTGGCAATTTTATAAAATCATGGTACTTGTAGAACTGCAATACAAATTGAATCTGTACCTAGGTAACTTGATAATATCGTATCAGGTGGCCCCTGGTGATGTCCATAGAAATTCCCATAAAAATTCTGTTTGGCTGGTGTTTGCACAGGTAATTCTGTCACAGGCGTTCCTCACTTAATGCAACAGTTAGTAGCATCATCATCAGAGTAATAGCATTGCTGCAGTGTGGGGAGCGGCAGCGAGTTGACGGCACACTATTTATATATATCCTTTGAAAAATCAAAAACCACTTCCTCAGACCCAAATACAGCTATTTTTCCCTCACCATTCTGGCCACTTGGAACTTACGTATGAAAATCCTGTATCTACATTTTCTAAAATGCCAAAACAAAGCATTTGATGTGTACTAGGATGATGTTATGCATTGCATTACTGACGCACGATTGCCTGATTGGCTAAATGTTGTATATGAATGAGTACTGTACATGTGTTCTCAGAAGGTGCAGTGTGTGTTTATTATTGGTTTGTTACAACATGTAGTGTAATTGCTGACAACATTGACTGAAATCTAATGACGTTTCCTCAGAATATCCACAAAAGATATGTGACATTTCATCATTAATGTTACTGGAATTTCTGAAGTGAAATTGCCAGTGAACAACGACATTGCTATTGTCTAGTTCTGAAGCAGCAGTAAGCGTCTCAAGACACACACACGTGACCTCTCTGACTACCTGTTACTAGGATATGATGTAATAAGTTGATTTGCATAATATATGCTGATCTCATTGGGCCGGGATCAGCCAATCAGAAATGTCAGCTCGCGCCACCTGCCAGGAAGAGAATTCCCTCATTCCTAGCATTCTTCCAGAGCGCTCGCGCCGAGCAACCGCTGGGGTTCTACACGGAAACTTCTGGAAACTCTCAGCGCTGTACTTTCCGGAGTTTAAACTACTAGTGGATGTTTTTTTCGGCTTTTCAATTTTTTTTATACATTATCAGCACTTTTCGTGGTCTCGGACAATTCCAAAGTGGCGCTCCAAACTTAGTGGTATGTAGCTGAGTTAGACGTTAAACGAAGTTTGTTTATATGTAAAGCGCTCGAGACTCCTCAGTGAGGCAGGGGATTAAATACTAAAATGAGAGAATTATGTATATTTTAAAACTTAAATTCACAACACGTCTTTTATTTTCGCTACGAATTTAAAATAGTAATAATAGGAAATTACGTTTCAATGAAAATCAAATTGGGCAGTTAAAAATCTTTGCGCGTGCATCTCCGCGTGAGCGAGTGGGGGGAAAAAAACATGTCCGTTTAAATCCTGTAACTGGAAGGAGGAACAACATATAATAAATGGTGCTAATGTCTACACATGCCAAAAAACGAGTTTTTTGATAATAGCGAAAGCAATCTTGGGGTAGTTTTGTGTTCCCTTTGCAGTGTAAATAGCCACTGCGGCGGTATTTTAGGAATGTGAAGTGTGTGTGGAAGAAATCTCTCAAGGTTTTCCTGAATGAAGTTAGAAATCATTTTTAACCAAACAACTGATTCTAAATCAAGTATTAGATAGTATCAATAGTATTGGATATTATATATTTTTTTAGTACTTTGGAGCTTTAACAGACACACACATGCGAGAACTAAATAAAGACTTATAGTCTGATGATGAATTGTGTTCACCAAAATATGTTGCCATTATTATTAAGGAGCTACTATTGCTTCCTTCTTTTCAGACTGGAATATATCCATGTTTAAGCGTGATTCGAAGTGAAATTTCTAGACATTTTTAACGAGCCCAGATTGTTGGTCACTCTGTCCTGTGGACAAATAGATAGAATTCTTGAAATCCCTCTTTCTACCATTAACAGAATCATAGTGTAGCTCTTATAGTGTAATGTATTTTAGACATTTGTTTTTGTTTAGCTGTTTCTTTAATGAGCATATATAGGGCTCAGAATTGTGCAATACAGAGTGACATATCCTTTATTTCAGCACAGCCTAGGCAATATAATGAACTGAATTTTATTTCATTTTAACCTACTATACAAACAAAAAGAGTCACATAGACAAAGAAAGAGCATAGATGCCTAAGATCACACATGTTTTTCATGGTTGTTGTCAGTTGTTTCTGTAACCAAAAATAATAATAATAATATGCATGCTTTGTGAGTTCTTCATTGTTGCGAGGTCATTCCGATATTCCGGTAGCAGTAAAAAATTACATGTTTAAAAGTAATAACTTTGGTTCTACATGACATCTCATAAAACTCAAACGCACAGTTTGATGTTTAAAGCCTCCCTCGTCGACACGAACGCACACACACGACACACGCTGACATTATTGACCTATAATGTATTGCCACTTTTCTTGCCGTTTTAAGATCTGTCCAAGGGGAACCACAGTTGTTGTCCAGACGAGATATCATTTTTAAAGTCAACAAAGCCTTAACAGTGTATTAATAGCTTTATTAATAGCTTAATTAATTATTAATACATTTTGTGGCATACACTTTATGAAAAAACTATGGGGGTCTGTTTACGTCTTGCATGACTGTGTACTGTAGCACATCTGATAAAGAAAGTGGGCCAGATGAAGAAAACAAAAAAAAGATTTTTTTTCTCCTCCAGCTGTATTTCCACGCATGGGGATTCAGAGATTTATCTGAATCAGAGATTTTCCAGCAGGGACATCTCGCAGAGGATGGAAACGCCTTTGGACGTTTTGTCAAGAGCAGCATCTTTAGTGCACGCTGATGATGAAAAACGTAAGTTCTGCTTCAGTACAACATTCAGCATTCATTAGAATGTAGCGTTTAAATGAGGAAGTGTCATAATGTCACGCATCCATGGAATGATTTTATAAGTTGATGTTATGCATTATTTGGTATTTTCTATATTTTGCTACTGTTTTGCAATACTGATACTATACGAGGGGTGTTTTGATTGTGCCGAAAAATAGAACACAGTTACGAGTGGGAAAAAGCTCCCTTTATTTCTCTATATTAATCCCCTGCTACACTAATGCACTTATACCAGTGTTTCACTAGTGCTTGGATACCATAATGGTAGAAAGATTGATCTGACTGTCTGCTTCACATCTGAAATGCTGGCCTCCCAGGAACTCCTTTAATGTCCCACACATGTGGAAATGGCAATAACTCCCAGCCGAGTTCCTGTAATTTGCAAGTGGTATTTGAGAACAATTGTGTGTACAGTTCCTAAAGACAGATGCCTCTCTTGTACAACTTGGCGACAAGTTATCTGTCAATTTTCAAGGATAAAGCGTTCCACTCACTGACTGTTCACAGAGACGACTGCTCTCTGCGGGTTCCGAGCCACCTTGGCCATTGCCGTCATTCATGGACATACGGCATACTTCTTTAAAACGTTTGCACCATTCAAATGTTTCACTGTGGAGTAGAACATCATCGAAAGAGTCTCATCATCGTACTGTGCTTGAAGTCTTCTGTAGATGTCAATCAGTTTTGCACCTTCATTCACGAGAAATTTCATTACAAGTCATGGCATGACTTCCATGTATATTCAATGCATTCAATAGACATGGATGCATTTGGTGTAATTCAAGGATAATCTATATAAATACACAACTAGTCTTTCTGGTATGGACTGCAAATCAACTGCAAACTGGTTTATGAATGAATGAATAAATGAATTAATGGCTTGATGTTGTATTTACATTTTTAGGGAGGAAAGGAAAGTTTTTTTTTCCCCTAGTTCTAAAGTCAATTTTATATTAGTTATAACACTGGTTTATAACACGGGTTTTAGCAGTTTACTCAGTAGTCTATATTACTGTTTGCACTTACTCTTGTTTGCACTCTCATGCTTTCTTTTACCCCTCCATTTACTCACAACCATTGCAGAAATGTCTGCTCCTCTTTTGCATAATGTTGCTTTTGGAACTAGCTGGATTATTAGTACAGGAAGGCACATCAAAATTATATCACACCAGGGTCATGCACAATCCCCTAATCTTTTCCTCATGGTAAAGAAAATACTAAAATATGACATAAATGTTAGACTACGTTAGAAGTTTCCTAGCTAGAAACTGCAGAAAAATAAGAGAATCAACATTATATACCAGGAAACAGGAAGATATTTAATTATTTTTTTTTTTTAAAAAGTCAGTGTTCTAACATGATTAAAATCTGAACTAGAACACACAGATCTCCAGACAGTCTGCACAATAATTCATTCACTCGGCAGCCAACAATCTCTCTATAATCACTGTGCATTTTCTCCGCTCAAATAAATTCCTTCCTAGATTAAGTCTGACACAAATCCTGCTCAACAGGCATTTAGGATTATTGAGATTGGGTGTACACAAGCTAGTGATGGAAAAAAAGTACATGATTTCAAGCATAAACCAGGCGCTCCAACTGTAATTAATTTCCTTTCTAAAAGACGCTGGTTTGAGTATGCAAAGATGGAGAAATAACGGTTTCCTCAGACAGTTTTCATACAAGTTAAATATATTGATTATATTAATGTAAAAAATATCTGGGCTTTAACTAGAATATGACCGAAGAATTTTTGGATGGGATGAATTTTGGGATATAGATCACAAACAGGTGGGATGTCCATGTCACAAAAAAATTGCATGCCTATTTCATATATTATTTTATAACAGCTTTATTAGAAGCACTTGGAGGAGGAGGCATTGCATTGTGCCTGATTAATTAGCTGGTCACGTGACCTTGATATAGAACATATGTCTTTCAGATGTGTGCATGCACAGTCTGTTTAAAACAAAAATCACTGACATGAAAAAAGCCTCAGACCCTCTTGTACTAATTTCTTTACCAGCTCCCAAGGGTAAAATAATCCTTAAACAAGTCTTAAATATACACAGTGAGGAAACCTCAGGACCGGATAGTTTTTCGCCCCAGTTGCTTCACTGACTGTTGGTCTTCTGGAAGTTGCCAGAGAGTGGACGTTTTCACCCCCCACAGTCCCCCTGCTGAGTTTTTGTTTTGAGCTGATGTGATGTCAGTCTTGTTGTGCTTGTGCGTCCTTCTTTTGTCCTCACACAATGCGCTTGACCTGTTTTCACAATAGTGCGCTGAGCCCAGCTGAAGCTCTTCCCTGTTGTTTCTTTGAAGACAAATCTTAGGAATGCTCTCGCTTGCTGGAACACTTCGAGGGAGAGGCCTTGACTCACTCAAGTTCACTTTTGGCTCTGATCTATGGCTGTGAAACAACATTCAGCAAGAACACACAGCTAGCTGGAAGGAGCGGTTTCTGACTGGTTACGCTGTTTTGATGCAAGTCAGGTGGTGACATGGAAATGACTGCAAAAATCCCTCGAGCTACTCGGGTTTTACTCCACCCATGACTGAAAACCATTAAAGGCAACAGAACATGGGCAGATTGTATTTACTGATGGTAATCAACTGCCTTAAACCAGTTTGTAGTAATGAGTTCTTTTGGAATCTGGAGACTCTGGAATCTGGAGTTATGCTGGAGACTTAATATTAGGTAGTTTTTTGCCCAGTTATTTTTATTTATGGTGAGGTCTCTTATCAAAAAGAGATGTGGAGGACTAACACTAGCTTCCCCTGAGACCCCTAAACCCAGCCGTTTCATCTTTTCAAACTACATCAGATGTGCAACTGTGAACACACTAACTGTCCTCTCCGTTCCGGAAGAAGATTGCTGTTTAGACGTGACGGCATCAGTGTCGTCTGTCTCCTCCAAAATTTCATCGACTGGCCTACTAATCCATAGCTGATGAAGTAGGAAGGCACGCCAAAGGTCATTACTCCTCACACTTTTCCTGAAATACCAGTAATAATAGGCATAGTATGAAAGTTTACTTCCTTGTCTCTTCTTTTCTTGTGCTTAATGTCTGCTCACAAACCAAGTAGGTGCATACAGCCACAATCTGTATCTGAGAGTGAAAAATATGCAAGTGTACCCGAGCACAGAGAGCATATTACATGTGTGCTCGAATGTGAATGCTGGTCAGTGGGGGAGCAATCATTTTTGGGCATGGTACAAAGCAAAATCGTGCCTACTGTGGAAACACCCTTAGACTCCACGACCACGGATGGCGATGGAATCTAATAGCATTTCAACTCATGATGTCTAGATGATTGAGAATGTGAAATATCACAGGTTTGTTGGCTATTTCCTAGTTGTTGGAATTGATGTATTGAGTCTAATTGTACCTACCAGAAAAGAGCAAAGAAGGATGGAAAGCGTTTAATGTATAAAATTATAAAAGTCATACCTCTAAAGCTGTATAGTTTTATTTAAATGAAAACTTTACTTCATCTAAACTGCTGGGAGTACTGTTTAAACTCCTGTCTAGCATTTGTTTTTGGCTGCTAGCAAATCGTTATTCTTATTACCAGTGTAATACATGTCCGGATGATACTGTTAGCATGCAGCATGGCTTATATCCAACCAGTTATATTCAGTTACTGTAATTCATGAAAGCCAAGGATTCCACCTACACTCTGTGGAGTGGAGCAGACCATATGTCTAGAGTGTCATCTGCCAGAATTATTTGTAAACAACTTGCTCCTCAACTTTACTAGCTAGCAGTTTAAAGTATAATTTAAAGATTTGTAGTGATCACTAAGGGTATTTCTCTGCTCATGAGTCTTCCCTGTTTTTTTATTTATTTATTTATTTATTTATTTATTTAAACGTTGGCATATACACAAATGGAGATGACACATTTTCGGTATTCTTCAACTCGCTGCACTACTAAAAGTAATTCTTGGGTCAGTGAAACGCTTATTGCTTTATAGCCAACAGAAGGAGAACCATGCATCTGCTCGATGTTGACACAGCAGAGCTCCTGGCTCAGGTTTCACCTTCAGCACTGAGGGCGTCTTGCCAACAGGAGGTGGGTTAAACAATGAGCCATGCCTTTTACAGAGCGTTTTTTTGTTTTTTGCGCCAGGACACTGCTTCTACCAGCACCTGTTGCCTAGACCCAAACAGGAAGTTGACCTTTGAGCCTCTGAGACTTTTTTCCCACCTTCTTCAAGAAAGACCGATGCATGTTCTTTTGTTATCGTCTCAGCGGACTGCCCCAACCCAAACACGTGGGTAGCTCCCGGGGGGACAGATGTCTGTAATTGCTCACCATTTCTTTTGTGAGATGTCTCGCATGTCTCACTGCTGTGCTGTGTTAAGCTTCTTATGTTTTGGCTTGTCGCAAGTTAATATAAATGTGATGTAACAAGGTTGCCAGGAAGTTCACAGAATAGAGGCATGAGACACATTTATTCCATGAGGGAATAAAATTTGACCTTTGGTCTTTACACATGGAACATTTGATGGTTGATCAAGACAAATATGCTCAAGACCTCAGAAGAAACATCAAATGTTTCATCATTAACAATGAGTTTTTTAATTAGTTCAGGTTCACACCCTCAAAAAAAAAATCATTGAAGGTGTTTCGGCTAACGATGTGCTATTCTTGCATTGCATGTACAAGTTATTTTACATAACATAATATATTGATATTGATAGGATACCTGTTTTAGAGTTTTTTTTCTGGAGCATATGAGTACACCACCAGTGTTTGAGTCCCTAATATCATTAGTGAGTGTCAGTGTCCCAGGAAGTGGGGTGATGGGAATTTTGTAAACATGCTTTGTAGGAAGTGGATTTGGTGGATTAGGGATTGCTGTGTAGTTATTGGTTCTATTGCATCCCATTTTCATTCACATTTTCTAAAATGGACCAGTGGTTCCGAACTCTGGTCCCTCTGAGCTGCTGTCCTGAACAGTTTAGGGTTTTCCCAGTGCACTGGGTTTAACTTAATCATGCTCCCAACAGAACCACTGGTCTAGACCAGCTTTAGCCTCTAAAATAACCGAAGAAGAAGCAGGAGGCTGTTAGTTCATCAGGTATTTGGATGCACCATCAACCTACTACCTCAAAAGCACAGATCAGGCATCAGGAAGACCTTCCTGAGCTGTGTGCGATGCGATGGTTCATGGAAGACTGTATGCAAAACTGCACAATGCATTGATTACAGCTAAAAATGTAATCCACTGGTAAATTTAAAAGCTTAGCTATCACTTAACTCCTACAAAACATTTTCATTAACCTTAAGTGTCTCTGGAAAGGAGTTTAAAGCTGGTGGTGAATCTGCAGTCAAGGTTCTGGCCGAGGGACCATAAGGTTGTGAGTTAAATTCCCAACAAACTTGCTACTTTCATATTGCTGCTGAGTTTAAATAAAACACCTCCTTATTAAATGTTAATGCAGTGTCAGATTTAGGATTGCAGATTTTGCATATTTATTAACCGATAGTTACGATATAACATGTATTTCTATAATCGTTAAATCATTCATATTTATCAATAATGCACATTTTCACCCTCAGTAAGTTTTACTTAAGCAGTTCCAGCAGCACAATTCACAGTGTTTTCCATTCACTGATTTATTTGTGTCAGCCACACACCCTCCATACACATGCTTCAACTGTGCACATGAAGCTCTGGTGAAATGTTGTCAAACATGCCACAGTTTATGCTGTTGAACGGTGGAAAGTGTTTGACTCTGTTGCTAACTATCTTTCTGGTAGATCTTACAGGTTAGCTAGCTTATCATTTAGCTGGCTAGCACGGTGAGAGACACTAGGGATCACCCAGCTACTTACAGAACCAGAACGCCATGCCTTTACAGAGCATTTTTTTTTTTCATTTTTTGGCCAGAGCTTTGCTTCAACAAGCACCTGTTGCCTAGACCCAAAAAGGAAGTTGACCTTTGGGCCCCTGGGACATTTTTTTTTTCCACCTTCTTCAAAAAAGACCGATGCATGTTCTTTGTCATCGTCTCAGCGGACTGCCCCAACATGCCGGCAGCTCCTGGGGACGGACGTGTCAGTAATTGCTCACCATGTCTTTTGTGAGAGGTGTGTGCAAGTCTCATGTCTCACTGCTGTGCTGTGTTAAGCTACTTATGTTTTGGCTTGTCGCAAGTTAATATGCATGTGATGTAACAAGGTTGCCAGGAGGTTCACAGGATGAAGGCATGAGTCACGTTTGTTCCATGATGGAATAAAATTTGACGTTTGGTCTTTACACATGGAAAATTTAGTGAGTGCTCGAGGCAAAGATGTTCAAGACCTCAGAAGGAGCCTTAAATTTCTCATCAACAATGAGCTTTTAATTAACAAAGGATTTGTGGAGACCCAATTTTTCAAATAAGTTATAAGCAAGCATGTATGGAGCTTTGCTAGTAAAGATTGCTAAGCTAATCTTAGCTTAGAGACAGGTTCAGGTTAGCACCATGCTCACTCACTATCCTGCTGCTTGTGCATGTGAATAAGGTTAATGTCAATTCTTTAACTCAGACTCTGAATGTTTGCTCCCTCGATTCAGATAATATTGAAGAAATACTTCAAAAACAAACAGGCTTCGAAACAAACTGTATCGGGTAACACTGTTTAAATTGGTGTAAATCTAAACACCAATTAATCGATTAACAAGTAATCATTAACATGCTCAGTCAGATTATCGAACATCTTCAGCAAACCATGACCTTAAGGTCTTGGCGGGAAATGTCAGCGGTTGAAAGGTGAAAGGAGAATAGCAAGCACATGATTCTAAGTCAAGAGTTCACAGATTATTTTCAGTCTATTAAAAAAATTATTGATATTCTCAGGACAGCTTGTCAAGAAAACTCGAAGATTGAATAAAGAATAACAGTGGTTGTTGTCTAGACCTTTGAGTGGCAGAAATGATACAGTGTGATACAGAGTGATGTGACTATCTTAGGTACTGTGATTGTTGTTGAGAAGAGTTAATAACAAATATACTAAAAGTAGATATTTTTAGCTCCAACCAGCTTGTTTTTCATCAATCTGATGTTTTGAGAATTGAAATAAAATTTTTGCTCCTTCAGCATATTACAAATTTTCCTTGTATTCCTGCAGCCTTAGGTTTTCAGAGACATAAAACAGACATGAAACAATGTGAAAAGTGCTAAGGAAAGAAATGATAATGCAGGGAAAAAATGCAGTCAGACACGAGGCTAATTCACTCCAAAAGTGAATAATTTTTGGAGTTTCTGAATCATTATTTAGTCATCTGTATAGGCGTCTGTGTGTAGGCAAAATTATTTTAACCAGCTTTATGAACACTACAGGTGCTGTGGTTGCCTATGGTTTTGCTATTTCAGTTTATTTTTAACTTTAGTAACCCTTATAGTGATGGTTTCTGAAAATGTTTTGCATCAAAAAAGTTGTTGTGCCTGTGCACGTGCATAACCACAGATGGCATGAAGCACAACAGTGGAGCACCTGACCTCATGAAACTACAGTAGGAAAGTGTTGTTATAAAATACAGCAGACATATTGTTGTATATGAAGTATTAAACATTCTCCATAATCTTTTCTTTGTCCCTGAGGTGTTGCAGGTAATGCTTTTCTAGTTTTCTATTCCAGCTTCTAATATACTTGTTGATTAAAGATATTTCTTATACATCCTATTTATTTTCTTCTTTTTTATGTTACTCTGTCTGAAAGATAAAGCTTGTTCCTACTAGTTAGTTACTTTCCAAATTACCAGCAATCCCAAAAAAAAGAAAATACACACACACCAGAATGTCTAAGCTTGCTGGAACTGTACAGAGAGACGTGAGTCGTGATGTAGTCAAAGAAATGTTCTCCTTGAAATTTGTAAGACAGTCTGCAGATATGAGAAGCATGTAAAGGGTGAATGTCTTTCATGCATTATTTCTACTAATTGTTTTAGAACTCAACCAATAGCACACGTGTTTCATCTTATTTATATAGTGCTTTTAACAATGTTAATAATCTATAAAATATCTGAATATCAATTTCAAATTTTAAATGTGTACATAAAGAGCTAGCCAGAGGCAACAAAGTCAAGGAAAAACCCCTGAGACAAGAGGAAAAAACTTTGAGAGTAACCAGACTCAAAGGGAAACCCAAAAATATACCCAAAATGGGAGACGATTACCCATAATGAAGAACCATTGGCTCAGTTGTGATCACGTGACGATCGGCAGACAAAGCGCATACATACTACAATACTCGTGTATATATCAAGACCGCTTGTTTATTGAGTTAAAAGTTTTGTTAAAAATGTAGCTCGTCTTGCAAAACACTCGCAGACCTAGTGACTCGCAATCCAAGGTTCCACTGTATTAACAACAGGTTTGACTAAACAAACAACTTTTCAACCTAGACTTAACCACTGAGACTGAACCTCAAACTAATCAAAAGGCTGTTCTATAACTGTGGGACTTTATATGCAAAAATATGCACCCTGTACTATACTACCATTAAGAGCTGAATGATCTCGTATTGCAGTCCCAGAGCGAATATTGGAGGTTTTATGATCTGCTATGTTTGCATTGATTTAAAGATGCAGGCTGTTTTTTAGTACCTCAAATAACAAAGACTACAGCAGTGGAGTTTTTGCAAATATCTCTGCGCTATCCAGATAGTCGCGCTGCGCTGTCCACTGGGCCGCGCAGATATTTGGTCTGCCCACGCCGGCTCAATCGGGTGCCACGGTTTCGTCCCACTTTAGATGTGTTTGGCTTCCCATAGAAGTGAATGTGTATTGCGTGGTTACGTAACGTGCAACGTCACGTGATCTCAATCGCGATTAAGACGATAGACCAAAATCTCTATCGGTTGTCAAATTTCTACCGGTTAATCGTGTCTGCCGGTATATCGCCCACCCCTACACTGGAGTAGGGCAAATCTGGACTAATCAAACCACACAAATGTTTCCATTACTCCAAAGTCCAATCTTGATCTTTAGCAAATGTAAGTGCTTTATTGCCTGATTGATCTAATTAACAGATCTTACTCAATTACACAGCTGTTTAATCCCAATCCTTTTTTTAATCCCAGTTTTTGTCACATTGTGCGTAAGGAAATGTTTGTACTTTTACTATTAAACATAGCTCTGATTTCTACTGTCAGATTTTTGCATCTTTACTAAACGCTTAAAAGATCTCCATTCATATTTTTTTCTGAAAACATTTATTCTGTGAAGTTCAGCACAGTCCCCATAGGTTTTAGTAAGGTTTTGGCCGGTTCTTGACCCAGTTCCATTCATTTCAAACCTTTTCAATTGTTTTTGCTTGGGGATTTTTTGACCAGGCATTGTATGTGTTTTATTCCTATGCATGTGAACATTTGAGGGATGATTCTCTATTTTAGGTTAGATTAAGTTTGTAAATAATGCGAGTGAAAAAAAGGTGCCCAGGTTTTTGTTTTTTTTTTATAATTATTTTCTTCTTCTTTATTAGAATGCACTTGTAAATGGCAAATTAAGTATAACTTCAAAAAAGGATAAATACAGTATATAAAAGTATGTAAAAAGATGCTTGCACAATTTGCAATATGGCGCTGTTACTATTTTTGCACAACATAATGAACCCTTATTTTTCACACATAAGCAATATGTCTATATATTTCCTCTAATAAAAGAGATGCAGAGATCTAAAACTTACTACACGTTGTAAGAAAATAGTACTAGAACACCATCTAAGGGTTCTCTTTAGTGTTAGTTTGTGGTTTTAACTGAAATCATGAGTATAGTATTGACAGCAGGAAGTTTTTCTCTATTCACATAGAACCGGAATGCTGGAGTCTGGTGTAGACCGTATTATATCTCAGGTGGTGGATCCTAAGCTGAACCATATTTTCCGGCCACACATTGAGAAAGCTATCCATGAATTCCTGGCCTCAGAGAAGAAAGAAGAAGGAATGTTGAATTCATCAACTGAGACGGAGCAGCAGGATGCTGCCAGCAACGCCACCGCAGCAAAGGCACAATAAGGTAAAAGTAATTCTTATTTATTTTTAGAAAACTATAAAATTAGCACTCTTGTGCTGTCACAGTTGTAATATTTGTGAATGTTACATTTCAACTTAACTCCCATAATTACCATCCACTTTTAGGTTTAATTGATAATTACTTTATTTTAGTTACCACATGCACAAAACAACCTCAAGTTAAATTTAAAAGCTGATAGCTAAATAAGAGCTGTTGAGTAATTGTACCATTTATAATCAGAATAATCAATTAATAATTTGCTATGCTGATACCCAGTGTGGTATTGCTTTTATTGTTTCATGAGTAGAAGTAAAATTGGTTATATTTTTTTTTACAAATATTTAACTAATTACTTTTTTATACATCTTAACATTTGGTACTACAACTACTGCAAATAGTAGTAGATCTGAGGAATAAATTTGAACAATCCTTTTTTTTTTTTATTCAACAGTTCAGTAAAATTACCATTTATTATCCACAAATTATGATGTTTGTTCATTTAACCAGGAACTTTTCTCTGCCCACACATATCCTTTTGCGACAGGTGGAGGTGACCGACAGTTAATGTAATTAACAGCTGTGAAAGTAGTTAAAATTTTTTGCCAGTACTATGTATCTAAAAGGTGAGGAGAATTAAACATGGAGATGGTATACAGTCCTGTACATCTCATGAGTTTCTCTTTATAATCCCACTTATTTCTCTTAAGCATATCAGCTCTGTTAACTTTTAGGGTTGAATCCCACATAGCGTTAAATAGAAAACTAGTGCACCAGGGTGTGCAATGCCTTAAACCAAACATCAAGTAGTGCCGTTGATCAAGGGTTAACGACCTGTGTAACTGAGTGGTACATATAGTTAAACATCCTAGTACTGTTGTACTCTATATAGAAATGCCTCTTGTATAGTCAGATTACTTAGTTGAAACTAACTGTTGTATAAAGTAATTTTTGGTATTTATTTGCAACGTGACAACTGTCATAGTACTTTTTAGATGTTTTTCTTATTTCAGGATTGTTTCAGCCCTGTTTAACAGAGATTTCCTAATTTACTGTAGGTGCAACGTGATGGCAGACGTGCCTCTTGTGGATGATGGCCCAGAGCGTCGGGGTCATTGGCTGAGGAATTGAACCCAAACTGGATTTACTCTTTGAGTGGGAAAATGCTCAGGTTGAGCTGCACAGACCTTGTGTGTTTGCGTACTGTATGTAAAGCATAAGAGAAGGAAATGATCTCTGCGCCATTTGTGTGTAAAACAAAAGTCTGTAAAAGTAGCATGGATAAAAGAAGAATGAAAAGTCTTGTTTAAATGATGTCATGTACATGAATAGTTTTTATGATGAGGAATCTGAACAATCTGACATTTCACATTTTGTGAAATGCTTCCTTTATTCGCTTGTAATAGGGTAAGCAGGGACATGCTTTTACAAATACATATTACACACTAGGAACTTCCTCCATTATTTTATAATGTCTGAAAGTTTAGTTTAGCAGTATTTTGGCAGATTGTATTTTGTTTTGGGAACCACACAGATTAATGACTGGCCCATGGCCTGATAAGGGACTCTGGAGATTATTTTTTTCTTTTCTAACTGGACATTAAGATTGTTTTCTTTCCATTTTATTTTGCTTTCACAACTGGACATTAAGCAGAGTGGGTACTTATGAAAGATCACTGTTCTCTCATACATGGTGTCAAGTGATGGAATCTGTTTGGGAAAGCTTTTAACACTCTGAGCTAAAGCCATTAATGTGGCAAGGCCTTCCATTACAGAGTTTGTGTATTTTCTTTATAGCAGGGACATGATGTTCTTCCATTCGAATAAAAGTCTACAACTTTGTCTTGTTTCAATCTTTTAGCATTATTTCTCTGAAAATGTAGCTTACATTTGTCTAAGAGGGTAAGACAAAAATGATCTGCACTGGGCGTTGAATTTATTTTAGCTTTTAGAAAAGACAAATACATAATTTTTTAAAAATAATCACCTTGCTCTTCATCTGTGAATAAGCTTTCATATTCCCTAATTTAAAAGGCTGAGCGTATGCACCACTGTCCTCAGTTCTTTATCAGAAGTAAATCTTAGTCCTCGTAGGGCTGCTTTTAGGGGTACAATGCAAGATTTAATTGGAGGTTTAGGTCTCAGCTCTTCAGTAAGCATCTCACTGTAACGGACACTGGTGATGGTTGAACATTGTTCCTGATAATGTTCTAATACCAGCCCTTGAGAATCCCAGAAAACTGTAAGCATCAATTTTTCAGCTGATGATTGACTTTCTTGGTCAGCAATTAAGGATGTTTCTGTTTCATACTCTGTACCACTTTTAGAAATTCATGTTGTTTTTACAACCCCTGTAAAAAAATTTAAAACAACAATTTAAATCGTCAGTCTTTTTCCATGGTTAAAATTATAAAACACTCAACAAAAATTAAGTGAAAAAACTTGAATGAAGAAGTTTACAGTTTGTGTATATCACTGGCCTCAATAATTAACCACTTACTTCCAAACTCACGTTAAAATGTAAATATTGTGGTAAAGTGCTCGCCCTATCATCCGGAGATCGCTGGTTCGATCCCCGGGTGATGCTGTAACCTCTCGCAGCCGGAGGCCTAGAGAGAGCTGATTGGCCGAGCTCTCTCAGAGGGGAGGGA
>JAOVVA010000001.1:20422090-20442584 GCA_028565275.1 Leiocassis micropogon
CTGCATCCAGTGGCTGGGGTTTGGGCACTGGCTGGGAATCGAACCCGGGCCTTCCGCATGGCAGGCGAAACACCTACAACTGAGCCACCAGTGCTCCTTGGCAAGAGCTAATGGTATCTGTAAATGAAAGGTACACTTGTGTTTATGGGTGTCTGTAAAAATACAATGACTATGAGCAAGCACGTGTACAGCAGTAATATACACACACATTTGCAAGGTGCAGCGGCACGCTAGTAATGATTAGTGTGACAGTATTACACGTGTGTAATAAATTATCAGGGTTCGATCTTGGGTTTTAGTTCAGCGCAGCCAGCTCTTGTAACTGATTTGTTTAAACTTGTTTGCAAGTCAAATGGCAGAGCAACACAACGGTGGGTTTAATTTCACTTACAAATAGAATTAAACATTAGTTCATGGTGTAATTGTTTGTTTACTTGTTGTAGATGTTTTTCTTTCATTTAAAGGTGGTACTTGTTAATGCTACTTGTAGTTTATTAATGCAGAGGTTAATATATTCCCATAGACATGGGTTTATTTTTGCTGAGATAAGATAAAGTTATGAAGTAATTTAGAGCCTAATTAAAGTTTAGTGTCTGAAAAAGCGCTATGTCTGGATCCTTTTGGTTTTATGATTTAATGGCTGCAACCCTGCAGACTATATTCATGCGGATACAGTGTGCTAGGGTTGTATGCCAGCAAGCGGGGCTTATGCTCACCAAAGCCCAATTGTCTCAGACGGAATTGCTGACTGTCACTTTTTCTGCTGAACAAAGGCGACAAAGCTAACAGGTGATACGCACGACCCACCCCTGCCAGGACTCCCATTTTTGCACTCACTCCAGGGCTTCATTTCAGACATAAAGGCCTTTGATTGTTGTTTGTTGTGTGAATGGGTAGCAGTGGCCTGGCTGTGAGGGCAGGTCAGATTTCAGGCAAAGGGGAAATATTATCTAGAAACTTTTATAGTATGATCAAGGAGTTAGACGTCACCCCCTCCGCAGACCCACCCAGTTATGTTTCAGTACTCAAGGTGTCTCTGTTCCCTCTCACTATGTTCACCAAGAGAAGGCTTAACTCCTTTTCTACTTTCTAAAGCTGTGCATGTGTGTAGGTGTGTGGTAACTGTGATGGTGGGGGCTGGTTGGATCACTTGTGTAACAAAATCCCATCCTGACCTGATGTTTGAAGTCCTTAGAAGTGCTTGGCTTTGATCATTTGTGATCCTAATGAGCGCCTTTCAGCAGATCAGAGGTTGAACGCATCTCCTCTGACACTGATAGGGATATTTTATGACTCCCAGCGTAGATTACTGTATAATGCTTGGTAGAGATGAATAAAGCACTTGAAAGGCTAGTTTTTTCACAAAACAAGAAGTTGGAGTATTATTGTTGAATTTGCTCAATAAAATTTTTTGAGCAAATTACATGAAACACTCACAGCTTCTTGATCGGTTCTTGTATTTCCAAATGGGAGATCCTGTCATGATCAATCTTTTTTATTATAAAGACTAGAAGGCCCTACAGTCTAAACTTGCCTTTTTCAAAGGCCACCATCAGGTACTTGAAAATGGGTGAAATGTCTTCTGCCCTGTTCCCTCACCCATGAGTCAAACTGTAAACTGTAATTCGGTCTTAATGGATCGCTCTGCAATATCACAATAGCCCATGACACCGCCCAGCTCCCCACCTCCTATTGAAAAGCCTCTCTGGAGGCGAATGCAAATAAGCTATCATGTGTCAAGGGTCTCTCTAAGCCTCATATGAGCTCGCTGTCTTTTCTCTATTACCCACTCCTGACTTCTGCCAAAAAACAATGATGTCATTCCTGTTGCCATGGAGCAGGGACAGACGAGCCGAAACATGCCAGTCAGGAAAATAGGGCACTCGTTGTGGGAGAGGCCTTGTGGTGCACCTCTGCATGATGCAGATTTATTTATTTATTTTGCCCTCAACTACTTACGGTAGAAAAGTCTGGAGAATGTTTTTAGATTATGCATCATTTGAACGATACACATCAGAGCTCAGCAAAGAGCAGAAAAATGAGGGGGAAATAGCAGACTGCTATCTAAGACCAAGGGTTTCTCAGAATAGGCCTGTTGAATTTGGATTTTGCTCAGTAAATCTCATAAAAAGTTGATTCTGAGTTGAGCTAACCTCATCCCAAGTGGAAAGTCCCAGTTGCTTCACACTGCCAGTTGTAATTTTCCTGCTCTCCTCCCACACACTGTGCTGTAAATATGCAGCCCTGGGTCTCTGCAGCTTTCCTCTGAGATGCCTGTGAAATGCCAGTAATTCAGCTCTGTCGCTATTCAGATCTAAAATCGAAGATGCTTTAAAGTTAGTTTTTTTTTTTTTTTTTAAATAAGCATAATGTTATGCTGCTCTTCACCCTGGTGGTCGAGTTCAGATCAAAAGAACAAATTTCATGTGCCACCCAGGAAGCTTCTATTTATTTATTTATTTATGTACATCTTTAACAAATTGAGGCCAACATCAGTCTTACAATAGACCATAAGTTTTTCCAGAGTATAAGAATTTAAGAATTTTTCTGAGCATTTACCCAAAGCCCCCCTGATTGCGTCGTATTAATAGCAGGTATGTTGTGTGTTTTGTGTGTGCAGGCGAGGCAGCGCTGCGTGGAGAGTCCAGAATGCAGCCTGTATCTTCTCCAGTCAATAACCACAGGACAGCTCCTCCTCCCATCAGCCCCAGCAAGCGGAAACACAGCATTGACCTGAACGATGACAGCATGGACCCCAACAATGAGCACATGGCCAAGATGAGCCGCCTGTTCGCTACACACCTGTACGTGAAACCTTGTGATAGTACCTACTGATTTTTCTCAGTGCTTGCGCACACTAGCTTACATTCACACATCGTGTTCTGAAGTCTTCAGGCTGTAATAAATACTTTCTAGCATTCAAATTTCAAAAACTGCTACCCACCAACCTAAAGTCATGCTTTGAGTTACTAGTCTTCTGGATTTCCTAGACTAGTAAATGTTTTTGTTCATCCGGTGTTTAATGTTGCCGATGTTGTCCTCAAGAGCAACTCTTCATGTTAGAAGTAGTAAACAGAAAACTCTTGTAAAAGTAGTTGAGAGCCATGCAAGTAACATCCTCACCAAAAAAAGAGTGGGCAAGGCAAAAGAAAAGCAGCTTGGGAAAAGACTGAAGGATGGCATCACTGCTACTGCTGCTGCTTTTGAATTCCTCTCATTCTAGGCACATAAGTGGAACACGTGGCCCATTTGTGGCGTGTCTCCGTTCTGTTGTGGTGCAGCACACACACATTCCTGACATTTCTGCTCAGCTTTGGAACAGCAACATCCAGTCATGAGACACAAGACATGACGGTTCAGTGTCAAATAACGCACTGCGGTGCGAGGCAGATCTGTGTGCCACAAACTAGTGCACAAGTGTGAGAAGGAGAACAACAGAAACACTTAGAGTCTCACAGTTGGTGCATTCTCAGCATGGCTAAATATTTCTGCGTGCACTTTTCAAATGAGGTGTGTTTTAAATTGGTCAGGACTTTCATTCATTTTTCAACCAAAGTATTAAACAACAACCTCTTAAATCACTTGTCAATAATACAGTTTCAGTTTAAGCATTGTGCATTTAGATAACTCATGTTCTTTATCATATTTTTTTTTATGTTCATGTATGCTGCTGTCTGCTGTTACTCAGGCTCAGGACCGATACCAACCCCATTAATACCCTTATGGTTCCTGGTTGTATAAACCAAAATAAACAACACTTAGGTTTCAGACATGCAAGGCTCTTCCCATTATATTAGAGTTTGCCAAACATGCCAATATAATGCCCAGGCTGAAAACCAAAAAAAACAAACAATTAATTTATACCCAGCATAAAATAGTCCCTGTTGATGCGCACCTCAAGTGGGTTTGAAATATGGCAGGGTATTTTTCTAAAGCCCGAGCATGAAGCACGTGTGCAAAACTGCACATCTCAGCAAAGCCACGGTGGCTTATGAATAAATATGATTTGTCGCCGTTTCAAAAGTTCTGAAAGGAGCATTGTTCTACGTTCTGAACACTGCTTCTGTTTCTTGTGGTCTCTCTTGCTGACCGAGTATAAAAGAAAAAGAAGTAGGATTCTCAAACTTGTTTCTCACTTCTGTAGAAATGTTTACTGCTAATCTAGTTTGTGATATCAGCGCAGACAATGTTAATGTAAATTAATTTCTGTGTGCCCTTTCAAGTTTGAGAATTTCACCGTTTTCTACGGGCCATATTCTTTCACAGTCTCCTTATTTATGAGTAGTATGTCTCTGACACCTGACACCATGGGCTTGAGGCAACAAGGAAGGCAGCTCAGGTTTCTGTTATTGTGTGCTAGGAGGAAGGGCAAGCCCAGCAGCAAGGCAAAGCAAGAGTTAGAGTTGTGGGGGGGGGGGGGGCAACTCTGTCTCTTTTCCTAACTAGCTTCTTTTGTTCACCCTTCAGTTTTATTCACTTTCTATTCTAAACACTTATTAGACTGGTTTTATTTGTTCTGGACAGTCCGATATCTAATTTTCTTCTTGTGTAATGATGTTATTATTATTATTATTTTTTTCTCTCTCAGTTTTGTAATTCAGTAATAGTCCTCATTATCCAACCACACTGAGGAGACATTGCAGGACAAATTGTAAAATATTAATTGTCATGTAGAATTGAAAAGTCAGGGGGAATATACACAGCAGATCCCTTTGCAGAATTACTGAAAGTAAAGTCAGACGGGGGCCATTTTCTCATTTTCACTGCCGAGCTGAAAACAAAGGCGCCCTTATCCTGTGGACCCACTGTGTACTGGAAGCCTGCTCTGGCCTGTCCCTCTGCTGCAGGGAAAAGTCCCTCAATCATAGCGCAGTCCACTTAAAACACAGCCTCCAGCCCACAAACTCTGTGTGTTATATATGGTTCAGGATTAGTTTCATAACAAGCATGTTATAAAGAGCCTTTAATGCGATTAAAGCCAATGAACCTGAAACATAGTTTTTAAATATAATAGTGATCTAATGTTTTGGATGTTTTTAGCAGAATAGAAATGAAAGAAGGCATGAAAATTAGCTTTAACCTTAAGTCGTTAAAAAAAAAAAGAAAGAAAGAAAGAAAAAAGTGAAGCGTGCTGTCGTAAAGGTTTTTTCTCTGAGCCAGGACTGAGCCGTGGAAGCCCTCAGCTGCCTGCTGGGAAATTTCAGAGCGAGTATTTCTCATGCTCTGAAGCCAGCCAAATGGGGAGTGGAGAAGAGCCAGCACCATAGTGGTTTGGGTTGATGAAATCATTGTTAGCTGCCGATTTCGGCATGGTGTACGCGCACTGAGGGACTGACAGCATAAATCAGTTTTAACTTTTTGTGAAGGTAAAGGAACAAATTCTACAGCAGAAAATGTGGTCATGCAGTAGCTTGGCCAAGTAGTTTATGAAATCTGACAGTGTATGATCTAATGAAATGCAGAACCAGTCAGTGTTGGTTACATTTAACTTGCATATAAAAGAAATTATCAATCACAATTTGAGGGAAAACAGTAAATACTACGAGTGTTTGTTACAGGCTTTTTGGCTTAATATCTAGATCTTTTAAAACTGTTGTGTGTATTCTTTTATCAGTCTTTGGCACATAGTAGCTCCAATTAACATAATGCTACCAACACTAGTAAAGATTTAGTGCTTTGTCTCCTAAACCGTTTTATAGACCTCTGTTACTGTACCCAGTCAGCACACAATTCCAGGTTTGTCAGTTAGACTGCAGGATGGCTGATGGGAAACAGTGTTCATCTGATGCCTACATCAGTTGGAGTTTGGTTTCCAGATCTCTGCTTTGTGCAAGGCTGTGTTTGTATCCTGTGGTTCTGCCTTCTTCGTCTTGATTCGTCCCAGATGTTTCCTGTATCTCTAGGGTTGGGATTCTACTGACAAAAAAAGGAAAGAAGTATACAGCACTCCTATGATTGTACTGACGCATTTTCTTCTTCTTCTTCTTTCCACTGTGCTAGACAAATACTGTTGTATGAATGTCTCCTCAGTTTTCTTGCCCAGTGTACCTCTACAACACCTCTAGAGAACCTTGAGTAGGCCGAATACCTCACTAGGCTCACAGATCTTCTCAGATCAAGATTCATCTGAATCATAAAAACATCTGAATTCTTTTTTTACATCTAAATTCTTATGGATTATCATCACGTCCCTCAGGAGGCTGCTCGAGTTCTTGCTTTTGGATTTCTACTCAAGGGCTGGTTTTTTAAAGTGACAATGAAGCATGCATTAAATGGAAGATTGGAAGAGTTTAAATATTGTAGCTGAGATAATACTTGATTATTTTATGCACTGCGGTTTTGCTCGGATTCTAAAATTAATGGACGCCTTTGAATAACCAGTTTAAGACACCACAACTTATTCCCACTAATTGTATACTGCATATAACCCGAGACCTTGTAAAGACAAAAAAGAAGGAAGAGTTGGATATGTGCCATGCTGTGCCTATGCTTAGACCACAGCTCTTGTTTGGTTTTTGACTTTTATGCTAGATGTCTTCCTACAGTCTTGGTGTTTGCACCTTTTGAGACTCAGCTAATGACTGATTAATTATATAGTTCTTACAGACCCTAAACGTTTCTTGTGATGCCCCTTGCCTTGGTTATTTATTTCTTTTGCACTCGATTGCCTGCCAAGTTCCAGGGCCCCAAGGCTTTCTTGTGGGAGGACACTGGGTTGTGTTCATGCTTTTTGGCAGAGATTAAAGTTGGGCAAGCACCACCTCCTTTCTGTGCCTTACTTAATCAAAACAGATGAAAGGGTCATGTGAAGTAAATATGACTCCTTTCTTTTTCCTTTGTGTGTAATAGCACTACACTTGGGTTGAGTCATTTGGCAGATGTTCTTATCTAGAGCAATTTACAAAAACATTCAAACAGAAGAAAGCAGTTTAATAAAGTACACACTGTGTGAAAGGATTCATCAGAGATATACAAATCATATCTTGGCCCAGTCACAATGGTAACTATTGTACAATAAAAGTAACAAGTGTGATTGTACAATAAGAATAACAGCCTGAGCTCATTTAGTAAATCAGGCATTTAAAAACCACCCATCTTTTAACAATTCAGAGATGCCTAGCTTTAGAAAGGACGGGCTGAAATATTGCTTCTGACTGAGGATTTTAGCCAGGAATCAATTCAGACGTTGTTCCAATTCAAACTTGTTTCATTGCTGAGGGACAAGGACACTAGAGATTTAGCTTTGGTTTGGAAAAGCATTTCTAATCCTCTCTACACTGTGTTATTCAGTGCTCATGGTTCGAACTTCAGAAAGGAAGGGAGACAACTGAATGTACTTTTTGTTTTGTCTGCTCCCAGGAGATTCCCAGGAAAAGAACATCAGTGAGTTGGAAAGACCCTGTGTGTTTACACTTTTAGAGGGTCTTGAAACCATTGTTAGAGAGGCTTTCAGGTTTTTCTGATTTATTCTTTAGCACTACTTGATATTTCTAGTCATCTTTTTTTTTTTTTTTAATTAGTTTTTTTTTTTTTCTTAATAAATGTCAGTTATTTTTAAACACATGCCAGATGCTACCTTTACCACATGCAAAGGTGCTACATTTCACCTGCATCTTATCTTCTCAAAAATATTTCGGCAGTTTATTTTTATACCTGGGAGTAAGGGCCAAAGATAGAAACTCAGCATTTGTGTTTTACTCTGCTGTTGCATTTTGAGCCCAGGCCTGGTTTTCTCTGGCTCCTCTGGAAAGTCTGAACTGCCATGACCTGTATAATTAGTTTTTGGAAACCTCTGTTTAGAAAAATAGTTGCCTCCGTTTAGAGAAACATTTAGAATAGCTAAAGTGGAATAGGGACAGGGAGTGTGTGTTACTTGCAAGCAGATTTAATTCATGAACTAAAAGCACTTCTCTTTTTTTTGTGTTGTTGGAGAAAGATCTTTCCGGCCGACACAACAGTGGACTCGCAGGTGCTTTTCTTGCCAGCTTAGTTGCCAAGGAACAGACCATTTCAAGCATCACAGCTAACATTTTATATATACATATATGCAGTGACCCTATGCCCCTAAAGAAGTCATTGCAGAATGTGACAGGACCAAAAGCTTATATACGTATAAAGAGATGTCGAGGGAGTTAAAATTACGCAGTTTACAATATGCCATATGTTGTTAGACAATTACACATCTGTTGATTTATACATTTATATTTACACAAATTCTCTCTTTCAAATATCAGTAATGTTCCATGACCCATGTTCCTCCTAAATTCTGAATTAAAAGCAGCACTTCCTGAATCTACTGCCACCTAATTAAAGCCAAAGTGTCCTCCCCCTGTTTCCGTCCTGTTGTCTAGGCCTGCTCTGTGCTCACTGAAGGGTATTAGGTTCTCTTCCTGTGAAGTGTACACAAGTCATTCGGTCCCTTCTCTGGGCCTCAGCTTGGTTGGCAGCATGAAATGATCCCTTCTGGAAGGACTGAAACCCAAAACGCCACACGTGTCAGTTCTTTCAGGAAAAGAAGCCACGAACAAGATTGGACAGGAAAGTTTGTTTTGGGAACAATCCATTATGATGGTCCAAAATGAATGAAATATAGAAGCATTTTTTTTTTTTTTTTTTTTAAGACCAACGAAAGGAACCCGGTGAGTAGACTCGGCCCTTTAATCAGAGCTGATAAGGACAGGCTTTTAATTCCGTAAGCGAACTGAAATGAGCTTGGTGGTCATGGAAAGGTAGTTATATTTAGGTGAATGTATGCAAGATATTTCAGTAGGTGGCATACAAACTTGGAACGAGCCCACAGCCTGACAACTCCCCACTGAAAGCACTATTTCCAGTATTAATAAAGTACCAGTGCCTAAGTGGCAGTATTAATAGCAGTGCCCATTTTAAGCCCTATTTCTCATTTCAGAGGAAAGCCCACAAATGGTGATTACCGCAGGGAGCCTCGTGAACGTAGCCGCAGCCCCATCGAGCGCCTGCACGCCGCCCACCTTTACACACACATGCCAAACCTGGCCATGGAGCAGCCGCTCGCACTCACCAAAAACAGCCCCAAGGTCCCCTCCTCACCGAGCGCCAGTCCCATTGAGCGCCAGCAGGTAAATCCCACAACGGGTACATAAAAATTTACTCAAGAAAGCCCTAGCTGAACCATTTATTGTTTTGTTTACTTGCTAAAATATGTATTGTATTTTTCCCACCTCTACTTTTGATCAGTAAATACATGTCATTTGTAAAAGGACATTGATCATCATCATTACTAATAATTGTTTTGAAGTCTCTATCATTGGCTAGTAACCTTACCTAAATACAACAGAACTCTAGTGCTGGTATCTGTTATGACCTGACTTTTATTTTTTTATTTCTGTATTCAGAATCGGCCCTCTGTGATCACATGTGCCCCTGCGAACAACCGTAACTGTAACCTCTCTCACTGCACTGTCTCTCACAACGGCTGCTCGCCTTCAAACTACAGGAGACCTTCTAACTGTGAGTACACTATGAAGCCTTTATTATCTGCTTAATCCGCTGCCAAACTGTACACCTCACATGGACACCTGGGTGGCGTTATCCATGTTTTAGAGGTTCATGAAATGCTGTTTCCATCAAGGTATTTTTGTTAAGCGAGCTTGAAAGAAACTCCACTATAGTCATTGCAGGAAAGCACTTTGATGAATGTTGACGCTGCACCCCAACTCCAAGTGCATCAAAGGTCATTAAAAACAGCTCAAGAAGAGATTGTGCTTGGTACTGTGTTTACAACAGATTTGTAGATTCCAGTAAACTGGGAGAATGTGAGCATGGGGTCATGGGAAATAGGGTTTCATTTCTCTGTTGGGAGCCTGCAGTTCTTTTCTGAACACAGTGTAATTTACTCCAGAAGGGCTTATGTAACCGCAAAGCTTTCCTGTCCTCTTTTTTTTTTTTTGTCATTTTATTAACTTGGCCATCCATTCATGTGCGCTCTTAACTTCAACAGGGATTTATAAATCTTGTTTCTATTCATCTCTCAGCACAGGGACTTTGAATTTGAGCATAACACCTACTTGGTTGTAAATGCCAGAAATTCAGAAAGTATCACAAAGGTTTTAAACCTGTCTCGTAAATCAAGAGAACAACTTTATAAATTATATAGAAATTGTTCCAGTCATCTCAAGGCCAAGTCACCTGTGTGAGCTGTTGCAGGTTTTCGCAGAGGGTCTGTGTGACGTTATGATGTGTAATAAATCTGAAGTAGACTAATTTAGTCCAGTTATAATCAACCGACTCTCAAGTTCACGTCATTATAATCATTCTCGATTTTTTTCCCTGTTTTAGCAAATGCAGCATGTGACCCTGTGATCGAGGAGCATTTCCGCCGCAGCCTTGGGAAAAACTACAGAGAGCCGGAGCCAGTCACCAACTCTGTGTCCATCACCGGATCAGTGGACGATCACTTCACCAAGGCGCTGGGAGAGACCTGGCTCCAAATCAAAGCTAAGGGAAGCTCCACTGGAAGCCCCGACTCCTCACCTACTGCTCACATGGTCAACATCAATCACTCTCCATCCCTAGTTTCCTGAAACAGAGGACCAGCTGTGCATCCCGCTCTCCTCCTAAACTGCTTCACTCTCAAAGTGACTGTGCATGATTCAGCTTCGCTTCGGGCATCAGCATATAGCCGTGTACATAACCTAACAGGTTTCTCATTTGGTTGTTTGTTTTCTTTTCTTTTTTTTATTAAAAAAAAAGAGTTTAGCTTGGAGGCCCACAAGAAAAAGAGTGAGGAAAAAGGATGTGATTTCGGTTTCGAGGAGAGTCAGCTAGCATCCTAACCACCTGCCTCAGATACCAAAGAAACCTCTGATGCAAAGTCATTGCCCAGTTTTCTTACTTCACACCTGAACACTCTGGTTGTCTCGCACCATATTTTATACCTGTAGTGTTTTTACATAGCCAGACATCTTCTCAAGGATGATCTCTGAGTGTACACTTGGGAAAGAGGCGAGATGCCATGAGGGTTTATGTTTCAGCAAGAATTTCTGAATACTGTTAAGAATGGCTATTTTTCTGTTTGTTTGTTTGTTTGTTTTTAACTCAAGACATCCTAATCCTGAGAAGAGATTTTGATTAGTAAAACTGCCACCAGCTCTCCCCTTCTCATGCTGCCTTGTTTTTCTATGTGGAACCTTGACAGAAAGTTTTTTGCACTATTAACTATTAAGTGACTCTCTTTTGGGTAGCACGGTGGTGTAGTGGTTAGCACTGTCGCCTTGCACCTCCAGGGTCAGGGTTCGATTCTCGCCTCTGTGTGCATGGAGTTTGCATGTTCTCCCCGTGCTTGGTGGGTTTCCTCCGGGTACTCCGGTTTCATCCCACAGTCCAAAGATATGCAGGTTAGGCTAATTGGCGTTCCCAAATTGCCCGTACTGTGTTTGTGTGTGTGCCCTGCGATGGATTGGCATCCTGTCCAGGGTGTACCCTGCCTCGTGCCCTAAGCCTCCTGGGATAGGCTCCAGGCCCCCCGCGACCCTGAATACAGGATAAAGCGGTACAGAAGATGAGTGAGCGAGTGATTGACTCTCTTTTGGCCAAATTGTTTAACGACAGTTGGCATGACGGTTGGGTGAAGTTTTATGTCATTAATAAGAGTCTTTGAAAGGGGAAAGGGGATGTGTTTATATTTTTCATCTCTCTTCCATGTGTGCTGACAACTGTTAACATGTTGAGTTAAATTTTGGGCATTTGTTTTGTTTTTCCTCCCCCTCCAAGCACTGTGGTTTCAGTAGAGTAGCTAAGGTTTTGAGGGTAAACTTTTGCTTATCGTTGCATGATTTCTAATTTTTGTTTTAATAGCTGGTATCTATTATCATGTAGACATTTCATTCGTAATATTAGTAACCTTTTCCTCAGATTGTAGTTTATTTTTGTCAGTAACAATTCTAGATAAACTTACTGCTGGTACAGTTGTACTCCATATTATAATTTTTTATTCAATATACAATTTTGGTAGAAGCCAGATACAGAGGACAGCCTCCGGACAGGCCAATTATATATACAGTGGATGTTTATGATATTAATCCGTGGTACAGGATGCTGTTTCTTTTTTTTTTTTTTGCATGACTGAAACATTTGCAGCTACAGGTAGGTCAGCTTAGAGCTTAAAGTTGACAATCTGCTGAAAATATTAAGAGCTATGCTTTTTTTTTTTCTTTTCTTTTTTTTTTAAACCTGTTAAATTTTGGCTGCAGCTATTTAGTCTTTTCCGTCTTAGTTTTTTTTTTTTTTTTTTTCCCCTAAACATTTTGTTTTATTCAAACTTCTAGCCTGTACCAAGGTGAAAGACATTCCTCCCGCAGGGAACTTAGTACAGGTCTCATTTTCAGCTCTCATTTTGAGCGAAGCTACTAATCGGTAGAAAGTTGACGCTCAGACAGAGGTGTCTCTCATCTTAAGCTTGTCCTTACATTCCGTCAGTTCCCAGTTGAACGAATTCGGAGAGCTTGCTGCCAGTCTGGCGTCATTACTGATCTCAAAATATCATGTTTAATAAAGAACCCTATATATAAGACTCTTTCACCTTGTACATATACGTGAGAGAAATCACACGCTGCATCAGGCCGTCATGTCCTGTTTGTGCATGGACTGCAAAGACGGAACAACAAAGTGTACCGAGGTCAATCTTCACACATTTCACTACCGTATTAATAGGTAGGAAACTCACTTTCTCTTTTTGACATACATTTACCTTACATGATGTAGGTAAATCACATAAAAAAAAAAAGAAAAGAAAAAAAGGTAACTATAAGACCATCATTACGCTGTGCGTAGTGAATGTACAGAGAAAAAGAATCGTAGGTATTTTTTGAGGAACAATTAATTTGTTAATGATTATGTAGCTATTTAATTTGTTTTCCCTGTCATTTATTGTAATCATGCTTTTTTTGAAGAAGAAAAAAGTTGATCTTTTTCATTCGTAGACTTATCTGTTAAAGGTTTAAAGTGCAGGAACACAGTTATTGTATGAAAACACTGCGTTATAGCCACTTGTGTATTATTTGCTGAAGGCTACTGAGCAGTCTCGATCCAGCGTCGAACATGCGAGCTCTCTAGCCGTCTCTGGAGGCAAGCAAACAAATCACTAATCATTAAAGGAGCAGTTCCACTGAAGGTGAAATTCATGCGATTGCCCTCATGAACCCAAATGTTGTCCAGCTTTGATAGCCGAAATGTGCTTCTTGAGTTACGCACTGGAGCTGTGAGAGTAAACTGAGTCAAAATAAGTTCATGGCTTTCAGACACACAAGTTATAAGAGCAGTGGCTTTTAGATTTCCACAGTTTGAAAGAATTATTGTATGTTAACAGTGACTCGGGTTAGTCTTTTAAATTCGAGCCAGAGGAGTGTGAGATAATTTAGACACACTCAGGCTTCCACGTTACTGCGTAGTGGTTAGAACTGTTGCCTCGCACCGACAGGGTCAAGGGTTCGATTCCCACCTCTGGTCTGTGTTCGTGGAGTTTGTACCCCCGTGCTTGGTGGGTTTCCTTCGGATACTCCGGTCCCCAGCCCCCCCCCCCACACACACACAGTCCGAAGACATGCAGATTAGGTTACTGGACGTTCCCAAAATGGATTGGCACTCTGCTCTGTTCAGGGTGTACCTCGCCGCATGCTCCAAGTCTCCTGGTATTGGCTCAAGGCCCCCCTGCAATTTGGTATACAGGATAAGCGGTATAGACGATGGATGAATGAATGGATTGATTTAAACTTAATGCAATTACTCACATTTTGTGAGGGTATCATGTCATCATCTTTTCGGTTTAAGGATGGTTGGTACAATAGTGCCACCTCTTGGACTGGAGTGTGTTGAAAATTGGCAGAAAAAAAATGATACTCACTCACTCACTCACTCATCGTCTATACCGCTTTATCCTGCATTCAGGGTCGCGGGGACCTGGAGCCTATCCCAGGAGACTTGGGGCACGAGGCGGGGTACACTCTGGACAGTGTGCCAATCCATCGCAGGGCGCAAACAGATACACTTACTCACACACTCATTCACACACTACAGGCAATTTGGGAACGCCAATTAGCCTAACCTGCATATCTTCGGACTGTGGGAGGAAACCGGAGTACCCGGAGGAAACCCACCAAGCACGGGAGAACATGCAAACTCCATGCCCACAGAGACGGGAATCGTGCCTGGCCGGGAATCGAACCCGGACCCTGGAGGTGCAAGGCGACAGTGCTAAACACTAAGATTTGGCTAACCGCCAAAAGATAATCACTTGGTTAAAATTTTGTTTCATACAATCAACAACTTGCACAACATTTTAAGGCTCATGAGATACTTATTGTAGTTTTTAATACTTTAAAACTTACTTAAGATACACATTAGGCATCAGTACTATAGAATTGAATTCAAAATCACAATATGCCCAATAACGAAACTGAATCGACAGACTACCTGTGATTCAAAGCTCTGTGTGTTACTCTTATTGCTCCAGTATGTAAAAAAAAAAAAAGAAGAAACAAATGTATAACAAGCATGTCTTGTTTAAATTTGGGGTACAGAGGAATAACATTTTGGATCTGCTTTAAAAGGAACTGCACTTTGACTATACCGTTTTTGTTTAACTGCCATTAAAACAGCAAATCCAAGGAAGATCATCTGCGCTTCCAAAAGTATAAACACTAGAAACAAACATTTTGATCTTTCACTGCTAGTGTGTTTCTGAATGGTTTGTAAATCTGTATTATACTCTCATTTTGTGGCCTTTTTTTTTTTTTTTTTTTTTTTTTGAATAAACCAATTGGCAGGCCATTGTTTTGTACTTAAAGTAGCCTTGATGAACAATAAAGAGCTCTTAAACTTACACCGTGTGACTCTGTTCTTTAACAACTTTCTCACATGAACCGGTTTGATTTCACACTACTTTTTTTCTTCATCCGGTATTTGTACAAGATCGGTCTGAACATCTGTCAAAACACAGAATCTGCTCCAATTAGTAGTGTGTGATTCACTTTCAGATTTTCTCACAATGTCACATTATTGCAGTGCATTAGTAGCTCCTGAGACTGTAAGCGTTCAGTTACTCTGTATGTTCTCTCAATATTCCAGCACATATCGAGTAGAGCGCATTAAAAAATCGTTTCTAGTGACAACACTGACTCATTCTCTTTCACCTCAAACCCATAGTACACTTCTTTAGCGAGGGGCAATATATGTGACGTAAATGTAATCCGTCATCAGCTACTAGTATGTTATTTATTACTTCTAGTAGAAATTGCTTAGTGTTTAGTGACTGATGATGTCAGAACAAATCCAGGTTGGAAGATCTTGTTAGAAATATTTATGTTTGCACGCAAGATGACTATAAATGTACTTAAGATATGGGCCTTAATTATAACATCAGAAACATCTCGCTGTTCATTTGGCATGGACTAAAATGTCTCCACCAGGATGCACAACCTGCTCTCTACTCTGTCGTGTCGGAAAAGGTACACCTTCCAGAAAAGAAACCTTTTATTAATTCTAGTTTTTCTTTCGAAATCACGTGTTGCATCTGCTGTAAAGTCAGGACCCTTCAGCTGTTGCTATGGTAACAATAACATTATGACTATTAACATAAACCTGTAGGAGTTATGTTACAGTCACAACTACTTTCAGAGCTGTTGTAGCCAATTTAGCGCACACACACACACTGCAACACAAACTATTCTAACTATCTGTAGTAACACCTTATTGTATATCAAGAGATTTCACATCTGAAATGATGCGAGTGTGTAAAAGCAGATGGGGCTCAGGTGTTCGTCTGAAGCTGAGGTTGTCTTTTGTGCTTCAGTCACAAGCTGAAAGAGGAAGCTGAGGGAACACTGGGACACTTTAACTGGCCTGCAATTCCAGCAGATTTTGCTTATCGCAAAGATCCTCCTAATACTAGACTTCCAAATAGAGTAAGATAAATTTATAGATATATTTCCTCTATAATTGGGGCAGTGGCGGCTCAAACGGTTATGGCTTACTGATCCGTGTTCAAGCTCCAGCACCGCCTACTTGCTACTGTTGCTTCCTAACTGGGAGATGTGAAAATATCGTTTCACTGTGCTGTAAGATACATGTGGCAAATAACTGAATTCTAATTCTTTATGTTAAATTATGGTTTGGAATCCAGTTCAACTGAGCACAATATATTGGAATCCTGACCCATCAAAATCCAAAGCTTTTCCATCACATCTATAGAAATAAATAAATATACGTATAAATAAATTAATCTTTCAATGATATCTTTACATTTCGTACATTGGTAAACCCGAAATCCGTCTCAGAAAATTTTGTCTGTCCAGCCAGATTTTGTCACAGCATCACACATTTTGACATCAATGGAGTTATGAGCAGTTATGTGCCAGACTGGACGTTTTGACAGAGTCCTGTGGGTGCGTCTTAAATCGACCGCTGGACAGAATTGAATGAAATTTTTGTTTAGCACTTACTGTAGATATCTGCACCACAAGTGGAATCAAAATGCTGAGTAAAAGCGATGTTATGTGCTGGATTTAATACTCTACTTTAAAATAAGCTAATAAGCCACTTCCTCAATGTAAACAAACACCTGCATCAATAGATATTAATTAGAAAAGATAAACTGAAGATTTTTACTAGGATAAGTTTATATTTTCACAGCTGAAATAGCAGAGCTGACGTGGTCTAAGTAAACTTCAAGTCCTTTTAAGACAAAACGTAGTCTGTATCAGATCTACTTTTTCGATTTCTCATCTGTGATTCTCTTCCCGACTACAGAACAGGGTTATTATTTACAACTTGCCGTGAACAAAAAAAGTATATATATATATTTCTTTACATTAATAAGTTAAAAACAGAAAGACAGGCAGACATGTACGTGGGCTTCAACCTGTAATAATAATATCACTGATTACATTAAAGCTGATCGGCTTATTTCTTAGCTTTAACCGTTTAACTATTTCTATAAACTCTACTTATGCTAGTTAACTATACAGCGTGGTTCAGAAATCTAAAAGGCATTTTCCCTTATCGCAAATCTGACGGTTTTCTTTTTAGTTTAAACCGAAATGGCTTTGAAACTTAACAGCAGAAGATCAGCATTCAGTGTTCTTGTATTTGCCGTATACATGCGTCACAAAGTCAGAAGCCGTCAATTTAAACACTGGAATCGTAAACTTTTTTTATATCATTCTTTATTATATTGTTTTTAAACACATCGGTTAAAAGGAGAACTATTTGGAGAGACAATACAGAGGTAAGATTTATTAGCTGTTCGTGACCGACACTGAGTATTTTGATATTTGAGTAAACGAACAGTAAACACTTGATCTTGGATGTGGATAACAATGACTCACACACACATAAACAACTCTTCGTTTGTTTTGTTTTTACTGAGTGTAGCACGTGTACCAGACAGTTACGAGTGAATTCCTGTTAATAATATTAAGCTCCGCCTGAGTGAAGGTGACCCGTGGTTTGGTGATAAACGCCTTGCAGGCTGGCCGAGGTGTCCGCGGATCTGCGTCAGGTTCTTCTGGCTGCGCAGCCGCCATCAAATACTTTCATCATCACTCATGTCCCAAATCTGGAATACAAGATAAAAAGAAGATACTGTTGAAATGACGTATGGTATGAGACTGTACGCTACAACATCCGTGCGTGTGTGTACTGTTTATTATAACATTGTGACCACGTCTGTACACGCGTACGTAAGCCAAAAGCAAGTGTCTTTAGAGAGGCTCCTTGTTAAAGATCCAGTTTGCAGAGTCTCTCTCTGTCAGAAAGCACTGATTCTGTTAGTGTGTGTGTGTGTGTGTTTGTGCACGCATGCACAGGAGGAGGGAGGGGGCTACTGTGTTGAACTTTCACACATACATTTGATATACAAGCAAACTTCTCCAACGGATTAAGCTCGCAGTCCAAGGTTTTGGCTGTGCTGATATTCAGTACAACAGCACGACCTCGAGTGTGATGTTGCACATGTATAATGTTAATCATGTATAAGAGATCATGCTGCTGCTATGTATTTCAGCACAGATGCCTACGACCACATCACAGGTTAATTTAGGAACGGTGTTAAAAGCGATGTTATGAACAGTTATGTGCCGGATTTAATCCATTATCATTTATTTTTAAATAATCTACTGATAAGCCACTTCCTAAGTGTAAACAAACACCTGCACCAATAGATATTAATCAGAAAAGCTAAACTGAAGATCTTTACTTTAAGTGAACTTTAATGCGCTGGAGTCGTTTTAAGAAAAGACTTAATGTGTTATTATTATTTTTATCTTTAACCTTTAAACTATTTCTATAAACTCTACACGTCAACGTAGGGGACTTACGCTAATTAACTATACAGCACAGTTCAGAAATCTGGAAGGCATTTTCCCTCATCATAAATCTGACATCTAAAAGTGAAATATCAGTGAAAACGTCAGTGTGACCAGGATCGTAGGTTTCAGTAGAACTTTGTTACGATACGATTGTTAATAAAAAGCTCTTGAATGTAAAAACACTAAATTAATGTTAGTTGAGACTGTTACATATTTTTTGTACCTGAGAGGAAAAAGGTGTGTGTAAGCCTACGAGCTCGCTGTACTGATCATCACTGATTGGTCGAAACACAAACTGAACGGCTGAGAAAATTTCAGCGATGTTACTGAACTAGCAGGAGATAAATAAGTTGGAAATCGGCAAAACCATGTTTTGTCTTTCATGCATCTAATTCCTGATTGAAAGATGAGGCTGTGTGTGTGTGTGTGCATGTGTGTGTGTCTGTGCCCGGGTTTGTCTTTGTGTCCGAGTCGAGAGCGGACTGCAGCTGTTTGTGCAGCAGGAGTTTGGAGAAGCTGCATGTGTGATTGATGTGTGGCTGCTTTTGTAAAAGCAAATCTTGTTTTTTCTACAGCACACCTGGCTGTCAAAAGCTGCTGAGTGTCATTGACATGCTAATAAACGCCGACCAAAAAAACCCCATGACACACACACACACACACACACACACACATACACTGGCCTCGGAGAAGAGCGCTCACTTTGAAGTTTCAGCCAAAGTCAGAAAAAAAGGACTTCACAGATAAGTGTGTGAGAGAGAAAAAGGAGAACTCTAGGCTTTTTTTTCCCTTCGGGAAGTGATAGAGAGAGGCCTGTGACTGAACTTACACACACACACCCACACACACACACACAAAACTGACTGCAAAGCTTAGCGTCAAACACACTGTTGCCACGCTGATGCTAGAAAATTCCGTGCATTCCTGCTCTAGAAACACTCAGCATACTTTGGATCTGACTGCAATGGCATCCGGGCAGGCTGACCAACACACACACACACACACCAGCTGGCTATAGCAACAAGCCTAAGGGCTGCCAGACTTCAGCTTCAGTCAACCCCCCAAACCCCCCCCGCCCCACTGTGACTAGTGTGTAGTAAAAAAATCACAGCGCTGCTGAATTCTCACTTGTGATTGGCCAGGAGCTGCTGATTCTTTTTCTATACCAGCTACTGACAACAGTGTGAGATTTTATAGACAAATAAACATTTCATCGTTGGTATGATGAAGTTCCTTGGGAGAAATAGCCTTAAAACACAGAGATTACACTTTACACACACGTGTAAAAAAATACATTTTTGAAACACAAAACATAGACCATTGTGTTCTTCCAACATTCAACATTGCGTTAGCGTCTTCGAAAGTCGAACCAGCACAACTGCTGTACTGCTGACACACCTGTGCCAGTCGGACACTCGGGTCGGCCTCGGCTCTCCACAGATCCCACAACCGGGCTTTGACCCGGAAATCGAGCAAAATCCATCACAGGCCACGCATACACTCACACACATTCACACACTACAGGCAATTCGGGAACACCAATTAACCTAATCTGCATGTACTTGGACTGTGGGAGGAAACCGGAGCACCCAGAGGAAACCCACCAAGCACGGGGAGAACATGCAAACTCCATGACCCAGAGAGGGGAATCAAACCCAGACACCGGAGGTGCAAGGTGACAGTGCTAACCACTTTGCCACTGTGCAGCCACTCTTATTTAAAATTACCGAATAAACTACCTGGCAATTTTAGCTAACTTGGTAATCAACCTTACTTGGGGTTTTACTGATTATTACAATATATGTTATTTAGCTTATTGTTACTTATTTATTGTAGCTTAGGTTGGATGCTCCATGTGTCTCTTTGGGATGCGTCTGGTGTCTGGGGACGGTTTCACTCTACCATGAAGACGGTTCTGGCCTCGACTGATGCTGACAGCTGTTTCTCTGAGGACTTGACTTGGCTGTAGTCGCTCGATAGTCCAGGACTGGAATTTCCTACGAGTCTACCTGAGCCTCCAATAGGAGGACTCCATATTAACATCAATCAACATCAACTCTTATGCTGAACTGTCACCTAACACACAGTATGAATGCAGATCAATTCCTGCTCTGTTTCACCCAAATGAGGATGGGTTCCCTGTTGAGTCTGGT
>JAOVVA010000001.1:20445698-20473533 GCA_028565275.1 Leiocassis micropogon
CATTGATTCACAGTCAATCCATCTGCTAGTCTGGGTTTTTGAAAGGGGGAGTGTTTACAAATTATAAATGACTTCAATGATAGCTATAATTCTATGATAGCTGTAATTCACCATTTTATATTCCATGTCAGGTGTTTTGAGTATTTCAGCCGAGTACTGGAAAAGAAAAATAATGCATCAGAGTCGATGAACACATGCAAAAGCTCACTGACTCTTTTTCAAACTTGAAACAATAAAAGTCACACAGATGCGTGAGCAGTAAATGGTATAATGGTGCAGACAAATGATACAAACTACTCGTAGCCACAGAAAGCATGAACGAGGCATAAAGAGAGCACAAGCACGATGGAAGAATTTGACAGGAGATGTACGAAACCCGGAACTTAAACACACAGGGATATACGAGACTCGGGTGAAGGTGATGAGGGGCATGTGATGTGCTGGGGCTGATGGGAAGCTAGGGACCATTGTCCATAAAGTGAAGAATTCTCACAAACTTTTTATTTTATTCTGTTTACGATCTCTGTTCTAAATAGCAAACGAATGACTTGTATAAAAAAGCTTATGATGAAAAAGAGAATGTTTTAACACAAGTGGATACAGATCGTGTTTGCCATCTTATTTGTTGAGTCCATGGCATTATTCAAAAGATGTAATGTGATGCATTATTCTAAACAAAACATTATCAAGGCAAACAAATTTCCTTAATAGCAATAAATTAATAATTATTCGTTAAATAATGAGGGAACTAGATTTCTTTATATGTAACAAGTTCTGTAATTTGACCTTTACAACTTTATTTTAGTTGAATACATTAGCTTTAAGAGTTGCTAGTTTTGCATGTGTGTGTAAACACAAAGCACATAAGTCTCTGCACATGAGTTTGCGGACAAACAAACAAACAAACAAACAAACAAACGATGAAAACCGATGGAACCAATTATTCACCAGAATAATCAAAAATAAAAAGCAAGAGATTTTTAGGTGTTAATGTGTGAAATACAGACGGTGCAGTGGGTGTGTAATAAAACTGAACAAGCCATTAGGAGATCTCCAAATGGAACATTAATTTCAAATAAAAGCCCACGGAAATGGGATGAAGAAAGACTCATCTGCATGATGGAGAAAATCTGTTTCGTGTTTATGATGTATTTTTGTGTAATGACACACAGCAGACCGTGCTGTGCTTTAGTCTGGTTGTAAAATGATTACTGAAAGGAAAAAGTACAATACGGATGAGATTTTACGGAGAGCGCCGAGGAACGTGATGTGCTAAAATGAATGGTGTACTTGGAAAGAACAGTGATTTTTCATTAGGTTTGGACATGTGCGCTCTATATTTATGTCTAAAAGTTTACGAGAAGGAACACAGGAGCGCTCCAAACAACGAAATCCAAAGGAAATGGTCAACTAATGAGCATATTAACAGAAATGCTGCACATTTTCACCTCTTCTACCAACCATAAAAACATGATTATTCCACTGATAAGATAAGATAAAATAAACTAAATATTAATTTTTCTCGAAATAAACATTTTGTGGCATCATCTTCTGAACAAATTTTATTATGATTAAATTTTTTTATACACTTCATATCCATATCAATTAAATCTGTAAGCAGATAAAAAATGTTTATTATGATTGCTGAGGAAATATCACAGTAAGCAGGGACCTGTAAACATACTATGGGCAGATTATCATTATTTTTTTTATATTGCGAGCGGGGATATCCATGACTGACAAAGTGCATTCCGAGTCAGCCTAATCGTTAATAAACGTACCAAAAAAAAAAAACACTTTCTGCTTCCCCCCCTATTTCTGTCTCTCTCCCTGTCATTACACACACACACACACACCACATGCAAAAGAAGATTTATTCTTAGAACCTTAGTTTCCCCCGCTAGCGTAAAAACTTTTTTTGTCATAAGTTTAAAACTATTTGTTTATTAATCTCATTTTTTATTTACTAGCTATCATTAATAGACCCTTCCTCTTCTGAAAGCAGGGGACAAAGCTGTCTGCTGTCAGTGCGCTCCTCTGCCCTGTTAATCAGTCTAGTGGTAAAAAGTTCAGTGCTTTGAAAAAGTATTCGCCCCTTATTGTTTTTTTTTTTGGTTTTTTGGCATATTTGTCACTAATTTTACTTTTTAAAATTATCAAACTAATTTTACTTTTTAAAATTATCAAACTAATTTTACTTTTGTGCACACACACACACACAAAACAGCCATGATTTAGCAAGGGGGAGGTCCCTTAATAAATTAAATCATCATTTAAAAACTGTATTTTGTTATTACTTGAGTTATCTTTGTGTAATATATTTTGTTTGATTATCTCAATCATTTAAGTGTGACAAATATGCAAACAACAAAAAAATCAGTAAGGAATTAAAAACTTTTTCACGGCACTGTACATCATGTTTTTTTGTGGGTTGTGCATGTTTCGGATGAGACGCACCAGCTTACCAAAATTGAATGTGTGAAGATATTAGACATTGGATGCTTATTAACAAAGAAAACTTGTTCCTATAAGTCATGTTTCCAAATGCGAACTCCTGAGCTACACTGTCTTCACTATCATAGTTCATTTATTTATGATTGCCTCCATGATGTCCACAGGCTCTATAAAGCTGACTTATATAAAGAATTAATCATTATGAAGGACATGCTGTACATGCAGTAATGAAAAATAAAATCGCCTCCAACGGCAAGAAGGAAATAAGTGTATTACGTTAACCAAATGCATTATGTCCAGCCCAGGTTATTAGCCTACTGGCTTAATTATAGCTGTATTTGTGGCACTACATCAAACTACCAAGTTTGCTTCCCATCCATTTCCATATATACTTATCCATATCCATATCTCCATCCATTTAAATATATATATATATATATATATATATATATTTTTTTTTTGTACATGTAATCTGTACTAATGAATGAATGAATGTTTAAGAATGTGCAAAGCTCCCTGGGAGTTCAATATGTTCTGTTAAATCAAGTTCTCTCTTATTCTCTATATTGCTTATCCTGTACACAGCTGTTGGAGGCCTGGAGCCTATGCCTGGGACACACGGAGCACAAAGTGGATAAATCTCGACTAACACACTCCGGACAAATTGGAAACCATTTATTCTAATCTGCATGTTTAAGGACTACTGGAAAAAAACGGAGTACCCGGAGGAAAACCACCAAGCACAGGGAGAACATGCAAACTCCAAACACTAACCCTAAGGCAGTACTCAAACCCTTGACATATGAGGCCACAGTTCTAACCACGATGCCACTAGCATCATTTATTATTATTCAAAATTCACTTTTTAATCAATCTTGCCATTTGAATGGATCTCTAGCTCCTCAGGCTCGACTACTGCGCACCACCATTTTTATATTACCGCTAAAACATATTGTATGGAAAAGCAACATGTCACAGCTTATAACAAAGCACATGTAATACTCTGCTTTGGCCGTACAAAAGAAGAGAAAACCTTCATGTCACTCCCAATTGAAGAAATGTTGACAGTAGTTTTATTTTATGGTGAAATTGTTCCAAAATATACATCACCAGAAAGGTATGTATGTTCTATCCACTTCACATCATGCTGCTTCATCAACAAAAGACAATTCAAAGCTGGATTCACTTCAACATTGAAGGTCAAGATCTTATTGTGACTCAACTTCAGATCTTCAAGCTGTAAGCGTTTAAAATTTTAAAAATGTTTTACTCCTTCTTAATCAAGTTAGACTGTTGCCACATGATTTTGAACTTGGTCACAACGGCAGCTCTTACTGCACAGTGAAGCAGGATAAATCTTCGGGCTAGTCATTTCGCAAAATAGTCGAAATGAAAATATGTGTGAAAATTATGTGAGTATTATTATCAAGATAGTGGTAGTTACTCTAAAAAGCAGTAAAAGCTCTTTTCAGTAGCAATCTCTTGTGTGTGCATGAGTGTTAATTCACAAATGTGTCTGGTAACTAAATCTCCCACAGCCGGTCTATTTTTTTTTTTATAGCAAAAGAAGACTGTTATTGTTGTTGGTCTCAGCAGAACTCCTAGCTCGGTTGGTCTGGGTCTGCTCAGAAAACGAAAGACATCATGTTGAGTCAAAGATAAGGGTTCCTGGATTAAAAACTTAACCACTCACACACTCTCTGAACGTATCAATGTATCAATGTACCAGGATCAATGCTTATATCTTGGGGAAAGTGTGGACTGGGGAGGACTTGGTTTGACTGTTTCTCCTGTTGTCCAGGAAAAGCAGTGTCTTACTTCACAATTTCTCCAGGAATCATGTCTCATTGAATTTAGTTTAACAATACGTACACTATATGGCCAAAGTTATATGGACATATACCCAACACAACCACTTGTGTTCCTTACCCTAATTCCCCGATTTCAAAGTTTGAAATACACAACTGTCTAGAATGTCTTTGTTTGCTTTGCATATAAAATGCTCCTTTACTGGAAGAGTCCAAACCAAACCTGTTCTAGCATGAGAATGTCCCTGTGTAAGGTCCATAAAGATATGATTTTACCAAGGCTGGAATAGAAAGATTTAAGTGACAGTTCTGACTTCAAACCATCTGAACACCTTTGGAATGAACAGGAATGCTGACTGCACCCCAGGTCTACTTGTCCAAAATCAGTCCCCAAGTTCACCAATGCCTTTCTGAGCACAAATCCCCACAGGCACACTTCAAAACATTTGCAGAAGAGTGCAGGTTATTTAAATGGGACTAAATCTGGACTGGGATACAAAAACATACATGGTGTGCTTGCTCCGCTGTTCACCATAGAATAAGGTTCTTCTCACTCATACATATGCATTAGATTCTACTCTCTTACTCTCTGAACTCAGAGGAACTCTTAGTTGAGGAGACTACCCTGAATTCCTGAGCAGGAATTTCCAGTTGAGGGGGCATTTTCTTGGGCTTTGCATGGTCGGAGGGTCAAGATCTCTACTTACGACCTCTCATTTTAAAAGAGAAACATGTTTAATAAGACTGTGAATGCAACAGAATCATAACGTCATGCCCACCATGTGTATTTGTTACTTTCATAAACCGAACAGAAATGAGAATAGCTTTCACTGAGGACCACATAATGATGTTTTATAAATTTGTCAAAACACGGAGCTTTCCAAACAAATGAGCTGGATGCTTTCAAGGTAGCACGCAAATGGTCTACATGTTTCCAACCAAGATTTCCAACCTTCCAGGGTCACTTCATAATAGGTGGGTCATACAGTAATAGTGATGTTTTGTTCAACAATATTGTGCCTTATACTGTATAAGCACTTACAGTCAAATGTCTTCCACTGACCAGCTCTACTACTCTAACTGCTGAAAGCTATCTGCTACAATTACACAGCATGCAGCTAAACAACAAATTGGACCCGTTCTCAATAGCTTACACATGCTGAGAGGAACACACGATTCATTTATTATCCTAACTGCAGGCCAACCGGGGAGACCTAACTCCCATCTGCTTTACATACTTGAAAATAAAAAACAGTGTGAAAATGAGCGCTTTGCCTTTTATCGCTAAGCTGATGTAAACATAGCGATTTTAATGACTCAGAGACCACACAAGCTGCAATTAGACGTGAGTTTACAAGCAATCTGCCTTTTTAAAGGGAATACTCTTTGATCCTATACAAGACCGAAAGCTTTAAAAGGTTTGTCACAAAACAGTTAAAGCACAAGGTCATTTGGACTAGAACTGATTAGTTGTTGATTCGACTGATTGTGCAAATGTGCTCCAAACAAATCACGCTTCATGCCAAGTGAAACCAATTCTAATCACCAAACTGATGCCTCAATTATCTTCTTTCCACAAGCAGATTGGAAATTAAATAGTAGTTTTATAGAGATGGAAAATGTTTGAGGTGATGCATAAGGAAACATCAATTTCATTTGGTTTGCTTGATTTCAAAGCTGATTAGTACAAACTTTATTAAAATCCCACATCAAAGCTCAGCTAGCTGGCTGCTTGGCTTAAATAAATAGCTTAGAAAAATTAAAACCTATCCAAGGATGGTTGTTTTTATAAAAACCTCCAGGCACTTTGACACCTATTAGTCCGCTTGCCAAGTCTGAATCAGAGGCGAATTTGATCATTTTGGTTGGATCAATATTTGTTTTAGCACTGGGCAAAATGAAACAATCCAAAAAGTTTTTTAAAAAATGCCTGAGGGACTTTCATTTTTTATCAGAAATAGAATGGTAAATAAACCCTTACCAAAGTTATGAAAAATGCATCAATGCGTTCGCTTTAGTGAACACATTGATGCATTCCTCAGATGAGTGCTGTTGCTATTTCTTAGCTGTTAGTGACTGTACATGTATAAGAAGATCTTCAGGTAATACAAGAGGACCTTGCGGTGTATCCAGAGTTCAAACAACTACAGGTACTAGGGGTGCTCCAATCAGTGTTTTTGGGCCCAATCACCGATCCTCGAACACACAAATCAGAATCGACTGATACCAGAATCGATATCATAATCAATACTGATATTTTTTTATATTTAGTACGTAGTACTGTTTATTTATTTACTATTTATAGCAGTAAAAAATAACTATTCTAAACAGCATGCCACAAAGTAGTTAAGATCTGTTAACGTATAATAAATGTAAAACTATTATTTATTGGAAGGCAACATACAGTAGGCAACATACTGTATCTCGTTATCTTATTATGTCATATAGAAACCAAGAGAATAGCCTATGCCCGACTAAAGAACAAAAAATTTCCGTTTCTTAACTAAGCATCAAGGGGCTTTCACATACGCCCAAATGCTTATCTAAAATGTGTCTTACTATACTCACTCATTATAATATGCGGCACATGGAACAAGGCTGCGTCAATGAATCACAAATCGAATCTCTGCACCCAACAAATTTCGGTCATGTTATATTGCCGTGCCAGTCTTGGTATTCATGTATTAACGTATTATGTTTATGTGATCAGCCAATTAAATGACACTAATCAATAAAAATAAAATGATTATTGGAATAAATGATTAAAATGATTTTTCAACCGGTTGCCGATCGATCGGAGCGCCCTACAGGTACACATGTAACTATCCTTTAGCGCTAACTCTAACAGTCAACCTCTGTCAGTTTGTCAATGCTGCAAAAGCCTATATCAGCTTAGCTGTGCCTTGCCTTTTCTTGTACTATCCATGAGGGTGAAAAAAACAGGAAAAGCTATTAAAAAATGGGTGCTCTGGAACAACTGGTTTATAATTTTTTATTGGTACACAGTCATACAATTCTAAGAAATTCCACAATTGGAAGACTTCCAATTCCTCCACAATGGAGATCCTGGATTTTCTTTCTTTACTTGGAAAAAGCTCAGGTGTCAAATTTTTATTTAACTTCATAACACAACTTCAGGTGTACCTTGGTAATAATGAACATGAGCCAGGTGCACAAAAAGAGTCAGTGTGATACCCAAATTAAATTTAATGTATTTAGTAATATAATTCAAATCTATGAATATTCCACAATAGTGTAGATTGGCATGTACATATTTGCAAGTTCCCAAACCAAGACATCCAACTTTTCCTTTACTGAATATTAATATTCTGATCTAGATGCTACACAGATACACATTTAGCTGCAACCTTCCCTTTTTCTATTGTTCTAAAGCAGTTTTCTTATTTCTACACAGCTGTCTAGCCCCAACCCTCAGAGTTCTCGTCAGATTGTGTACATATTAAACACTGCTGTAGTTATCCAATCAAATCTTTTAAGGTTTTTGCTTATTTACATCCAAACACAGACGTATTTTGGGGCCAGGAAGTTTATATTAAGTAAAGCAAAACTCATGACCAATTATCATTGTTATCACTTACATTATAGAAACTATAAACAGATGCTCCCTCACAATAACCTCTTTTTTCTCTGTTTTTTTTTCAGTTAATAGGACAAAGTCATGTAATGTGTAACTGTTGTGTCTTGAATACCTTCTGATAGTCACAGCTTTATGATTTCATGAATCATAAGAAATCTCCCTTAAGAGAAAGATTCACCATATCAACAATATGTTTGTCATTGTTAAATAAAAGTACTCTGTCTTATTCCACACCACTATGGTATCAAGATCATTTCGCGTAATTTCACTTTAGTTTTAGTATTTCTCCTGTTCTAATGAATTGATGCTCTGTATGCTTAGTGCTGTACACTTAAACCTGTCTGGAGTGGTCCTCTTTGAGCAACTTCAGAAGTTTATCTAACAGTAAAAGCCATATTTGTTCATGAACGGCAGTACGGAGGGTAAGCAAGTAAACTCTGAACTTTATTTATTCCTCAACAGCATCTTGCCAGGACTAATTAGATGATGCTTCTTTAACATTTCTGTCTTTTTTCTTTTTCTCATTTGCCTTAAGAGGTAGCAAGCTGAGCTTGGCTGGGAACATGCTATTCTTTTGGAGAATTACTCTCTAAAAGGCAAGTGGAGGAAAGCACGAAAAGGCAAGTGGGCTTCCTTTTTTTTGACACACATTTACGAACAGAGGTATTAGGGATGTATGGTACTCGGTTTAGGACCACAGCCTAACCATGGAACAAGGGTGCAAGGCAGGATGGGACAACAATTCATCCCAGGGCATTACACATAAAATCTTAAAATATAAAATATGGTTATAATGGAAGTCATGGATTCCTCCTGAGACTATCTACTTACTGCTACATTATTTTTAGCAAAAAACCCAAAAGAATTGCATTAACAATGAAAGCAAGAGAGACAAAACTGGAAAGTATCTTGAAGTTGTCAAGGTGGCTGCGTTCACAGAGAGTGACATTTTTAGTAGGAAAACAATGAAACGCAACAACATTTAGCTATCATATTTTCCTAAATATTATCATATTTTGTTGTTGTTGTGCCTTCATTACAGGTAGCGCTGAAGGCGATTGTGATTCAGTGGTTACGGTTTACCGATCGGATAGGTTGCGAGTTAGAATAGTGTCACTGCTTTTGTAGTGAGGCCCTTGAGCGAAACCTCAAGAATAATCCTCAACATGATAAATGACTTTTCTTTTACTAAGAGTCAGCCTCAAACAGCTATCTCACTGTGTGCTGTGAAGTTTAAAAAGATAAGATAGCTTGATCTGCTGGCCAGCACGGAGAAGGGAAATTGTTGGGTTTTCCCCTTGGCTCGGTTCGCCAGCACCTCCTCCAGCTGCTTCCCTTCCACATCTCCAAAAGCCATTTCACATCTCTGCACTCCCTTAGGAGCATGACTCACACTTCAAGCCAAAACCAAACCATAAACACTAAGAGCACACAGACACATGAGCGCACACACACACACACACACACACACACACACACACACACACACACACACACAAAAGCTTCAAAACGAAGAAACGAAAGTCAGGTTTAAACAGCTCTACCATTACACCTTCATTAGACTTCTTTTCCGTTTCATTTGTGACATCATGAAAATAAAAATACAAAATAGCATCTGATCAGACCACCTTCGACACATGCCTTGAAAACCAACAGGGACCTGATCATACACACCACAGTAACTCATTTCTCCTTCCTCTTCCACTCGTGTCTTAGAGGGCAAATTCACATAAACACCAAGTACCAAGCAAAGCGCTTTAGCAGAAGGAAAAGAGAGTGCAGTTCTCCTCTTGGGTGTGGTGGCTGAGCTAAGCGCGTAGCAGCAACATCTGTGGTTTTCTCTCAGTATGGACGGACGCTTCATTCCCTCCCTTAGCGACACACTTCCTGTTTCACATATCAAGAAAAACAGTTCGGAGCAATTCATGGACCCACAGCTTCCGTGGTGAACTTTACTTTTTACTACAACAAAACAAGTGGATAGGTAAACATACAGATGTTTCACAAGACCACCATACCCTAATTGTTTAATAGATTTTTTTTTAACAGTAATAAGCATTATCTTGTTCCTTCTTTATAATAAAAATCATTTTTATTACAGTTTATAACAACAATATAAGCTACTATTAAAATCTTAAAAATATATAAATGTCCACCACATAGGGCTGGGTATATCACTATTTTTAAATGAGATATACAGTACTATAGGATGAGACAATAGCATTTTTATTGATATTGTTTGATGTTGCATTACATGACCTATTTCTTGCTTTACACCTTGCCAGTGTCTGCACTTCTCAACCTCTCACCACAACCCCACCCTGCTCTCCCTCCTCTGCACATCACCACCCCACTATCCCTCTGCAACTGTGTGAATAAATACGCTGTTTACAGTTTATAAACGTATAATATGCTGTTGTGCTAGTGAGACTCTATAGCGCAACAGCTAAAAGTCAAAAGTTGTGACGGAAATAAGATGTGTAAAATATTATTCATAAACTTTCTTCTTCTTCTTTGATATTTATCTGGTGGCTGGTGGAAGGATCGGTCCCAAGCCCAGAGAGAGGGTTGACCACCAGGTGAGGGATCATAAGACTATACAATAATATTTTTGCTTTGATTAGGGCCATGGTATAGTTTTGATAAGTTTTTGCAATGTCACAAAATGTATTTTCGTCCAGAGTCACAATTTCTCTCCAAGATCATGTAGTGATGACAGGACCATTGCGTAAAGTCTTCTTCAGCACATACCAAAGATTCTCAGTGTGGTTAAGGTCTGGACGCTGTGGTGACCAATCCATGTGTGAAAATGGTGTCTTACAATCTTTCATAATACGAGCCTGATGAATCCTGGCATCGTCATCTTGGAATATGTCTGTGCCATTAGGAAAGAAAAAGTCCATTGATGGAAATCCTGGTAAGTCATTATACTCAGGTAGTCTGCTGACCTCATTTTTTAGGCACATAATGTTGCTGAACCTAGACCTGATCGACAGAAGCAACCACAGACTGCAACTCTGCCCCCACAGGCTTGTACGGTTGGTAGTAGGAATGATGGGTGCATCACCTCATCTGCCTCTATGCTCAACCTTTTTCTGTTTAACCTCACTGATAAATGGTTTTCTTACGGCTACACAGCCGTACCATCTTTGCCATGACCACAGGATATGTCTGTTGACAAGTTCGTTTAAGAAATGAGAAGTTACTCACTGCATAAGTTAGGGCTAAATAACTTGTTGCCAGCTGAAACATATTAATCACTGCAGTAATTATCTAATGGAAGGCTCTTAACTATTTGTTTAGTTTAATCCAGGTGGTGTCTCTTTTTGGCCGTACAGCGTACATTGTTTATGTTTTATTTAATCACAGTCTTTGTATTTCATTTTGATCTTAGTCTGTTTTATAAAAGTGCTTATGACATCTTACATGTGACTTTAACTTGCCATTGAACACTTAGTCCACTTTGAAGAAATGAAGAAATATATTGTGTATCGATTCTCAGCCTAAAATTAAAGAGATACGAGTTTTGTTCCATATCATTGTGTGCACTTTTTGTATGCAAGTACTGTGGATATAAAATGTCTACACACCCTTTAATGTTGCAGTTTTTAATGCAAAAAAAATGAAAGCAAGACAAAGTTTGATCATTTTCAAAAATTGTAAGTAAAGAACAAACTAAATTTTATGGGAAATAAACCAAACAATAACAACAAGTAGAACTCTAGAGCCCAAAGTAAAACTCTAGTACTCAAAATAGAACACTGGTGCTCAAAGTAGACCTGGAGTACACAAAGTAGACCTGGAGTACACAAAGTAGACCTGGAGTACACAAAGTAGACCTGGAGTACACAAAGTAGACCTGGAGTACACAAAGGAGAACTCGAATACACAAAGTAGAATTCTAGTGCTCAAAATAGAACTTAAGTACCCAAACAGAACTCTGGTGTTTAAAGTAGAACTTTAGTGTCTAAAAGAGAACTCGAGAACCACAAGTAAAACTTGCTTACCCAAAGTAGAGCTCTAGTGTCCAAAGTAGAACTTCAGACAAAACAGATAGCAAATTCTATTCTATCTGCATGTCTGACAGCTGAAAGTGATGAAAAATATCACCCTCCAGCATAATAGCCAACAAAAGAACTAAATCCTTCCAAAAAGCTGTGAAATTAATAGAAGTGTGCTGTGCACATGTGGTCCCCTCTATTTAATGGACCTGGAGAATTTTGCAAGAAGGAATGAAATATAATTTCCAAATCAACATGTGCTGAATTGTAAGACTTGTACCCTAAAAGCCTGAGTGCTGTATTATAAGCAAAATATTATTATCAAAGTATTAACTCAGGAGTATGCAACCAGCTTACTGTTAAGATATAATTTTATTAATTACCCTTCGCCAATGTTTATATTTGTTTTTCCACGCATCATTTTGCTGGTTGCTACTGTACATCACATTAATGGCGAAAGAAGCTCTAGATTTTTTACAGGCAACAATTTTAACAGGCATCTGTATACTTTTTAATGTTGCACCTGTATCAGTACATACCAATGGGATGAAACAAAGATTGTCCTGGTAGACAAATAAACAAAATTTTCAACTGACAGCAAAAAGATGAACATATTTAGTAAGATGCAGTCTTATATGTATTGTGAGATTAGTATTGATGCTTGTCAAGATACTGTCATAACATTTTATCGACAGTACATAGCTACGGTACATGTCTCAATATGGCATTTCAATAAAAAGCAGACAAAATAATTTCCAATAGTCAGTATGTGTACGTCTGAGCCCTATAGTGAAGTCTCCTATAAGAAAAAACATATCTAGACATGCAAACACGTTACAGGTCCTCACACGCAGCCTGTGTAGAAACTGTCAAGCCTCGGGTTTATGCATGAAGTGTAAGGAGAGGCTTCCATGTTAGATATACAAGCTCTAACTGTTGATTTACCGCTGAGCTGCAGGTTCTCATCAAACACAAGAAAGAAGAAGATCCTTCAAAGGGTGCAAGCTTGCACAAACCTGTGCTTTCTTAATTACACGTGTGACTGGCATACAGCTGACGTGTGGTTAAAGCTGAAATCAAAGCTCAGCCACAAGACCTCTTTAAAGGCTTGGGTTTAGGGACAGAAATCTTTTAATGAAAATGACTGGAAGACGTCCAATGACAAGGGCAAATCACTTGAAACAAGAGAGCGGCTTATCACGGATCAAACGTGATCCCTGGTTCTGAGCAGCTGGGAGCTGGCCTAACCGCAGACAGTGAACTGATCTTACTTTTAAGACCGTCACTTGGTCAGGATCTTTAAACAGATAGTTTAATATATGTTCCTCTTGTGGCGAAGTGCAAACCACAGACAACAAAAGCCTCAGTCAGCACCTACAACAAAGTGTCAGCCGTGCAAAGCAGATTTTTGCCAGTCCATCACAATACGCTACTACTGCCATGTTACACCATGTTATCAGTAGAGATCCTCCGTTTTTAGCTCGGATACAATACCCATATACATAATTTCAAATATACAACAGTAAATAAAAATAAAACAGCTAAATCAAAGTCGAGTCTTTGGTGTTTTTTAGTTCTTTTATGATGTTTTTAATGTTGATGCAATGTTTTATTAGTTCTGCTGTGTTTAACTCTGGTGTTTTTTGTTTTGCTGTGTTTTTTTTTTTTTTTTTTACAAAGTTCGGTGTTTCTAGTTCTGCTATGGGGTTTTTAGTTATACCCTAGTTTTTTATTTTAGTTATGCTATGGTGTTTTTGGTCCTGTTGTGGTGTTTTTAGTTCTGCTGTCATTTTTTTTGTTATGTTGTGGTGGTTTTATTTCTCCTGTGATTTTGCTGTGGTGTTTTTTTAGTTCTCCTGTAGTTTGTTTTTCACTAAGCTGTGATGCTTTTTGTTCTGCTGTGATGTTTTTTAGTACTGCTATGGTGTTTTTAGTTCTACTGTAGGGTCTTTTTAGGTATGCTGTGGTAATTTTAGTTCTGCTGTGGTGTTTTCAGCCCTGTTGTGGTGACTTTGGTTCTGTTGTGATGTTTTTTGTTCTGCTGTGATGTTTTCTTTAGTTCTGCTGTGGTGTTTTTAGTTCTACTGCAGGGTCTTTTTAGGTACAGTATGCTATAGTAATTTTAGCTCTGCTGTGGTGTTTTTCAGTTCTATTGTGATATTTTTTTTCATGTCATGTTTTTAGTTATGCTCACTCACTCATCTTCTATACCGCTTTATCCTGTATTCAGGGTCGCGGGGACCTGGAGCCTATCCCAGGAGACTTAGGGCACGAGGTAGGGTACACCCTGGACAAGGTGCGAATCCATCGCAGGGCACACACACATACACACACTCACACACTCACACACACACACACACACACACACACACACACACTCACACACACAGACACACTCACACACAAGGGGCAATTTGGAAACGCCAATTACGCCTAACCTACATGTCTTTGGACTGTGGAAGGAAACCGGAGTACCCGGAGGAAACCCACCAAGCACAGAGAGAACATGCAAACTCCATGCACACACAGATGGGAATCGAACCCAGACCCTGGAGGTGCAAGGCGACAGTGCTAACCACTACACCACCGTGCCGCCTTTAGGTATGTTGTTTTATTTTTAATTTTTTGGTTTAATTCTGGTGTGGTGGTTTTATTTCTCCTGTGGTGTTTTGGTCCTGTAATGATGTTTTTACTTCTGCTGTAGTTTTTTTTTTTTTTTTTTTTTCTGCTGGTGTAACCTTATAATGAAATAAATTGATTTCAATTGACATTAATTAGCATATTCTTTTTTCTTAAATCTCAATCAAGCTACTAATTAACAGGTTACAAGGCTTTCATACAGCTACTGCGACAACAAAACCGCTGAAAAGACATACATGAAGCAACAGGAGATTCACTATACACCACAAGTCTAGCCTTGTTCATTCTACAACACATCTGTCAGGTTCTTTTATGGCTATAAACAAAGCTACAACGTTAAAGCCCTGAAGCTACAAACTGCAACTACGCCAACCTTTACTATACTGTACAGTGTCAACGCCATCAGATGCATGAACTCAGACACAGGAACAGACAGGCATGAAGTCTTACAGTACAATACAGGAAATGTTGGCCGTTACCCAACAATAAATTGGCCAAAAAAGAAATGTATAACTGTATTTTGGTTTGTCTACAAAAATTTACATCACTTCAAGCATACAATCTGCCTTTAGGTTTCAGGCAAACTTAACAGAGTCTGTACTGGATCTAAATTTTATAGTGATTCTTGCTCAAGATGGCTGTTTTTCGCTCTGATGTCCTATTGTCCATTTTTATAGACTGCTGTTTTACAAACTATGTAATCACATGTGTTTGAAACAGTCAAACCCTCAAAAACTCAACAATGCAGTTTAAGAAAAGTATGTGATGATTTATGTATGGTGTGTTGTGTCAACTGCAAACTTCAGAACCCCAATGTGTCTTGGCTGATCAACTTTTGGTATAAGGAACAAACTGTATAATTTCACATCTATCTATTTTAACAAATAGTATTAAACCTACATACTTTAGAACAAATTCAATCAAGCAGGTTAGACAACCTAAAGTCTAAAATTTCCAATGGTTTAAAGAACAAAACAAAACAAAGGTTACAGCATGCGACACCTCTGAAGGATGGAAAATCTGAACATGGTAACGGTCCTATCTCGCTATCCCATGTGTCGGGCGAACAATCGGGGTAGATAAGAGTACTCTCCCAGAAGGGCTCCAGAGAGGATCAGAGGACAAACCAATAGCCCTACAGTCAGCTCTGCCCCAGCTGGGGCCTCAAGAACTGATAAAACACTGGACGCGCACCAGCACAGCTCTCTTCGGCCAACTTTTGTTCTCTCTCACATATGCACACACACCCATCCTCTCCCTCTTGTGAACTGGTTCACATCTCCGTCACACACATTAAACTCGAGTCCAGATCTGATCGTTATCTCTGCGGTGTGATTCACAGTGGTTAATTATGGCCAGGGGCACAAAGCTGTGTTTAACATTCATGCAGAACGTGATGTACAAAAATACTTACTTAGAATATCCAGATAGTCAAATTGTCAAAAAACCCCAATAGGTCTGTGGAGGCATGCCCCGAGGGGCCAGAGTTGCCCCAGTGGCACAAGGGGAACCTACACAATATTGATCATAATGTCCTGTGTTTTTAATGTTATGCCTGAGTGGTGTATATTGTAATACATATTTAACCACATCGTCTAGTATCATGATATATTTTTGACAAATTGTCCAACATGCATTAATATTTCAGTAGCAAAATCATTTCATTAAATGAAACATTAAAAATAATAATGAAAAAAAAAACATTTATTTAAAAAAAAGTAATATTTCATCCACAAATAAAATTTGTCTATTTTTATATTTTTCCCGCTTAATTTTGCACTAGTGGTTCAAACAATCACAGAACATTGCACCCTAATCTCTAAGATAGGAAACAAACCACTGATATATAGAAGCCCGAACCCCAATACTAAAGAGATGATCTAAGAGTATAGAATGGGATATTGTTTCAAACGCAAAAATAAGGTACAGAAGAACATAAATAGATAGTAGCGTGAGGACTGCTGTACAAAGATTAGTTAATATTACTTACTTTATTATTTTCATGTCTAAACATGATCAAAAGGAAATTCCACATGTCCATTTTATAAGAACAGAATTACTTTTTATTTTTCATTACTTTGCATTTGTTCATCTGGACTGTGTACATCTGATATATTTTTAAAAGTTAATGGTTCACTTTTATACCTATCAAAGTCTCATCTAACTGATCAATGACTTGATTTGCAGATGGATTAATGGCTTTGGACTTTTCCTTTCAAACTCAATTCCTTCTTTCAGATGTGTCTTCATGCTTTTAAACAATACCTACATTAAGTATGTATGTATAAATGCATCATCACTCAGGTGCTTTCATAAAAGACGAAAAAGTGATTTTTAAATTTTCAAAATGGACTGCTTTCCCATTTGCATAATAGCATTATTATTAAATATTAATAATAATGCTTTTTACTGTCATTGTAGCTGACTTTGAATGTATATAGTAGTTTCACTCATTTCTTGATCCAGTCCATATTTTAAGACCAGACATAACCAAACACAATCATTCTAATTCACATACAATTTTAATTTTAAGCGATGATTAATTATTCTAGTTTGTGGTTACATTTAAAAGACCAACTCTGTGCACAAAACTAAATTGTATATTTTATTTGTGAAAAACATAAATTTGCTTTTTAAATTGGCCTACATTTTAAACAATACTTTTGAATCCGATGAAAAATAGAAACAACACTGCCAAAAAACTATAAACTGATCAGACTTGGTACAATGTAGCATGGAGAAATAAAATATGAAATTAAAATCATGCGCCTAATACTTTGTAGGTCCCCCTTGTGGTGGCAAACCACCTCTGAGCCCTCAAAGCATGGACTCCACTAGACCTACGAAGATGTGCTGTGGTATCTGGCTTTAAGACATTAGCAGCTATCCAGTAGGTAGTGAGGTGCAGCCTCCATGGATCAGACTTGTTTCTGCAGCACATCCCATCCTAGATCAGATTGCGATCTGGGGAATTTGGAGGCCATAATTGGAAGCGAACACCCTGAATACTTTCTGCAGTGTGGCAGGGCACATTATCCTGCTGAAAGAGGCCACTGCCATAAGGGAATATTCTTGCCTTGAAGCGGTGTAGCAGCAATGTTTAGATATTTGGTACATGTCAAAGTAACATCCACATGAATTGCCAGAGCCCAAGGTTTGCAAGCAGAACATTGTCCACAGCATCACTCTGCCTCTGATGGCTTGCCACAGTGGATCCTGGTGCCATCTTTTCCCCAGGTAAATGACACACATGCATTTGGCTGTCCGAATGATTTTCTGTTTCTCCAAAAAAATCAGACCAGGACACCTTCTTCCACTGCTCCCTGATCCAGTTCTGATGCTCATTGTAGGAGCTTCCAGTAGTGTACAGGGGTCAGCATGGGCACTCATATTGTTTCATCCATCCCTCTAGAAACTATGTAGTCCAACTAGTAACCGTGAAGGTCAATGGTAACCATTGTATTTATTCCCATTTTGTACGACCGTGGTAGGACCTAATCTGCATGTCTTTGGACTGTGAGAGGAAACCGGAGAACACAGAGGAAACCCACCAAGCATGGGGAGAACATGCAAACTCCATGCACACAGACCCGAAGCGGGAATCGAACCCAGGACCTTAAGGTGCAAGGCGACAGTGCTAACCACTAAGGCACCATGCCGTCTGAATACTGTAAGTCCCAATTTAATAAACTTTTCAGCAATTTGTGCTACAGTAGCTCTTCTGTGGGCTAGCATTCAAACACCACTTCAGGGTGGCTTGGCCAGCCATGAGCCTCTCAGTGGTTTACTGTTTGTCCTTCATTGGACCACTTTCAATAAGTACCAAGCGTTCAATAATGAGGTCACCTCAAAAGACATGCACTGACCCAGTCGGATCCTTAGAACCAAAATGACTGCTCACTTGCAGCCCAATACATCTACGAGATAATTGATGCCCTTCCTTTTACCTCTGTGCTTTAATTAGGTATGGCTGATTGACATATTTAGACTTAACGTAAAAAAATGAAGGAACTGCAGTTACACAACTGTTAATGTGTTCATGTATTATGTATTGTATTAATAACTTTCTAAAGAGTACTGGGAAGTCATCTTAACCACAAATGATGAGGTCTGTCCATCACACTGTACGTTACAACATCCTGCTCATGACCCAGACCTTTTAACACATGATACATTAAAATATGTGCCAAAAATACACAGATTCTCTGAATAAGTCAGTGTTTTGGAGAATTATGAGCACTTCATGGTTTTGTGTAGAACAGTATAATGTGAACAGGAGAACTGTATAATTTTGCTGGAGAGACACAATGGAATCTTTATTGTGAGTGAGGAGGAGAGCAAGTATGAGGGGAAGTGAATGTGAATGAGAGCGTGTAAACAGAGCCCTTTTGTCAACAGTGTTAAGAGAACTCTTGTGGTTCATACACTAACAGCCTTTACGACAGATAACAGAATCATTTACCAAACTGGTAGAGACTGACAGCCCACGCTGACAGGAAGAAAGGAAAGATGACGAAAGATATTCAAAAATGACTGAAAGCTTTTGCAATTACATTATGAACTTCACAGAAACTGGGATTTTTTAAAGAACTTCCTGATTTTTGGTCAGTTCTTTTTTCCCCCCCGAATGGAGTGAATCAGCCAGTGGTGTTTGTTTTTTTCTACTTTAGTTTTACACTGGCAGATAATCTGGCAACCCATGCAGTGTGTATTCCCATCTCGTACTCATTGTTCCTGATACAGACTCCAAACTCTGATAGATCCACCAAAACCATGACCAAGATGAATTGAAGATAAATGAATTGCTCACTGCATTTATTTGTAACACGTGTACCTCCACTCATTCAGGCAATGATTCAGTTAGCCAATCATATAGCAGTACTACAATACAACGCAAAATCTCTCAGGTCAAGCGTTTCATTTCAGACATCAGAATGAGGACAAAAATAGGATTTATATAGGATAGGATAGAAGTTTGGCCTGAGTACTTCAGAAACTCCTGGGATTTTCACACATAATAGTCTCCACATAATGGTAGGAGTTACAAAAAAAAAAAAAAGAGAGAGAAAGAGATCAGAGGATGTCCAAGACAGTTGGGTATATGTTCATTTGAATAATCACAATTGACCACTGTGATGAACAGAAAAACATCTCAGAACACGTCGAACCTACAGTACTAATCACTATAGCACTGTGCCGCTCTCACAGCCGGCTGTTGTTCTTTTCGATTAGGCTTTGGAACCCCAAATATTTGGAAGCCCAAAATAGAGCAAGGAAATGTAACCCTTTTCACAACATAACCAGGCGAACTCATGTAAAGTAGAAAATCTACTTTAAGTTTACTTCAAAATTCCTTATTAAGTGTTAAATTAAACTTTTCTAACCAAACACATATCAGCACAGGTACCCAAGTACATTCACTATGGACAGAGCACGAGAGTACAGGAGAGCACGTAATGCTATAGCAGTGGTACGTTCAACATCGAGAGCGCTTGTAAAACGGTTGACAGTGTATAACAGCTGTACATTCTGATGAATTGTCTTATGCCCGCAAATGCTCGTTATTGAGCGCAGCCCTGCTGTACCATCACACGTGCTCCTATACTCTGGCCCCGGGCAGACAGACACAGCAGAGGAGAGAATCTGTCACAGGATTAAAGATCGCTGCAATGTTTTGTGGGTGACTGGATAAAAGTAGTGGCAATATAAAAACACTGGGCACATTGCAACCATTTTAGTCACCATCCTTGCCCTGTCTGATGACACTGTATGGCACATTGTGTTATAAAAATGGTAAGAATAACATCAGAGTTGGAAATGGTTTTCTGCAGATCACAGTTTCATTATGCCTGAGGCTCAGCAAGTAGATATAGTCTACATCCTGGAGGTGGAATTGTACAGAAGGAAAAAGATTTCTACATCTTTAAGTACAGACTTCATTTATTTGGTACTGAAGCCAAGTGTAAGTAATAAACTTCACATGAAAAACACCTCATGGTACTGTATAATGAATATATTTAGAGTAAGAGGGACACTGTGGTCATTTTCTTTGGATAAACTATTCCCATAAACCCAAATGTGGAAAGCAAGTCATCTAATCTTTCCCAACATTCTCTACTCAATACCTGTGCCAAGATAAACGTACACAACTATAAAATAGAAGTCAAATATTGTCTCTCGTAAATCATTACACCCCCACATGTTGACCTTCCAATTCTTACTTTTTTAATGCTTTGCTGCGATTATGACAATATTTTGCCAGGGAGTTTTCACGTCACAACCGGACGTAGAGCAGCTTCTATAACTTTGACGTATTTACAGCTGGGTTTTAGCTGGTAGTGGAATGTCGACCAACCACTTCACTTTGATTCCATAAGTAAAAATGGAGCCATCTTTCAGCCTACTCACTAGGAAGTGCACTTCAGCCCACACATGGTTTTGTCATTTCAGGGTCTGTGTGGTCTGCTTGTTCAGCCTGAGAGCAAGTCAGTGCTGAAATGTGTGCCTGTGTGGAGTGAAGAGCAGAGCCAGAACTCCATAACAAACAGAGCACTGTTCCTTTAACAAATGACTGTTAGTAGTAAACAAAGACGACTGAACAATCCAGTAAACGTTCTCCTCAGCTGAGGAGGAGATTAATGGCAGTGGAGAACTACTACCACAGATTACAATTAGCTTCCAAAACCTTCTAATGGCCTTAATGCTATCCCCAACTCGGTTTGATTAAATCTCTAATGCAATTTAACATACACTGCCTGGCCAAAAAAAAAACTCACGCTTTTAGAAGTGCCACATTACTGAGTTGTATCACGCAAAAAAAAAAAAAAACTAAGGAGATTTGAAATAACTGGGTTAAGAACCCTTCAACACATTATCAAAACCTGGAGGGATAGTGCTAAACTATTAACTTTCTGAAAGAAATGTGGCTGGAAAAAAACCTGAATGGAGAGCACTTAAACACTTGATAACAAATAAACAAGAAAAACAATAGATTAATAAAAATGTTTAATAAAAGTAAGAGCATATCCTTATGCACAAAACGTGATGAGAATTCATGGGTTTGGGACTTGACACAAGAAAAATACTTGTTAGCGGGGTTAATCAAAAAAAGACTGGAGCTTGGAGCAATGGGAAAAGGTCATGTGATTTGATAAGTTCAGATCGACCTTATAAGTTCAGATCGACCTTATACCAATGCGATGAATGCGTCAGGGTTAGAAGGGAAGCACATTCATCATGCATAGTACCCACTGTAATAAAATCTAGAGTCAGCTGATGACCATCCCGAAACTGTTCCTACAAAGTTGAGATCATGAAATTGTCCAAATTGTCTTGGTACGCTGAAGCAATAACACTTTCTTTCACTGGAGGTAAGGGGCCGAGCCCAACTCCTGAAAAACAACCCCACTGTAGTTCCAAGATGACTTCGCACTAGAGCACAAAGCAAAGTCCATAAAGACATGGACGAGCGAGTTTGGTGTGAAAGGACTTGACTGGCCTGCAAAATGTCCTGACCTCAACCCAAAAGAACACCTTTAGGATAAATTAGAGAGGAGACTGCAAGCCAGGCCTTCTCGTCCAACTTATGTGATTGACCTCACAAATGCGCTTATGGAAGAATGGTCAAAGATTCCCATAAATACACCCCTAAACCTTGTGGAAAGCCTTCCCAAAGGAATTGAATCTGTTATAGCTGTAATAAATATTAAACCCTATGGGTTAGGAATTGGATGTTACACAAGTTCATATGCACGTGTCGGTAGGCGAGTGAATACTTTTGGCAATATAGTGTATGAACCGTCTAATAGCAAAATGAACTAAATCCATTTTTGCACTTTTTCTCCAAATAAAAAAAATATATAATTAATTGTTTCATTATACAAGCATGAATTTTGTATGATTTTTCAAAAAAGGTGTAACTCCACCTTACACAGTTTTGGTATTGGTGTAATGTAACAATGCGATTTAGTATCAATAAAATGTCTGATGATTTTTAATACAAAATATGAAGAAACATGCTTGGATTGTGATTTTCTAGTGATTCAAACAGAAGACACAAGGGGCAGCAAATTACATCAAGAAAAAAAGTGTTGAGTTTTTTTGCACGCAAAACCTTACAATTACAAAGATTGTTGAAGATTATGAGAAACGTTATAAACAATAAAAAAAAAAACTTTAGTTTACAGCATCGTCAACCTCCTGCTCTACCCGTTTTATTTTTATTTCGGTACATCACGACAGCTCTGTATAATAGTACAAATAGTGTATGTGTCTCATAATATCCTGTTTTATGGATGTTAAGCAACGCATACCCATCACTCATTACTGCTACATCCTTTTCTTGGCCTAAACATTCTCCAAAGACCCTTTGAACAAATTCTCTCAAGTGTCTCAATTCACTGATCACCATCATAGAAAGAAGCGATGCATTTGCGTAGTCACAACGCGACGGCATTTGCTCGGGAAAAAAGTAAAAAGGTGGCTACATGTTGTTCTTTTCTCTAAAACGTGAAATTCTAAAGCTTTAAAAATAACTTTATTTAGCGGTTTTCAATTTAGGCAGATTTTAGTTGAAGAGCTGATTTTATTTCTTTGGAAACTTTAGGTACTACAATATCTCTACATTTACTTCTAAAGTGCATTGCAGTTATTCCCATGTTCCACTTTAAGTGACTCCTTTTTGGCTAAATGACTGATGTGTTGTTAAAAATGAAAAAGCTTGGAGTGGATGCATGTAATTTATGGCATATGTTTTTTTCACATTTTTATGTAAAAGGTATGCCCCATGAAAATTATACTACTGAGCCTACATAGTGAACATACTACAAAGAAAGCATTTCTGCACAAAGAAGCTAAAAATGACACATTTTTACATATCACTGTTGGGAAAATACATAATACATTTTTTTGCATGTAATTATGATGTTGCTGAATCTTTGGTTACAAAAAAAACATAAAATCAACAACCACAAACAAACAATTAATGCCATAATTACTATACTAGTTCCTTTTTATGAAGGGTACCAATAATTATGGAGGAAACATTACATATACATAAAAAGGCACTTTATTCAAAGCATAAATGGCCCTAGCAGCAAAACACCAAACTGATCTCATCATTTTACACTTGAAACTGATGAACTTTTGCCTGAGATATCCTGTTCAAGCTAAAAATCATGAAATGTGTCAGGGGAGGTCTAAACAATGACAGAGGTAGTGGGTGTTGTGGAGTCGACCAGGCTGAGCTTCCTGTTCAGACACTCATTTCCTCTATGCGTTTCCCACTTCCTGAGGTTTAGGACGAGGCCGCACCCACCACGTTGGTCATCAGACTCCTGTTTATTCAGCACTGCCACTCATTTCCTGTCTGACACTATAAGCAGATCTCTCTAAGCAGCACTCAATCTAAACACCTTTCATCTGTCAGCATTAACTGTTTAAAATAATCAGATATTAACAATTATGGGAACTTTGGCTTAAGAATCATTTCCTTTTTTTTCCCACCTCCATTCCGGAGGACAACAGCGGTGACAAACTGTAGGTGACAGGAAAGCCTGCTTTATGGTAAAATGACCGCATATGATGTGTGAAAAAAAAAAATCAAAACTGTTCATTAATTTATACAAAATTAAACTTATGTAAATAATGATCTTTATTTTTAACAGTTAGACTAAAAATGGTTAACATGTACAAACACAAATACCCATTAAGTCAATACTTATTTGGGTCTATTTGGCCTTGTAGTTCTTCCCGTAACTGGTGAGAGACGAGGAAAGCAGAGACAGAGAAAAAGGAGAGGGAGAGAAGGAAGACAGGATGAGAGAGAGAGGAACAGAGGAAAGGAAAGAACAGCTAGCAAGAGAGAGTGAGAGAGACAGAGAGAGAAGAATGAGAGAGAAAGTGGGAGAGGAGACAAAAAAGAGAGAGTGCGAGCGTCCTAGAGATGGAAAGAGAGAGAGAGAGAGAGCGAGAGAGAGATCATTAATAACTGCTATAACAAAAGTGATACAGGAACTGTTTCTTTCCACAACTTTCACTATTATGATGGGAAAAGTGTTGAATTTTTAATTGTGACTCTTCGCAAATTGATTCACTATAAACAGAAATAAAACACTGTAGTGTTCTGTGATAAGGAAATGTAGCGTCTTCGGGATGGTAACAGTATCCTTGGACCACATCGGCCATGTCAAACCTCTCCATTTCTGATTACTCCATAATGATGTTACTAGGCATTACAAAACTGGTAATAAAGTCCATATTTCTAATACTAATTTATTTAAAACAAATTGTCCATGTACTTTATTACATAGGAAAATGACAGCAAATCTTTAAATGTCAACGGGTGGCATCAACCAGTTTCCTCAAACGACTGGGATGGAATGCTGAAACAAGTCGTTTGGGATATTGCCGAGAACCTCCTGAATCTGTGCCTCCAGCGTGTCCTCCAGCGTGTCCTCCAGCGTGTCCTCCAGCGTGTCCTCCAGCGTGTCCTCCAGCGTGTCCTCCAGCGTTTTAGAGAACATTGGCTGGGACAACGCAAACCTCATGAATAGCCTCCAAAAAGTCCAGATCTCACTCTATTTGATTTTTCCCTGTGGGGCTAGGACAAAGCCTCACACACTGGAGGACTTGGAAGCAGTACATGAACAATTTGTTTCAATCAATTTGTATTAGAAATATGGACTTTATTACCAATTCTTAAGGCCTAGTTCCTTTTCAGTAGGACATTAAAGTACCATGTGAAATATTGTGATATTTATTTTTCCTGTATTCCACGTTGTTAGGAAGTTGGGTTCATAGAGCAGGGTCAGCCATCATATGCTGCCCCTGAAGCTGAAAGAGTTCAGTGCCTTGCTCAAAGCTCAGCAGTGGCAGCTTAGTTTCGCTTAGGCTTGAAACTCTGACCTTCTGATCAGTACCCCAGAGCCTTAACCTACATTAAAACTCTTCCTTCGTGGATATACAGTATTTTACAAAACGCTTACACTGGGGACTCGTCTGTCATAATGTGTTAGAACAAGTATATTAGCATAAACATAGCCAGAACAGACTTCTGTTATAATAAAATAAATCAATAACATCTGAACAAACTGAGCTATAGCTGGCCGATGGGATATAAAGAAAGTCTGGCTTGTTTGGGGACACAAGCGCACGCAAACACACACTCGCACAATATTTCAGAAATTGGAAATGTCAATTTACCTAACCTGCATGTGTTTCGACTGTATGAGGAAACTGGAGAACCTGTAGGAAACCCACCACGCATGGGGAGAACATGGAAACGCACCGAGATCCAAGGCAGGAATTAAACCCTCGTCCGTGAAAGTGCGCTTTAAGTGGCGTACAACATGTTAAGTTAATAGCAATCTTACAGGTTTTCATGACAGTAGAAGAGAAGTAACTTTTATCTACAAACAAAACATTTTCCAGAATTAAGCAATATTTTGTCAATATTTAATGTAAAGGTAATCTTTGTACAATGATAGCTGTCTAGACTTTACTTTAATGATAAAGTCTATAATGCACAAAATTGCTCATTCATTTGATTGGCTCTGTTACAGCCAATCAAACTGTCTAATATCAGAAGCACGGTGTGTTCTCATTGTGCCTTTCTCCCTACATTACTGGAGGCTAGAACAAAAAAATACACCCTAACAATAGACCTACCGCTGTCTTAAAGTGGTAGGAGTCTGCTGCACACATGTATTCATGGAGTTTTGCCTCATAATTTAAAGTGACAGACGTTGAATGATTCAGACACGTATAGCAATTAGGCAGAACGTATTATCAAACACCTGGAGCAGCCTAATGAATAGCTGCATTATTAGTATTTTTTTTTTTTCAATTGAAATCTGAACTACAATGATGTGTACAGTATTGTGTAGCTCCCGTGGGCTAAGTTAAATCAGGAAGCAGTCTATGAGGACTACATGCTCAAGTAAAGGCAACCCTGAGAAAATCTGAACTCTCACACTCACGGTTTGACCTAACAAAAGGTCTCATTCACCAGGCAACAGCCGATACTGAGCCATAAATACTCTGGTCCCTTTAGACAAATGAATTCCCACATTTGTCAGCACATGGGAACGAGTCATCCGGACTCGAAAGTTTGACAAGACAATGTGCACTTTAAAGTCGTCTCTGATTCTGACATCAAACGAGGAAGTGTAACTGTTTAAAATCATAGACAGACTTTGGCTGCGGTTCGTTCTGAAGTGATCAGGACTAAATCCTGTTCTCTTTAAAGAAGACAGCCTTCAAAGTGAGAACCCCAACAGGGGGCCATGTGGAACGGTCTTAAAACTTTACTTCGGAAAACCAAAGCCAACGTTTTATCGTTATGCAATCACAGAGAAACGGATGTTAACAGGATAGAAATTTAATAGTCAACAACAGGACAAAGCAAGAAATATTTCCTCACACTGCCTCCAATTATAATTTAGGAGCTGACTTTGAACGTTTTTAGAAGTAAATAAATACACACTAACCGGCCACTTCATTGTGTACACCTTGTTAGTACGGAGTTGGACCACGTTTTACCTTCAAAATTGAAAAATTGACTTTGTGGCATAAATTCTTTAGTGATTTTGGTCCATATATTGACATGATAGCATCAAGTAGTTGCTGCAGATTTGTCGGCTGCACATCCGTGATGCGAATCTCCCGCTCCACCACCTCCCAAATGTGCTCTACTGGTTACCGTGGAGATCATTTGAGTACAGTGAGCTCATTGTCATGTTCAAGAAATCAGTTTGAGATGACTAGCTTTGTGACATGGCGCATTATCATGTGGTCAAAAAGAGATGGACATATTGTCAGCAACAATATTCAGGTATGCTGATGTATTTAAACAATTCTCAGTTGGTACTAAGGGACCCAAAGTGTGGCAAGAAATAATCTTCTCCACACCATTTCACCACCAACAACAGCCTGACCAGTTGATACAAAGCAGGATGTATCCAAGCTTTCATGTTGTTTACATCAATTTCTGACACTACCATCTGACCGTCACAGCAGAAATCAAGACTCATCAGTCTAGGCGACGTTTTTCCAATCTATTGTCTGATTTTGGTAAGCACTTTCGAATTTTAGCCTATTCTTAGTTGACAGAGCGGCACCTGGTGTGGTCTTCTGCTGCTAAGGCACATACATCTGCTTTAAGGTTTAATGTGTTGTTTGTTCAAAGATGCTCTTTAGCATATCAGTTTACGTAAGTTACTTTTGCCTTTCTATCACTTTGAGGTGCTTGTATGTGAAAATCCCAGTAGATCAGCAGTTTCAGAAATAATCAGACCAGCACATCTCACATATCACGACACTGACCATAATATATA
>JAOVVA010000001.1:20478807-20493175 GCA_028565275.1 Leiocassis micropogon
AGATCTTTGAGTTTAGCTCATGAAAAATGGGAGCAAAAATAAAAGTGTTGCGTTTATATTTTTGTTCAGTGTACATTACTGCACAGTGAAATTCCTTATTCTTCGCATATCCCAGCTTCTTGTTAGTAGGCAGGGGTCAGAGCGCAGGGTCAGCCATTGTACAGCGCCCCTGGAGCAGACAGGGTTAAGGGCCTTGCTCAAGGGCCCAACAGCGACAACCTGGCGGAGCTGGGGCTCGAACCGACAATCTTCCGATCTATAACTCAGAGCCTTTACACACAGTGCTATCAACCCTTTTCTGCATGAACATACAAACAGGGGTGTAGAGCAGAGAATGTAAACCTTCCATCCCACCCCTAAGAGCATGGCCAATTTCCCTCTCTAGAGTCAGAATTTAAAGTCATGCTTTCCCATGGAAGAGACCTGCCCTATTCTACACATACGTCTCTTTCTCACTCATGGAATTTTCCTTCCACTTTTTCTTCAAGTGGTTGCGGTGGCAATAGGAAGAAAAGTTTAGCCCAGACTTTTCCATCCAGCTCTGGCTAGGGGATCCACGATGTACCTTATGCAAATATAATCTCCCAAGCATGCCCTATGCCTTAACTCAGAGTCTCTGCCTTTTTCAACATGCCTGATGCAGCTTTAGCTGGAATCACCCAGGGGGCATCTGTGCAAGGTATCTACATACCAGCCCAACCTGTGTCTCAAGTTAAATTTGCAGTGACTACAGTTTGAGGCGAGGCTACAGGATTGTCCATCTCCTCTCGCCTCATAAGAAGATCATTGGCAATGATAGGGACATAGACTCAGTAGTAAGGAGAGAGCTTCATTTTACCATAGAGCGGTACATTGCCTGCAGTGGTACCTGATCTGTTTTACCTTTAGGAAAGATACAGTACACCCATCAGCCAGAACATTACAATGCATTATGCCCAGTATTGTGTGGATTCCCCCTGTGCTGCTTGAGCAGCTCTGGACCCTCGGGGCATTACTCCACGAGTCCTTTGGGAGTGTACACTGGGGTCTTGGCATTGGATCATTTGGGTTCTATGGGTTGATGGATGGGGCCTCCATGGATTGGATTTGTTTGTCTGACGCATCACGTGGATGCTCAATAGGATTGGGATCTGGGGAGTTTGGAGGCTGGGACAATGGCCTTGGGCTCTTTTCCTGCTGGACCCGGTCCACTGGGTGTTCTGGTGTCTTTCTATCACTGGGTGTTCTGGTGTCTTTCTATCATGGCCAGAATTGACCCCCACATTTTGGGATGGGACCAGACAGGCTGGCTTTTGGTCCCCGCAGGAATTGTTGAGCCTTTGGTGCCCATGATCCTGTCACCAGTTTAGTGGGATAAAATTGATAATTAATATTAACGTGTTAATGTTGTGTAATCTTTGTAAACCTGATAAGGTTTCAATTTGGTTTATCAAAGAGAATCAAGAATGTTTCCTTCTAGAATTTTATGGACACAAACAATTTTAGGGAAACTAACTGTTTTTTGGGGTTTTTTTTTCGGTTTTGCTTACCTAACTTGTCCACCAATGATAAAGGAGACAAGCAGATTGATTATTGATTGCAGATTATTGTTTTTTCTCAGATAATCTTCAAAATTAATGATAATTGCAATCAATTAATGATAATCTCATCCAATCTTATCTCATCTCATTTTTTTCTAGATTCCTTTCTCCCCCTTATTCCCACTGCTCCATTCTGCATTTGTCGTGCTTAGTGTTGTTTCAGGAGTCATTGTCAGAAAACAACAGGATGAACACTTTTCTGTTTTGCCACATAAACTGTTTATAAAAAAAAGTAATGTTCATCATTGTACATTTTGCTGAACAGCAGCTTACTTACTTACTTTATAAGTACAGATTAAAAAATTAAAGGTATATGTACATTAAAAGAGCATTGTTTTTCCTTTGTTTTTGAACCAAAGCCCATAGTTCTCTCCCAAGAACGCTGCTCATGTTGCATTTATGACGGTCCCTGTAAACAAACTCTTGCTTAGCAACCCAGTAGCGGGAACAACTTTTACAAGGTTTCATTATATTTTCCAGCAGTGGATCCCCTCAATCTTGCACCTCCTGAATGATGCGGCCCATTAAACCATGGCGACCGAGTGACGCAGTCTGTGCGGGTGTGTGTGTGTGAGAGTGTGTGTATATATCTGTGCATGTGTATGTGTGTGGGGCTGCTTTGGGGGAGCAGCACATCTGGTTTACATAGAGAGAGAGAGAGAGAGAGAGAGAGAGAGAGGCTTCCCAGCTTGGCCTAATTCCCTCCTCCGGTTCTCGTAACTTCCCCTCGGTAGCTGCTGAGAGAGGTTCTGACGTTCCGGCCTCCCGCACGACAACACTTCACAGAGCCCGTGTTTGTTCTTTAAAGCCACTGTTTATGTGGTGTGTTCATTAGAGTTGGAAAATAAACACCCATAATTAGGCATGAGGTTAGTTTTTAATTTGGTTATAATAAATATGGACATATAGGGAGAGCATCCAGTGATCAGAACTATGGGTGTGCTGCTTTCAAATTTATCCAAATCCAGAATTTTAAATAACAGCTGTATTACAGGAGGTAACTTTTCTTTTTTTTTTTTTTCATTCTTCACAGCCTCCTCTGAAATTGGAAAAGAAGAAATACAGCAAAATTGTGGAGCTTCAGTTTCATGCGGACATTTGTAGCTTTCAGCACTATTGTCTTCAGGTGGTGAACATTTGTCTTGTCTTTTTCTTGTAGGGCCCTTTTTGGCTTCTAGACTGTTCTCAGTGAGGCTTACAGGAGAAGGAAACAGAAAACTAAATTTACATGCAATTGTCCACTGAAGGCTTGATTGTTTTGTTTCCATGGTTTTCTGGTTGCACACAGCCAACAGCAGAAGCAACAGCACTCACACACAACTGCAGGACGGAGGCCAGAGAGCAGCTTTCACCTCGGAGTAGGACATGTTTCTAGTGTTTAAGTCAATAAAATATTCTGTCACATATTTGACTAAAACACTACAGCGTTACTCCAGACTCCAGAATGACTTATAACTAGCCAGATATACAAGCAGATAGAACTTTAAACAAACAGATATAACTGACAAATTAAAAAAATAAATAAAAAAACACCTGGGGAAATAAAAAAGGTCATGATTTTTTTTACATGAAGTTGGATTTTTGTTGCCTCCATTTTTTGACAATTCTACTTGATGAAACCATATATACTGTCTACTACACCAAAATGATATGGAAATATTTTATTTACTTTTTAATCTTGTTTAGTCAACAATTATGTTGTATAAGAAGCAAATTGAACACACACAGCGGCAAATATATACGGTTTACCTAAGGAGAACTAAAACCTTTGTAGCCAAGTGCAACTTGCTCGTACAGTACAAATAATTAAAAAGTAACAATTTTGTACAACATGTTCCCTTCATATGGTTCAAATATTGCATTAAGTGTTTAGGAACGGCAGCCTTTGTTCGTTTTACAAAATTCCTTCATTTTCTCAAGTTCAAAAGTAATCAGACACCTAATACTTATACTGTAATCTGTTTCATAGCCATGAAAAAGTGGCCTGAACAGTTTTAAAGCTGTAAATAAAGTCTACACTTCAATTCCATCTTGATAGCTCCATTTCAAAACCAGCAGGATGGTGTACAGAGGTAAAATTACAAAACACTGCATCATCATATTCATAAATATATATTAAAACAAAACTCTGTTGCTCAATCCATGTATGATTAACTATAGATTATGTGGACTGTCTGCCATAAAAGTCCATGTGAATAACTAGATACCTTAGAAATGATAAATTATGATTAACATTAATCCACATGGTTCTAATACATTATGTTACAGTCAGAAAATATCAGAGCTGCTCTAAAAAAATTTACATACAGCTTCTGATTCGTGAAAGTAATCATGCTGTTAATCATACTGTGGTATACGTGTTTTATATAAAGACATACAAGTTTTTTTTTTTTTTTTAAAGGTGAGTAATAATGAAGGTACTAAATGTACTGACGCTTGACAACAATGCAATACATACAATATAAAGGATAAAACGTTTTTTAAATATCATCACATAAAAAAAAGATCATATTATTGCTTAGCCCCAGCTGCTGTATTTCCAATTTGAATGTCACTGTCTAACTGTTTAGAATGTGAAAAGATGTAGTACAATTCATGATTTTACAGCAGGGGGAAAGAAAGAGCCTAGTTTAGTCGTATCCAATTCCACCCTTCGCCAGGGGGCTCCCACACCAAGATCACCACCACCACCAGTCAGGGAGGGCCGAAGATGTGGTCGGCATCTTTTCGAAGTGCTCGCTCACGCACCTCGGAGGACAGCGCCATACGCTTAATCTGCTTGTAAATGCGCGAGTTTCGTGATTGATGTGAGTGCGCTAAGTGCCTCTCATCCCACCCCACTGAGAGAGCTCGGCCAATCAGCTCTCTCCAGGCCCCCTGCTGTGGGACGCTAAGGCATCATCCGGGAATCAAACTAGCGATCTACAGATGATAGGTCGAGCACTTTATCACTGCGCCACTCGGGGACCGGAAGAGGCAACTTAAGGGATAAAAAAAAAAAAGAGAGAGAGAGAGAGAGAAAGAGAGAGAGAGAGGGTGAGAAAGAGGAATAAACTGGAGAGAGATTAGAGAGAGGAAAATGCACAATAGAGTGAGATAGAGAGACTGACCAAGGGGAGGACATAAGGAAGAAAAAAGTGGGTAACTGAGCAAAAAGGAGAAAGTGACGCAGCTAGAGAGAGAAGAGGACTTAGCGATAGAGAGATACAGAGAAATGTAAAGGAATGAGAAAGTAAAGTGAATTTTTTAGATGAAAGAAAATAAATGGAGCGAGGGAGAGAGAGAGAGAGAGAGAAAACACAGCAAACCTTCACATGGAGAATAGATTGAGCGCTTGAGCTGATTTATGGAACTCAACAACAGCGAGTCTCTCCAGGGAAAAAACACTTCAATACCGTCCTAATTACTCACATACGCCACTGACATCAACACACAACCCAACACTAACACACACCATATGGTTCCTGTATCGTACAGGTCACGCTCGGGACCCGTGCGTCTATGAAGAACAAAATAAAATGTATGAAATAAAATTAGTGCATGATTACTTCCCCAAATGAACCGGTAAGTTGTGAATTACATCATTAAAAATTAAACATTCCCCAAAAAGTATTGGAACAATTGTGTTTTTTGCTGCACACTGAAGACACAATGAGACGATAGTTCGAAAAAATCTGCTCTAATTTCCTGATATTTACATTTAGATGTATAAAACTACTTCTTTATTAAACTACTTTATTTTAAACACACCCATTCCTCAAAAATCTTGGAACGTGACAGAGATGTTGACCCAGTGTGTCTTGTTAGATTGATTGTTTTAACAATTAAGAGTTATGAATGTCTACTTGTTGTTTCAGGCCTGGGTTGAAAAGGCAGCAATCAGATCTACAGTCGGGCACTGCCAATACAATAATACAGAATGTAGACTGGTGTTCTAAGAACCAGACATCAAACTGGTTGGCCAAGGAAAAACCACAGAAGTTTATGATAAGAACATTGTGAGAGAAAATCCTGCAAGAACCTACACAGAACAGGGGTGGAGGTATCACAATCCACTGTTTGATGAAATATAGAGACCATACATCAAGATGCAAACCTCCTGTGAGCAATTGGAATCAAAAAGCTAGATTGGAAGAACTCAAAAAGCTCTTAGAATCTACCAAAGAAATGAAAGAAAAAAGATCTGCTGGTGATCCAGAAAATAAGAGCTCATCAGTCAAACACTGAGGTAAAATCATGGTTTGGGATTAAATGGCTGCCCACTAATCCTTATTAATGATGTAACTCATGATGGTAGCAGCAGAATGAATTCAGACGTCTAGAAAAGCATTCTGTTAGTCAGTTCTGAAGAAATGCTTTGAGTTTTATTGAGAGGAGCTTCGTCAAGCAGCAAGACAGTGACCCAAAACACACTGGGAACTCGACGAAGACCTTCATCTGGAGGAAAAGTGAAAGGTTTTAGACAATTACTTTAGACAAGAACTTAATCCGACTGAGTATGGATTTCACCTACTGAAGAGGAGGCAAACTTGTAGTAGAAGCCTGGAAAAGCATCAAAAGCATAAGCATGGAAATATTTCTGATAGAGTGATCAGAAACATTGGAACATGATGGAGATGTTGACCCAGTGTGACCTGTTAGATTGATTGTTTCAACAATTAATAGTTCTGCATGTCTACTTGTTGTTTCAGGCCTGGGTTTAAACAAAGGGAGCAATCAGACCTAGCACTGGGCAGTGCCAATACAATAATACAGAATGTAGACTTGTGTCCTAAGAACCAGACATCACACTGAAAGAAGAATGCACTCCATGGTGATGTCAGTAGGTTGCCTGCTTTAAGTAGTTATTGAAAAAAAAAAAAAAGAGATGAAACCTGAAATGAAATTTTACAGTATTTAGTTTTAATTTCTGTTCCAATACTTTAACTCACTTAGAAATTGGGTGGTCTGCCACCAAAGGTGCCATCTCCTAAACTGTTTAACACGTCCAGATGCAAATATCAGATAATGAATGTTCAGAAAAGGTTCTTAGTGTATAGCCAAAACAAAAATAATGCACTTGCCGTTCCAATACATTTAAAGGAGACTGTAATTAGATAACTTAGTAAATCATTTATATTTTCACAGTAATAGTTTTATTGTTGTCTGAAATGCCAACGAATTTCGAATTCAACTTTTTATTTTGAGTTTTTGATTAGAATATTCAATACTCTCCCCGCTCATGTAATTAAATCTGTGAGTAAAACACAGCGACGATCACAGAGGATGGAACGGTGTTGGTTAAAGTGGACGAGCAAAGACATCAACATTCCCCTTATATCATATTAAGTTACTATGATATGACTCAGTATGACTAAAATTACTCAGAATTACAGATACTACCCTAATTTCATTTAGAAAATGTAAACATTGCGTCAGAATCAGAACGTATCAGATGTATGAATATGAATTGCAAAAGGTTGACTATGACTGAACACTTTGGTGTTGACGAACAAATAAAGGCATTATCATTAGAAGAGAATTTACTGTATAAAATAGAAACTTTTAAGGAAAGAGGGTTGTGATTTTCATGTTACAGTTGTAACATCTGTGACAGTGTGGAAATAAATAAATAAATAGTAATTAATAGTAAGTAGGTATTGGCGTGATCTTTGAACTGGGCCAAATGCGGTAAAATGTAAATTGATCTGACTTACCACTTGTGAGCAGGCAGTGCATTTATCAAAAGCCAAGCTGGCAGGAAGGACATTGTCAAATCTGGAGAGGAAGCCTCGAATCTGTAAAGAAGAAAAAAATAATATGTGACGATCCGGTGTCAAATCATTGACCACACTGCCATCGTGTGGTAGCACATGAACTCAGCTGTGTTGCCTCTTCACACTCTGATCCTCCGTACTAATTTCTTCTTTTATTCATTTAGTCATAGATTAGATTAGATTGTATTTAACGTTGTTGTTGTTGTGCACAGCACATGCACAAAGCCAATGAAAGTCAATAAGTGACCTGTTTAGAATAAGAGCAGGTAAAATTTAGGTCCATACATACAGGTGTGTATGTCTAATATTAGAAGGTGTAGTTTAATATACTATACAATTTGAAATAGGGTTTATCCTGGTTGTGAATCCAGAGTCAAATCCAGAAATACTGGTGTGAGATGGAAATACTCCCAACAAACTTCACACACACACACTACTTTCAGTACTTCCAGGATTGAATCTGAGACACTGGAGACACTGGAGCTGTGAGATCTTATCTCTTATCTTATTTTGCTCTAATCAATGGATCATTCAATTTCATTCACATTTCATTTCCAAACTAAAGAAATATTAAAATAGTCTTGGAAAGCTTAACCTCTGACTGGGTCTAAGGGGTATAGATCTTCATCCAGATTGCTATGAAGCTGATGTTGGAATAGGAATATCTACTAATACTGAAAGCTCTGACGCTATAAAATTTGATTTAAACTGGACTAAGCTCATCGACTACTACCTGATTACTAAACCTATGCTGACACGTTTATGTAAGACAAGTAACATTTAAATTGAGATTTTATCAATTCTGTGAAAACTGGTTATGAATCTATAAGGCAACAAATTCAAACACTTGTCTCAAACTAACCTGTAGTTTACTGTTTGTCAGACAAAAATGGAAGAAAAATGCTTTCATCTTATTCTGTCATATCTCCCAGTTTTAGCTGCTCCCATGAAGGGGTCTCCACAGCATCTGATCTGCATACAACTTGGCACAGGTTTTATATGTCAGATGCCCTTCCTGATGCAACCCTACCATTCTATCTGGGCTCTTGGGACGAGCACAAAGGATGCCCTGCATCCAGTAGCTGGGTTTGGGCATTGGAAGGGAATTGCCTGTAAATTGAAAAGAAGCATATCACTGAGCCACAATTGAACATGTAACGCACATAGCTTGATTTGTAAATTTGCTATCCCACTGTACAGTAGATCAGTAGATCAGAAACAGTAGCAATTGCTTCATGGGCAGACAAAAATATGAGTGACATAAGCAACTCTTCTTTTACTTATGTAAAAATAGGGTTAAGAAACCAAAATTGGGTTCATGACAGTCATAAATTCTGCTGTATGGTTGCATTATTGGGATTATGAAATTTTGGACTAAGTAATATTCCGCTCAACACATGTAATAAAACGTGCATTTCATAAAACTTTTGATTAAACGACCCTCGTCTGAACACTCACTCACTCTCACTCTCCATCTATACCGCTTTATCCTGTATTTAGGGTCGCAGGGGGCCTGGAGTCTCTCCCAGGAGACTTAGGGTACGAGTCGGGGTACACCCTGGATTGCATGGCACACATACTGTACATAAACTCCCACAGGCAATTTTGGAACACCAATTAGTCTAATATTCGTGTGAACTCAATGCACAGATTTCTACATTAAGCAATGACAGCAGGCTCTGTGGGTTGTTGTTGTTGTTGGTCTTACGGCTTCTCCCGGCAAGGTGTCGCCACAGCGGAATACCCAGTCCGCACCACAACTTGGTACAGGTTTTATGCCGGATGCCCTTCCTGACGCAACCCTCCCATTTTTTATCCGGGCTTGGGACCGGCACTGCATCCAGTGGCTGGGGTTTGGGAACTGGCTGGGAATCGAACCCGGGCATTCCGCAAGGCAGGCGAAAACACCTACCACTGAGCCACAAGTGCCCTACGACAGCAGGCTCTGTGGGTCCACAGCGGAAATATAAAACCCTTTAAAAACACATTCGCCCATTAACTAAAGATTATGACGAACCTATAATCTTTCACTCTCTAAAGATTTGTGCTCGCTTGTTTCCCACTTCTTGTCAGATCCTGGGATTGAACACAAAACAATCTAACTAATGGCATGACTTGGCAGGCTTCAGTCTGAGATCTCTGGATGAACTGAAAGAGCGCATAATTAATCACATGCACATTCTGGAGGTAAGAGCTCTTTCTGCCGCAGGAGTCGTGCTCTCTAAGCCCACATCACAAGTCGGTTTTGAGAATCTACGCAAGATTCAAATGTCTGTTATTAGCCAGAGTATAAATTGCTGAATTTTATGATCCATGCATTAAGCAAATCTTAAGCCTGTTCAGTTGGAACACTTTCAAACAGTAAAAGAGGAAAGACTCTTTACTGGTGTGGTCCTGGAGTGCTAGGGCCTCCATTTATCAAGTGTGCATATGAATCCTCAAAGGGCTGCTGCTTATGCAGTATCAGGACGGGGAATAACACAACTGCAGAAAAAAGCTGCCCAGTTCCACATGAATGAGCTCACAGATGGCTATGACTGCCTGGTGCTGCTGTGACTGATAGAGAAGAGAGTATGCCACCCCTTCCTCCATGGAAGTATGGCCAATTTTGCTTGGGCTCCCAGCCACAGTCTGTGGCATTACTGAGATTTGAACTCACAGTCTTTGGATTACAGGGCAAAGACACTATGTGAACGTGCTTAAAGAAGTACAGGAACTTCTCTCATCAGAGCAATTAAATTTACCCATTGCAAAACTCAGCAACTCACTCCACATTAAGAAAGAATAATGACAGGTGTTGCACCTTACATAAAGGTGAAATATTGTGAAATATTGGGCTATATATAAAATTGACCCGGGTTTCATCTCAGTGGCGCTTCACTTTACTGCTTAGTATCAGCGCCATGGTTTCGTTGTTGAGGGGAAAAGAATTTGTGGAAATAGTTAAAAGATCAACGCTAAAAGTAAGCCGATCAGCTTTAATGTAATCAGTAATATTATTATTTCAGGTTAAAGCCCACGTACATGTCTGTCTGTCTTTCTGTACGGCAGGTACTCACTGCCTGACTTATTAATACAAAAAAAAATTTTTTAAGGTTGATTGTCTTACGCCTTGTTTTACGCCAAGTTGTACAGTATTTCTTTCGTCATTAGCCAATCCCAGATGAGCAACTGAAACAATAGATAGGATAAAGATCAAGTTTTGCCTGAAAATGACTCCAGCGCACTCACAGAAAACATGAATTAAGCCGTATTGTGTCACATGCTCATTTGTGTTTCGTGAGGATTTGGGTGGCTTGTAGGTGCATTACGGATTTCCGCGACAAGTAAGGAGATTGGCTTGTTAATTGGCTCTGTTGAGTGACACATAAAGCCATGCCCACCTCGAGGGGAAATCTGTACAAAAAAAGCCTTAGATGCTGTGACGTAATCTTCTAACTTCTCATAACTTCACTTCTACTTAACATGTAGATTTCATTTATGGCAGGTTTAACTACAGGCAAATACTGCATAACTGCCAACGTTTTATTAAATTATGTCCAGCCAGTTTTGTTGCATGATACTGTGACAAAACATGAATGGAAATGCCAGTATTGTATGATATAGTGAATGTAGCAGTGTGAATGCAGGAATACTGGTAATAAAGGTACAGAGAGAAATCCCTACGTAAGTGAGTTTTCAGCTGTGTCGGCTATCCTGGAGCTATTGTTAAAGACAGAGTCCCAGCTTTTCCCTCACTCTATACCACACCGCTTTGGAACATCATGGCAAAGGTGGTTGTTTTGGGTGGGATTATAGTGTTGGCTTTTAGATCTTTTGGACAGTAGGCTACTGCTGTCCCAGTCAGACCAACACAACATGTAACCAGAGCAAGACTGATTTGATGCAACCGAAAAACATCAGCCGCTGCCATCGATGAATGCCAACTTATTCGCCAATCGCCAGATGGCAAGTAAAAGTCGAATATTGGCCGATACTGATGCAGAGCTGATAAATCAGTGCTTCCCTACATTACATTTTTACAAAAGTGGAAATGACAGCAATCATGATGAATGCAAGTAGAACACTAACTAGTGTTCTGTTTAGTGTACGTGTGTGTGATTTATCAAAATGTCCACTTCATACAGCTGTAGAACCAGTAACCTTATGTTTACTGCTATTTCTTATGTACAGAATCAGAATGTGTTCTTTGATAAAAGAGCTTTACCATACAATATTATTAACAGATCTGTTTTCAACATGTTTTAGATTAAAATGCAGTACCTGACTGCAAATAACATGTTGAAAATTCAACCAAAGAAACATCAACAAAACCAGCATCTTTAAATTCTAAGTGAGCATCATTTTAAATGGCCGTCAAGTAAATGATCATTCTGAGATGAATTGGTTAGCTTATAAAACATTACAAACTTTGTTGAGTGCACTGGGAATTTGGTGGGAGTGAAAGTCAATTAAAGCTGCAACTGATAAAACACCAACCAACACAAAAAAACATCTGAATTGACCAAAAGCTTGATGAAGATTCTTACTGTGGATAAGAAAAGAGCTTACTGCTGGAAAGCTAAAAAGGGAGGGGGGGAATTAGCTTAGAAGTGAATAATTCGTGTAAAGCCATTAAGCTCTCAAACAGAGATATAAAGAGAAAAGTGACGGAGAGCAGAAAAAAAGAGGAGTGAGAACAAGAGAGTGTGCAGTGGGGATTGGGGAATAAAGAAAAAGAGAAAGCTGATAAGAAAATAGGCGGTGAGCAGAAAACAATATGGAAATAAAGTAGGACTAAGAAATGAGTGCAGTATGGAGAGGTGGCACTTCTGCAACAACCTAACCCGGAACATAACCCTCTTGGCAAAAGCAAGTACACCCATCTGACACAACAGATGATTGCAAAAGTTGTGCTACCAGATTCGCAATTACCCCCCATCTGTACGATGTATCTTTACTGCTCGATAGTGACAAATATGCATGTCGAAAGATTTGGAAATATACAGATTATCTTAAATGCCAAGATGGAAACTAACCTCCTCATCTGTGACGATGTTTCTTTATTTTATGCAAAACGTAAACAAATACGTCAAAAATGATCCACATTCTGGCATACAATTTATTGTAATTAAGTTTTAGAAAAGATGAATATATAATCTTTCGCCATAATCTCCTTCTTTGCAATACACGTTGTCCATCTGTCAACAAGCTTTCGTATTCCCTCAATAAAAAAATTATTAAGTCAAGTTGAGTGACAAGTATGCTTCGACCCTATAGGTCTGCTTTCAGGAGGTCAAACAGAGCAAAAGGCCAAGAGCATCATCTCATGACCCAACCAGAAACCGTGGATTACTGCGGAGGTGCATGCACTTCTGAGGTCCCGAGACTCTGCCTTCAGACTCTGCCTTCAGACTCTGCCCCTCAGTCAGTGCGGATTGGGAACTGCACCTCCAGCACCACCATAATGAGCACTGGGGTAAATCTGTCATATCTGAGCTAGTCAGCTAATTAGGTCTCTTAGTTAGCTAGCTGGTTCCGGTAGAGTTGTGTTGTTCATTTATGTTGTTGCATGTATGTAGCACCTTGGTCCTGGAGGAACGTTGTGTCGTTTTACTGTGTACTGAACTGTATATGGTTGGAATGACAATAAAAAGCCTACTTGACTTGAAACAGGTGAAAGTCTGATGAAGCAAGAGCAGGACTACAGGGAGGATGCTTCAACACTTCAAAACAAAGTTGTGGTGTCAACACCAAAAGTGAAGAAGTTTTTGAGAGTTGACAGTGTGGGCAGAAGTGGGGACATGCATTGTCACGGAAGATCAAAACACCCTTCGGGTTAAATGCAGTCGTCTGCTCTTTTTGCAGACTGCTCTTTTCTGATTGTTGAACTTTTTTCCTGATGATGTTCCAATACTGGCTCCTGAGAATCCCAGAAAACTATAAGCATCAATTTTCCAGCTGATGGTTGACTTTTGAGCTTTTTCTTGGTCGGCAATTGAGGATGTTTCCGTTTCATACTCTGCCGTTTATTTTCAGACTCATAGTGATGAATCCATGTCTCAACACCAGTAATGACTCCCTTTAAGAAACTTTCAACGTCCTTAGAGTATCAGTACAAATTTTGTTTGCAGATATCCAAATGCTTCCGTTCATGCTCTTGTATAGTGTAAATTGTTTTAGCGACAGGTATACCCTCAGACCACAAAAACAAATCACTGAACAGTAAAATTAATTTTTAATATAAAAAAATGCTAGTGTAAGATACTTACTTGGGGAAGATTATCTAAAAATATTTGTTTTGTTGCACTGTCGTCTACTGCACAGATTAATCTGCGGACTGTTAGTGACAAATAAAGCATATTCAATTAAAACTCCTAATTATACTTTCAGATTCTTTACTGCCGTTCCTCATTATAGATGAAGCTTCAGTAAGTAAATTAATCCTGCTTTGTGAGAACAGACAAAATGCTATGAAATACGAGTGCATAGACTCTCTCTCGCGCGCGCACACACACACACGAGTAGTACACATACTACTTATAACATTTGTGTACACTCACAGTTAACTTTATTGAAAACACCTGCATGTTTAAGCCATATTTTTGTCGTAGCAAGACAGAATACATGTGTGTGAATGAGAGGGACCCAAGAGGAACAGTGAGACTACAGGGAGCAGAGGTAAAGAAGGTGCTGGACTTTAAGTACTTAGGGTCAACGGTCCAGAGTAATGGAGCGTGTAGAAAGGAGGTGAAGAGGCGGGTACAGGCAGGTTGGAATGGGTGGAGAAAAGTATCAGGTGTGTTATGTGACAAAAGAGTATCAGCGAGAATGAAAGGAAAGGTGTACAGGACAGTGGTGAGACCAGCGATGCTCTTCGGCTTAGAGACAGTAGCACTGAAGAAAAGACAGGAGGCAGAGTTGGAGGTAGCAGAGCTAAAGAGGTTGAGGTTCTTTTTGAGAGTGACAAGGATGAATTGGATCAAGAATGAGTTCATCAGAGGGACAACCCATGTTAGATGTTTTGGAGATAAAGTCAGAGAGGCCAGATTG
>JAOVVA010000001.1:20500768-20520244 GCA_028565275.1 Leiocassis micropogon
TGATTCATGTTTGTGGCTGTAATGTGACAAAATGTGGAAAAGTTCAAGGGGACCGAATACTTTTGCAAGCCACTGTATTTGCAAAGATTTTCATGTATATAATTAACTTTTTTTTTTGTAGGTAAAACTAGTAAACTCATATCATTTCAATTATGTCACACATCTTCAGCTACCACATTGTCTTGATGAAGGAATGGGTTATGCTTTACTTTATGTCCTATGTATATCCTGCGTACTTATAGTGAACGAATGATATCACCAGCAACTGATTACGTGAGCATCTGGTCTTGGTATTGATATGAACTCATACAAAAAGTGTGGTTTGACTTGATCTGGCTGTAAAGTGAATTTTAACATGTATTTACTGTCAAAAAGAATCATTTAGGAGGCTTAGGAGTTAGCGATATCGGGGGTTAGCAAAATATTGTCCCGTGGGTTTCTTCTGGGTATACTGGTTTCCCTTCACAGTCGAGAGACGTGCTGTATACTGACTGGTGTTTCCAAATTGCCTATAGCATGTGATTGGGTGTGCGAGTGTGTATATGCCTGTCAGTTGACCGGGGTTGGGGCCTCAGCAATGTAACATCCCCACAGCAACTGACCGCTGGTAAGAAGACTTTCAGGAAGCAACACGTGCTTAATAGATGGACAGACAGCAACTATATTTCAGTATGATATTCATAAGAAATTACACTGTAGCTAGACTTGCAAGATCAGAGTCCAAGATCAGAACTGTGCATAACTAAAACATAGCAAAAGTCATTCCTGCACGCTCTCCTGAGTAACTCCAGAATAGTGTAGTTATGCAAACTTAACACTACATACACCCCCTTTCTGTTTAAATGTGATGCTATTGCATGATATGGTTGTGAAGTAGAGAGTTCATTAAAGTGATATAAGCAGCTTGAAATCATCCTTTAGGACTGTAGGGTGCAGCAGTTTTGAAGTTTTTGTATGAAGACATACTGTACACATCAGTTGCCTTTGTAGTTTTTCACAAAGTTTAAAAAGCTTTCTCCCTATTTTGTATTTGCATAAATGTCTCATCAGTGCCCCACCTATGTGATTTTTGCTACTCCCTCAATTACTTTGAAAGTTTCTGCTGAATTGACAGGAACAAAAATGCGTTTTAACAGCATGTTAGCCAAGTAAGCTCGTGTTCAAGATGACACTGAGCCTTGGTTTCACATCTTTAGGGAATACATGAGTAACGTACAAGTGAATCAGACATGGTCAAAATCATACTTATTTATGCAAGAACTAGCTTTGACAGAGAAATGAGATTGGTCAAGAGCCATTCGATGAGTGACGATACAGAACATAACAGCACTGGGAAGGTTAACTACATATACTGACGACAGGCTTGGAGTACACATTAGTCAAACCTTCTCGCTCGAACCACTCACACACAGCATCACACACTGCTCTACCTGCAGCCCGTGTGTGTGAGAAGGTGGTGGGGCATGCTAATACACCTGCGATAGAACACGATCATCGCTCGCCATCCTCCTGTCGCCGGCGACCTATAAAAAAGCCACGTCACGCTCGACTGACGAATAGATTATTTAAAAAAAACAACAACTTGCAATCGCTCTGTCTATGCAGGTGTCGCAAACTCTGACACGGTTTTGCCCAGAAGGAAGCTGTCTGCCTTGCGTTCACGTACGCGTCCTGCTGTCTCTGCTTGCCTCACGCCACCTACTCCATGCCGCTCGGCTTGCCTTGTCGAGGATGTCTTGAGCGTTTTTTCAGGACTGCTCACCACCTCCATAATTTATCCTTTTGGCTAGCACCGGTAAGAATTTAAAACTGTTCTCATTCGCTTACCGCTGGTAATTAGTTCAACCAGATACGGGAGGATACGTTCTGGCGGAACAAAATAACTGGTTAAATAGACATCATTTGTTGATAACAAATGGTGTTTGTGGAAGTGTTATATAAAATCAATATCACACTCGAGGTCATACTGTTGTGCTGGCCTACAGCCACATCATAGCGATGCTGATATTCAGTATAACAGCACTCTCCTTCGTGTGACATTGCTTAATTATATAAAAGAATCATGTTTTGTTAAAAATATATCTGGAGTTGTTCTTTAAAAACATTCCATGTTCATTGTAGGTTGCTAATCCCAACCTCCATTTTTTTTTTTTATTTGCCATAACCTTCGTGTCAAGTTGGATTGACTCAGATAGAGGAAAAGAAGGAAGAAACGTTCTGGATGACTGCATTCACTAACCTGATGCGGGACGAGGCCAAGTGAGGTCGGCGGTTCATTCATGCGATCATCACTGCTACTTGCCACCGCATAGCCTCTGCAAAACAGAGAGGGAGGACAAAGAGAGAGAGAGAGCGAGAGAAAGAGAGAGAGAGCGAGAGAGAGAGATGACACACAATGAATATAAAATCCTGTCTGGATTTCTCCTTCTTTCAGGTTCTCATTCCATGCATCACTTCCCTTGAAATCCGTTTTTATATTTTTAGTTGACTGTCTGAGAGTAAGTCTTGTCTCTCTTTCTCTTTCCCTCTCTTTTCTCTCACCTAACCACACATACTAAAGCTATAAACATCCCAGCCTGGTTGTGAGAAAAAAACAAACAAAAAAAAAAAACCATATGTGGGTATTTTTAAATGAAAATGTTCTTGGTTACTGAAGCCATTTTTTTAAATTGAGAAAAACACTTAGAAGCAGTTATGAATACAGAAAGCAACAGTTGAGATGTCATCATCAAAATACACAATGTTTTGGCCATTTTAATATCATCTACTTTTTGCTGTCCAGTTTCACCAGTGACATGCTTTATCTTGATAGCAAACTATAGAAATGTATAAATAAAAAAAAAACATTTTACAAAAAATTCTTAAAATGAGCTTAAAATGTGGTTTAAAATAGTTATATTAACATTGAATTCATGCATGTCCACTAAATCAACTAAACTACTTACTCAAACTTGCATATTATCTATACCGCTTTATTCTATGTACAGAGTCACAGACAGCCTGGAGCCTATCCCAGGAGACTTAGAGCATGAAGTGGGGTAAACCCTGCACAGGGTGGCAATCCATCGCAGGGAAAACACACACACTCATTTACACACTACGAGTAATTTGGGGAAAGTCAATTAGCCTAATTTCCATGTCTTTTACGTTTTTGCATCATAAATAAAACCGTCCTCACATACGCAGTGGCGTACAGACGCAGGGACACTTACAAGCAAAAGTACACAGACCCAGATGCTTTGGTGGGAATATGCACTGAGGACGATGACGAATTCCCTGGCTGCTCATCTGCTCCAGATTGCCTGTGCTGTGTGTTCATGTGTTATGTATACTTTTGCCTTCCTCTTCAGTTTAGTCCTCGTAATGAACATTCTTTGTAATAAAATCTTGACTCAACAACAGTTTCTGCAAATTTCTTGCACTGACAAAGTTTAGGCTGACATTTGTGGCACCTCTGTATTTATAAAAGAACAAAAAAAAACTATTATAGAAAACAACTATTTTCATGTTGTTGTTGTTATTGCACCTTTAAGCAATTAGTCTAGTTACTACTTTATTTCATATATAGCTTTGAAGGTTGAGGGTGTAAAATTGACATTTATGTATGGGATCTAAAAATGCTCCAAAAACCGACACTATAGCGTGCATAAATACATATAAATATTAAAAGATACACTCTGACAAAGCTCTTCTATGGCATGTCTTAAAGGGTCAACTCAATTCCAGTAATTTTAGCAATATCCTTATTTGATTTCTTTGCAAGGCCTTATTTTTTTAAGAAATATTTTTATTAAACTAACTAACAGTCTTTTCTAACTGTATAGGCAACAATATTAATATTGTCTGGTGTTACTTTAGATGTCAACTGGTGTGTTACATTTTACTTAAATGAAATACCTGCAATAGGATTAAAAGAGATAATATACATACAGTGAATACAGCAGGAAGCACGTTCATAAGTCGAATTGGTTCCCAAGTCCGTCAAAGTGAGTCTTACACCCCTATCTCACGGAGTCAGCAGGGTTTCACGCAGAGGCCGTAAGTACGATTTGTCTCAATTCACCTCGAGTTTTTGCAGTTTTGGCGTACTGATTACGTATCTTTCACGAATCGTCTCACGGTGCCTAACACCGGGTCTCACTGCAAGTAAAACCATAGAGTACCGTAAAACCATAGTATATAATATTGTATATAATTGTAAATATTGGTATCTGGTGCACTGCAGTGTTTATTTTTGTATGCAATACACGTGAGCTATGTCAGCGATTTTTCGCATCTACGAATGTTAGTAGATCCGCAGTACATTTGTACCTGCAGAAATTCGTAACTCGGATGTTCGTAAGTCTGAGACTTACTGTATATTTTTACAGGATGATGTATTATATAATGAGACTTACTAGCATCAACTTCAATGTAGTCTTGTTTTGTGATAGAAAGACTCTCATAACATCACTATTGTAATTCAATTTGTATTTGTAATTAATAAACCGTAAATTTTTTGAAAATATGGCTAGACAGAATTTTTACAATTAGATATAAAGAACACAGCAACATCCCCAAACAGCTTTTTGAAAACGATGTAGCATGAAATATTCTGTCCATGAATGAACTGACAAAGTAAACAATTGGTTCTTGAAATTAGCGGATTTTAACGCTCAGTTTATGCACCAAGACTATTATTTCAGTTAAAAAAAAAAAACTTTCCACTTCCATCAAATACTTGTCTTGTATAAGAATAAATAACCCACATGCTACCATTCTTGCAAAAAAAATAATAAAATGACAGACAGACAGATTTATTAGTAGCATGTAGACTAACATTTTTGTTTCAATGAATCAGTTAGCAGGAATCACTATTGCAAAGGGCTCAAAACTGTAGATGGATGTGGGATCGCAATCTTCAATTACCAGGATTTTTTTTTTTTTGCAATACATACCCCTTACTGTGACTGCAAACAAGCTTATGTTGCAGTTAAAATAAAAATGTCAACAAAATTATAAGATACAGAAAAGGGATTTAAAATCCTGTCGTTTTTGTCCAAACACCAAACAATGCCTGGCAGGCAGTCATTCTTCACATCACTGCATAAAGGATTTTTGCCAGAACTCATTTTATTCAGCTTCATGCTTCTAGCTAGCTCTGCGGCAATGTGAGATGAGTCATTCCTATTATTCCGTGCCATTTGTGAGACTTATTACCGTGAATGTGGTGTAAAACTTGAACTAACATCAATTTCAAAAACCCTTTTCTTATATAGTTAATGCTGCTCAACTTCAGAACACAATGATCCGACCTCAAAGACTCTGATTTTAGTGCAATCAAGTGAAATGTTCATATTTTTTTCATTCAGTAATAAATACCAGCAAGATGAATCAAACAAATTTTTAAGATTTGTATTATTGTTATTTAGCTTTATTCATAAGAATTATCATCAAAAGCCTTTTTCTCTGTGATTAATTAGTCCTTAGTGCTCAAATCTTTTTAATTGTGTCATTGAATTAACTATCCCCTCTGCTACTCTGATAAAGTCACATGACTGTCAGAAAACAGCAGACATTTGTTGTAATGGAAGAAACAGTAAGAATTACTGTTTAGTTTACCATTTTTCTGGGTTTTTGTTGAATGTTTGACTGATGTGATAAAGCGTAACATGTCCACCCTGTTATGACTTTCTTATTTTTTGTCATTTGCAAAATACGCTTAATAAACATAACATTCTTTCTCAGTGGTCCCTATGTGCTAGAGTGTTCTTCTTTATAAGATTTATTATAAAGTAATATACATTCACCAGCCACCTCACCAAACTGTTCAGCTTCTTGTTAACACCAAATCACTTGGCTGACTCAAAACTCAATGCATTTGGCCATGTATGTAGTCATGGTCAAGACATTCTGCTGAAGTTCAAACCCAGCATCTGAAAATGGGAAGGAAAGTGATTTAAGTGACTTTCACGTGGCATGGTTGTTTTTGCCAGACAGGCTGCTACAAGTATTTCTGAAACTGCTAATCTACTGGGATTGTCACACACATTCATCTCCAGGGTTTACAGAGATTGGTCTAAAAAAGAGAAACTATTCAGTGAGAGGCAGTTCTCTGGGGAAAAAAATGCCTTTTTGGTGCCAGAGGTCAGAAGAGAATGGACAGACTGGTCATTATAACCGAAGTATGCCAAAGGGCATCTCTGAACATGCAACACATTGAAGCAGATGAGCTACAGCAGCAGCAGGAACAGACCACATCGGGTGCCACTTCTGTCAGCAAAGAACAGGAAAACTGAAGCTACAATTCACATTGACGCCAAAAGTGGACAAGGGCTGCCAATAGAATATTGGAAAATCATGGCCTGTTTTGACCAGGCTCGATTTCTGCTGCGACATTTCGACGGTAGAGTCAGAATTTGGTGAAAACGTCATCAAAGCAGAGATCCATCCTGCCTTGTAGTTCAGGCAGGATTTGGTGGTGTAAAGATGTAGGGATATATTTTCTTGGCACACTTTGAGCCCCTTAGGATTTGTTTTAATGCCACAGCCTACCTGAGTATTGTTGCTGACCATGTCTATCCCTTTATGACCACAACATGTCACAAAGCTAAAATTATCTGAAGCTGGTTTCTTGAAGATGATCTTCAAATCTGTAGCAGCTGGGCTGGGGGTTCAACCTTTTACTAGCAAGGTGTACCAAATGAAGTGGCTTGTGTGTGTGTGTTTTGTAGTATTAGGCATTTGCAAATAACTGCTGCAGAGCAAGGATGTCTTCGTAAAAGTCTCAATTTTTTCAAAATAACATATACTATAAAATTACTATAAAATTCAGTAATTAATGAAACAAAGTCAATAATTGGTGTGATGACCTTTTGCACAGTTTTCTAATAATGAAGTCATAAAATAAACATCTATGACAAAGTTTGTACCCAAATAAATAAATAAACAAAGGTTGTGTAAGATTTTGCACAGTATGTTATACAAGAATAGTATGTTTCTATTTAGGTATTGTTTTTATTTTATTGGAACATGACTGAGCTGGGAGAGTGTGAGACCGAGACTGAGACTGCTACGTGTGACTGTGGTGTTGCTCTCACCCCTCTGAGTGCTGTAGGATGGAGATCATCAGCTCAACAGCCAGAGCTCCGGCAATCATGGCCAATCCAGGCCGGCTCACTGTACATTGCTGGTCCAGAGTCCTGTCTCTGGTTGACTAGATGAAAGAAAAAAGAAAAGAAAAAAAGTCTTTTCATCCAAAAATCTAAAATTTCACATTTTTCATACATTTAACTAATAAAATTTCACACATTAATTATTAAGACAACTAATTATGAATAAAAATGACCTAAATGAATGGATGGGATTAAATCGTTTTTTGAATGGTTGAATAGACAGATGGAATTGAAATGATTTAATAGATGGATGGATTTGAATGTCTGGATGAATGGAGATAGAGATGGGATTAGTTGAATGGATGGATGGAAGGATGGAAGAAAAGATGGATGGAGAGAATGACTTGAATGGACTTTTTTGGAGTAATGCATTTTTTTGGATGACAGGATTATACTTAATAGAAATTTTAGCCAGATGCATGCATGAATCTATGGCTAGAAAAATACAATTCACTGGAAGGATGGATGAAATGATGGATGGCTTTTGGATTTAAGATAGATGGCACCAAATCAGAACTAATGATTGTTAAAGGAAACATGAAAACTCACATCTCCAGGGGCAACAACATCATTGCAGAAGTAACAGCCTAGTCGATGGCCAGGTATGTTGGAGAACAGAGATGTCCCTGAAAATATGAACAGTCATATACAATCTTAAATAAAACAAAAAAAATGAAATATAAATCGACTATAACTTATTTTTTTCTCTTTTTGCCTCTCTTAACATTTGTTGGTTGCTCTTTCAGGAAGTTTGTAACAGTTCCATTTGACATTCACTTTTTTATATTGCCCTATTAATTTTTTAATTATTGCCCTAAAAGTAGAAATATGCATCTTCAGGCAAGTAGTTATATTTATTCCCATTGCCTTAGTTTCTGTGCTCTTGTCTTTCCCATGTTGACTGATGGTATTTTAGGGTATTAGGACTTTAGGGCTAAAGGGTATTTTTTGTGTGTCACCTCTTATTTGTGCCCTAGTTTATCAGGAAATCATGGATGACTGCTTGATCACACCTTAATCAACTCCGAAACTTACATTTTAAATGGAAAACATGCTTCAGTTACACTGTGTTCACCATAATCTTTAAAAAAAAATTAGGCAGAAATATCATAAAAATAATCGCTTTCATTACATTTTATTGGTTATCTACCCCAAACTTTGGATGTATAGCTCTTTTTTTTTTCTAAAATATTCATTTTATTCTCAAATGTAAACCCTCCTAAAGGGGATAGATGGGAGGCATATCTAATTATAGAGCTGACTTGGTAGTAAATTGCTTAAAGCTCAAGGGAAATGAAATCTATGATTGGTTTGTAATGAGTTTAATGTTGATCTTGTGGACCAGAATCTGCAGTACAAAGATTGTATAATTGGTGACATTTCAGGTCCACCGGTACTTGAGCAGAATTTTTGTTCACCAGATTCACTCTCACTAATCACAAGTCTCATTATGTGTCCGTCTCTCATACAGCTTTCATGCATGAAATGTATTTATTTCCCTATGTATGTCAGTATGTCGGTACATGTGGAGTTGAACAAACACTATTCCCACCGCTTGCACCCTAGTGGTTAAATCTTTCTCACCACAGGAGTGTGAGACTCTCAGTTAGAGGAATGTCAATCAGACACGCTTGACTGAATAGGTGGCTACACCCATTAGAAAAATAGCTCAAATCTCAGAAGCATTAGAACTGATAATGGTATTGGATATTGATCCAACAATGTGCACAATTACTAATAAAGAATGTTCCAAACACCAATACACAATACCCTGTGATACTATGTGGCATTGATTTCATTATTTATGAGCTCCCAAATTCCCACTGGACTATTTGGAATGGAATAGCACTTTGGATTTTGTCATAGACTGTGACAGTTTGCAAAGGGTATGAATAATTTTGGACATGGCACTTTTTGTTCAAATGTAAATAAAAGCTGAGAAATATTTTTTTCCACAATGATGCCTCTTGTCCATTGGGATTCAGCCATTTTCTATCATCGTGCTCCCGGACTGATTCAGTTTTATGATTGCAGCTTGACGCTGGGCTCGTCATGGCAAGAAGGAAAGTACAAAAATTAAGCACCCACCATGTACAGTATAATGCCTACTGTACTGCATGAGCATGTTATCCCATCTACGGATTTCTTTTTGTCCCTGAAGGCACAGGTACATGATGCAGCGCAAAATATCAAGATTCATTAGACTGTAGTAAAAGCTAAAGGCAGTAAAAGAAATCTTACAGTGTGTATGTGTATATATGCGGTATATAAATTTGAAAGCGCTTATCAAATCAACAAAAAATGACAGAAAAATATTAAGTTTACATAAGTTTTTGCCCCCATTTGATTGGGTGTCACTGCAATGCCTCAGATTGAATACAATCAAAAAAGACTACGGATAGGCTTTTGGAAACATACAGAGGACTACATTGGACACACAGTTCATAAAAAGCCATGGATACTGTATAACGTAAATATTTTAAGCATGGAGAAAAAATTCAAAGTCCATGCCAGCAAGGCCCATACCTGCAGATCATTACTGGTCACCGCAACACACCCGGTATGACTTCTTGGATCATGGCGATTTCTGAATTGATTGCAATCCTTGGCAAAAATCGTAAAACAATTCTCCCGTGCATGCCTACTCAATCCAAAGTAACTAACGAGTTAATTTAATATCAGTTATAAAGGATTTTCATGGCTAATATTGTCCCTGACTGTTTATTATAAATTAAATGAATGGACTGCTTTGCTGTGTTAGTCAGTCACAAAGGCTCAGGTCATGCATGTCCCCTTCTCTTTCAAACATCTAAACATGCCCCTGAGAGATGACTTGAATATCAATGCTGTCTTCTCCATCCCTACAATTTAGCGCCGTTAGGTTTTGCCCTTTTAAGCCAAGCAGTTATGACATTCTTTTATGACACTTAGCTCTACTAATCAAGTATTGGCTTGCTCATCAGGGACAATCTAATTATTATGATCTAGACACATTTTTACTTGCTCCTACATATTTCCATAATCTCCTTTTAATTTTGTGAAGCTGCTTTGAGACAATGACCATTGTTAAACGCGCTATATAAATAAAATAAAATTGAATTGAATGTATCTTTTCCATTATATTAGCTTTCAAATATTCTTTTAAAATATAAGGGGAAAAGCCTTAAAAACTCACACAGGATTGTTCATGCCAAGAACTCACATTTCTCTTTTCTTTGCAGTCAACTTTTCTATTATCCACGAAGGTAAAGGATCATAAACTTAAAAGGTGGAGATTAGAGTTTGAACCCCAAGAAAATAACTATGGTGGCTCCAAAAGTTAATTTATGAGGTTAAAATAACACACATACCCTGCAGCGATTTATATAGGGGTTAAATAACAGAGTTATACGGCTCTTAAATGGTCAGCAAGTCACAACCCCTTCGTGTTTATAAATTGGTTCCAAATGTTTATCCTTTGAGGTTAACATAACACACAGTATATCATACAGACAATTTAATTGGTTTGTTTGTGCCAGGGGTACATGTTTTTAACCACTGTGTTTACAGTAACAAGCATCTTCTACATATAGTTAGAGATTACAGCTAGGGCAATTACTCACTCACTCACTCACTGTCTATGTCGGTTATCCTGTGTACAGGGTCGCAGAGGGGGCCTGGAGTATTAGGGCATGAGGCAGGGTACACCCTGAAGAGGGTGCCAATCCATCACAGGGCACAAACACACAAACCCACACTACAGGCAATTTGGGAAAGTCAATTAGCCTAATCTGCATGTCTTTGGACTGTGGGAGGAAACCGATGTACGCGATGGAAACCCACCAAGCACGGGGAGAACACGCAAACTCTATGCACATGAACTCAAGGTGGGAATCGAACCCTGACCCTGGAGGTGCAAGGCAACGGTGCTAACCACTTAAACTTGGAAATGAATTGAAAATTAATTTAAACCAAAATTCTGAATGACATAATTCTGCCTATGTCAATTATTATTATTATTATTCATAATCTTTTTTTAAATTCTGTTAGTTTTTTTTATTTAGTTAATACTGTGTGTGTGTTTACTTATTGTCCCCTTACCAACATACTACCGCATCTAATGAGAACTTTTTTATTATAAAGGAATATACCAGCTTTAGTATTGAGCATATTTACAATACAAACCTTGTCAGTACACTGAGTGCATAAAAAACAAAGATCGTTCATTAATCATAATCAAGGTAAAATGTTAATTTATTTGTGAAATTGATTTAAGATCATATTGCCAAGCACTACTAAAGCTCATGCTTTTCTCCATGCTTATGTCATCGACTTATCCAGTGCATCAGTATGCTCATTTTTGCAGAATAAATAAATATAAACGTAGACCTGCTGACTGAATGAATGAACTGATTGACGAGAAAATTGCATAATGTTAGTAAAATGGTTGCCCTGAGAGTCATCACTGAAACACTAGTTTCACTGATAGATTTTTAATGAGTACAACCATTTAAACCATTATGTCAGTACTCACAACATTGATTCATTCATTAAAGACAGAACCGTGCACACTCTTCAAACATTGATGTATTTAAAAATCCATGATGATACGCAATGAGCAGTGCTTTTTCACTGTCTGTCAAATTTAATCAACCGGAAAGAAAATTATGAATTACTGAATGAATTATTTACTGGTCCCATCTGTCCTACCTGGTGTCGCTGGTGTCGATGCTGAAGATGAGTCTGATGCGGACAAGGATGACGAAGGACTGGAGTCTCCAGTTCCTGAGCCTTTGGGTTTCTTAAGGCCATGCCTCATTACAACAAAGGTGTCAAACCCGAGTGCTGCATTGACTACAAGCTGGAAGAGCAGATTGGTTAAGACAAGGGGTTATTTAAGAATGAAATACAGTAATGATTCTACTGTCACTATTTCTGTACTGTAAGATTTCTTAGGAACTCTAAATGGTGCGACAAATTATAGAGTGAACGCAATTATAGTCCATAAAAACATGCATTCGCTTCTTCACTGGTGTGTTACCAAGACCTGTCAAAGTTAAAATACCTTTCTCTGGCTGGCTGCGATGACGGTGGGGAGCCATCGACTCTCCCGTGTGTCCATGAGGAGGAAGACGACGTCATGTGCTGAAATCAGTGCTTCCAACTGCTCCACGTCTTTCTGCGCCTGAGCCATAGTCACTTCCGAAAAGCTGACAGGGTGGCCGGGCATCGGGATGCTCATGTTGAACCCCTCGGCATTCTGAAACAGTCCGAGAAAAGATGATGATGATGATGATGATGATTATTATTATTATTATACAAGAAATATGTTTTTTATGGGCAGTCTCAAAAAGAATAAAAAACATAACAGTAGGAGGATTGAATGCTCTGAACTTCCCCTGGTGTGTGTTAGACATACCCAGAGCAGGAAATGATAATAAACAAATGAAAATATTTATTATACAAAGACAGGTGATACATTAAAGGAAATCAAATATCTCAGTGAGGTGTTAGCACAAGCTGCTAGAACAGCTTTAACACCAATTTTTTTTTTCCATTAAGTAGTCACTCAACAGTGTGTGCATACTACTGGAGATTATGTACTGTCAGGTCCATAAGTAAATATACATATATGTAGTGAAGAAATCAAGCGATTATTTTTAATAATTGGATGCAATAGCTTAAATGACAGTCTGGCATCTAGAACCCATGCACGTCGACATATGCTGATCTCTTGAGCTGATTTAGTTGCTGCTGATTGTTCCGTCAGTCGATCTTACGGTTTTGTCTTCAGGAAGTAAAAAGCACGCTCAATTGGGTCAAGGACTGTAAATGGCTACTCTACTATATGAAGTACTAACCATAATTAGTGCAATTTCATGAATGTAAGACACCTCCTTTTTGCCAGCATGCTGGCAAATTTAACACTACCGCTATACAATAAATGTAAAGATCATGGAACAATGAGGCATTCACTTTGCAATGCATAAAATGAATCCCTTTAGCTGAACCTCACGAAAAAAAAAGGAAATTAAAACTGCTGTTCAACCTTTCCTCATTATCTGACTGGCTACAGTTGATGAAAAGGTATGAACTATTCTCTCCGTCATATATTGGCTATTGTTTAACATTTAATTGAATAAATAATTTAATAATTCAGCACCACTGTGGCTTAGTGGTTGGCACTGTCATTATGCACCTCCAGGGTCGGTCCCGTTCGGGTCGGTGTGCATGGAGTTTGCATGTTCTTAATGGTTAATGGGTTTCCTCTGGGTAGTCCAGTTTTCCTCCCACAGTCCAAAAACATGCATATTAGGCTGATCGGTTTTTCCAAGTTGCCCATCGTGTGCAAGTTACTGTGCAAGATTGTGTGCCCTGCAATGGATTGGCACCCTGTCTAGTGTGTACCCCGCCTTGTGCCCATAGACTCCAGGCCCCCAACACCCTGTACAAGATAAGCGGTATAGAAGATGAATGAATGAATAAATTTAACAAGGAGGGAAAACCCTGCATGATGGGTTTCCCCCCGCATACCCCGGTTTGCTCCCACAGCCCAAAGACATGCCTTAAGTAGGTGAATTTGACTCCTGGTTGGCTCTTGGTGAAGATGGTTTAGTCACATATTACTGGCTGGGAACCACAGGACAAATGCAGAACCTGCTGGAGCAAATAAATCTCACAGCTCTTTTGGGAACTTCTGACGATCCCACATCATGGGTTAAATCTGTGGCTGGGGACAGAGAAGTCTGGACTGACTAACTAAGCCTGTTACCACTGTGATACCCACCAGGAAAAGCATGAATAAATGAAAGGAGAGGAAAAAAATACAGCCTGGAAAATAAATTAAGATAAAAGAGATAAAACCATACAATTTCTATTAATAGCAACCTGAGTGCATTCATGTTATCACTGCATGGCTTTTTATCCACTCTGTTAGCTAATTAAATGACAGACACAATATAAATGAAGGTTTATAATATTACTTTTAATATCAATATAAATGTTTTAATATTCAGGTCTAATGTGTTTTAATCCCTAAAAATGTACCATGGTTCATAATAGGGTCACTACAGCTTTTGTGCTTGCTTTGGCTATTCATTTAAAAAGTTATGCGAAAAAATATTAATTTATCAAAGTCGAAAAAAATGAGAGATGACGCAAATGAGACTTAAAAGTGATTAGTGAATCATGCATTGCTTACATTCTGATGTCTCACCACTCCCAAAGTGAGTATTACTCTGAGGAGGTTTCTATATGTGTACATGTGTATGAAAGAGAGGGCAGGATGGTTATAGGAAGACTAGAGCCCTAATTATGGCTGAGATAACAGAGCAGTCTCTAATTAGTTCTAATCACACAGGGGTTTTGTAAAGGTAAAGTATGAGCTGCTCATTAGCCAAACAGGAGGAGACGATCAATGCAGGAAACATCAATAAATTATGAGAGGTGTGTAAACAGAGCAGAATGCTAATCCAGAAAGAACAACCAAGAAGTACACAGAGGAAGACATGGGGATTTTGACATGAGAACTGCTTGAAAAGTGCTAAATAATGCAACACCTCTGCCTAAAACTAACCTCAACAGCCCTAAGCCCTAACCATATCACTCCTCACTTCAACTATTCCAAATTATACTACAAGAACTATATATTTTTATTTATACTATGGTATTACATGGTACTCCACTACTTCACATACTATATAGAGATGCCGGAGGAAATAATTGTTTTATTTACTTATGTTTGCATTTGAGGTGATAAAATATTGCAGTTCCTCTTATATCCTGCAGTTGGTGTGGTTTAAAATATTCATTCATTGGCAGACACAGCGTCCTGTGTGGTAGGAGCAAATTATTTGCCAAGTTTGTTTAGAACAGTAACAAAACCTGATTTTATATAGACATACATACTGTGCCATGAAAAAGTATTTGCCTCCTTCCAGAATTTTTTAGTTTTTTGCATATTTGTCACACTTAAATGATTCAGATTATCAAACAAATTTTAATATTACACAAAGTTAACTCGACAAAATGCAGTTTTTAAATTATGATTTCATTCATTAAGAAAAGAAAAAAAAACTACCAGGCCCCCATGCCACATGATGAATGAATTGTGATTTTTGGAAAGCACAGTTAAATTTTACTTGCCACACCCATGCCTGATTACTGCCAGACCTGTTGAATCAAGAAATTACTTAAATAGAATGTGTGTGTGAGACAAAGTGAAGCATATTAAAAGTTCTCAAAAAGAAACACAATCTAAAGAAATTCTAGAACAGATGCAAAACAAAGTGACATGTATCAGTCTGGAAAGGGTTATAAAGCCATTTCTGAGGCTTTGGGACTCCAGCAAACCACACTATCGACAAATGGAGAAAACTTGGAACAGTGGTGAACCTTCACAGGTCGGCCTAGAAGAATTACTTCAAGAGCACAAAGACAACTCATCCCGGAGCTCATAAAAAAAATAAAAATAAAACCAGAACAACATCTAAAGGACTGCACGCCTCACTTGCCTTAGGTCAGTGTTCATGATTCGACAATAAGAAAGCGACTGGGCAAAAAAGCCATGTATGGGAGAGTTCCAAAGTGAAAGATACTGCTGACCAAAAAGAACACAGTGGCTCATCTCACATTTGAAAAAAGGACTTTTGTGTAAATATTGCATGGACTGATATTCTGTGAAGGGATGCACAATTTCCAAAAAGTTGAACTTTTTGGAAATTGTGTATCCCTTTATATATTATGACTGTCAAATTAAAGCGTGAAATTAAATAGAAATACACAAATGTATTACTATTTTTAAATGCAAATTAATCATATGACCAAGTTTGACCCTAATGGCTTATACAAATATTAAGATGACTGAGGAAACATTACCAGGTGTGGTAAATGGCAAGTTTCATTATAAAAAGCTTCTAGAAGGAAGTTTGGATAAAGTTGTGTGCTCAAGCTACGTTCAAGGGGAACCATTTGTACATGAATACATTAAAAGTAAGATGTGGAAGTGGTGGCTCAGGTGACTAAGGCTCTAGGTTGTTGATTTTTGGATCTAAGGAGCCAGGTTCGATTGCCGCATTCGGTGGGTTGCCACACCCCCACACTGCATATCCACTGGAGCACTGGTCCCATTTGAGAAATTTTAATTTGTTAAATGTTAATGTTTGAGATATAAAAATGTATAATATGTTTCCTCTAACCGGTTTGTCATGCATTTCTTTATTATAATACAAGTAAATCAGAAAATTAAAAAATTTTAATTGATTGTGATTAATCACAAACCATGACTGTGATTAACTAAATTAGGTTTAAGGTTTTCAATCGATTGACAGCACTATAGGGCATTGGTGACTCAGTGGTAGGTTTCTCGCCTGCCATGCGAAAGGCCCGGGTTCGATTCCCAGCCAGTGCCCAAACCCCAGCCTCTAGAGCTGGAGTGCCGGTCCCAAGGCCGGATAAAAAAATGGGGGGGTTGCGTCAGGAAGGGTATCAGACGTAAAATTTGCCCAAGCTTGTGTGCAGATCAGATGGCCCCCCTGCCGGAAGCAGCCAAAAGACCAACAACAACCGATTGACAGCACTAATATATATATATACAGTATATAGGATCAGGTTATTTATAAAATTGTGACACTAAGAGAATCACAATACACCCTTTTATGTATGATGCAAAATCAAATTTCCTATGGTTATGAGATATTTGAGTTTTTAAGATAGTTACTAATCTCGATTTCTGATGTCCAGAAAAGAAAGAAAAGAAACAAGAATGCAACAACAAATAAGAAAACACATAGAGAAGGAAAACGTATAGCATACCGTACACCATACTGTACACTCAGCAGACACTTTAATATGAGCACCCGTACAATTGTTCATTCATGCAAGTTATTCAATTCATGCATAAAATCAAATCATCAGCTTCAGTTTATGTAAACATATCAGAATGGGGATAATGTGATCTTAATGATTTTGACCATAGAACCGTTGTTGGTACAAAAAGGGCTGATTTGTATATTTCAGAGATAGTTGGGATTTTCACACACAACATCTAATAGTGTGAAAACAGCTAGGGTAATTAAAATACCCACTTTGACAGCGGTAAGCAAAAAAAAAAAAAGCATGTCAAATTTTACAGAGCATCAAATCTTGAGGCTGATGCATTACAACAGCAGAAGGTTGCTGGTATTGTGTATTCGTATAGTGTGCCTAATAATAATAATACCAATAATAATGAGTACTGGTGGGAGTATCTATGATGTGAGAACATTCGTAATCTCACCATGTCCAAAACCCATTTAAAAATGCCAACATGAATAAAGACCACATGAAACAAGAAGAAATCACCCATCTTTTATCACGTTCCTAAGACGGCTTTTTTTCCATTGGCCAGAAAGTGCAGGATGTTTGTGATTATTCCAGTATGAGCTTTAGGCTTGAGACTCATACCTAAACTCCAACTGTCAGAAATAATCTGATTTCTCAGTTAGCTTCTCCAAAAGATAGAGCTTGTGTATAAACATTTTGCATTACATAAGGCGTAGTCTAATGAGCGATTCCTCAGCCTGAGATCATTTCACAAGGTGCACAGAGGTTTTCTGTTTTCTTAAATGCAAAATAAGATTTGGCCACGGAGCTTTATTTAGAGCATTTAGTTATAACACAGCTGCAAACTCCCTGTCTATAAAACAAATAACTAACACCTGCAATGAACTGCACCCGACTGCAGTCCCAGGCATGGCAGTAAGCCTACAGTAGGATGCATTGTTGGACACCAGTGTTGAGGAAAGCCATTAAGTGGAAAAAGGAGTAATATGGGAAAGCCAGAGCTGGCTCAGAGCACAGAAGGACAGGTTGTAGAAATGAGATTTTTCCAGAGTGCTGCTGGGCTTACTCATGCATATTAGAGAACCACACTCCAGAGAGCTCAGTGTCAAAAATTAATCTCACTTAAGAACAAAAATGTTTGACTTGCATCAGTTCCTGATGGTGGCCTGTCCAAATGTCTGTGCAAAATAAAAAATAAAGTGAGTCTGCAAAGGTATCTCATGATGTGCCAAAATCTGGTTTAAATTTCATTCTTAATACTGTATAAATCGTGATTTCCAGGAACTTAAGTCAGCACTGATTAAGGAATAACTTCTACATGAGCATGAAGCTACTTTTCCTGTCCTGGCTAGCAGCGCAGAGTGTGTAGATAATGAGTGGTTGGTTATGGTTAGAGATAGTGCTGCTGTTTAACCATCACCAGGGACCACCTGATATGAAATCATCACAATACCTAGCTGCCAATTCGATTCCTATTGCAATTCTGTAAGTTTCATGATTTTATTAACATCCCAATTCGGTAAAATTAATTTTCCAGATTTCCTTCCAATTCTAAACAGTTTGTCACCTATAGGATTATAGAGGAACTGAAACATTTTACAACCTCAAATGAAACTTTGGACACACCTTCTGATTTCATGGTCGTTCCTGATCTTCATTTCTTTCAAACAATGTGGAAGCCTTCCAATATATGCAGTAAGCTCCTTTGAACAGTTGATATTGAGATGTGTCTTCTACTTATGCTCTGTAAAGCCTTCATAATGAATGGTTTTGACTATAACCTCTGTTCCCTGAAGGAGAGGAACGAGGTACAACACATATTGTATGGGATATCACGCCCTCTCGTGTCCTGGCTGAAGCCACCGATATTCACGCCGTAAAGGCAGGCAAACTAAAACGCCTACACCTATAAACCATCGTCACCACGGTTGACTTTCAGTTCGACAGCCGCTCTTCGCCTAGCGTAACTGTGAGGCGGGGCAGCAATGTGTTGTACCTCGTTCCTCTACTTCAGGGAACATAGGTTATAGTCATAACCCTTTCGTTCCCTTTCAGTCAATTCACTCGGTACAACACATATTGTATGGGACATATATTCACGCCGTAGAGTAACCTTAGCAGCAAACTGCGTACAAGATGGATGCACGGACAAAGCGTGAAAATCACCCACTCGTTTAACAGACGCTAAAGCAAGAAGAAGTGCCGTCTTATATGAAAGAATTCTATAGACTCAACTGGCTCAAAAGGAGGACCAGAGAGGGCCTCAAGTACTAAACTAACAATAAATCCCAAGACGGAACACTGGACCTCACAGTGGGTCACAGACGTCGTACTCCTTTTAAAAATCGTACTGGCAGCGGATGAGCCCCTGGTGACACTCCATCAAAACTACCTCTCCCCCTGCCTGAGACAGAAGGTCCCTGAGGAGAGGAAGTTTCCATGGCTCTGCTGCTAGCAGGCTGACTATCTCTGCATACCACAACTTCGCCGGCCAACGAGGGGCCACCAGGATTAGGGACAG
>JAOVVA010000001.1:20544348-20559617 GCA_028565275.1 Leiocassis micropogon
GAAACACTTATCTGTCAGGATTTATTTTTACTTTTTTTTAAAGGTAAAGTGCAGGTTAATTTGTTTTATTTTTACTTCATATTTTGTAATAATTATTTTTATGTATTTATTTTTTGGGCTGTGGAACGAATAATTTGAGTTTCCATTATTTCTTCTGGGAAAATGATGCTTTGATTTACAAGTGTTTTGGAACATGAGCAAACTTCTGGAACGAATTATGCTCGTAATCCAAGGTTCCACTGTACATCTATACAACAGTTTTGACCAAGCAATCTGATTGGACGGGAGGAATTCCAGGAGCAGTGATAATGCCTAGTAGCACCACTGCGATATTTAACAATATGTATCACTTTGCATTCCAGGTGTTCTACAATTGTAAAATTACACTAACTGTCAGTTGCAGCCTGGATTAAAATAGGTTGGTACGGTCATCCATACTGGGGAAAGAGCAGTTACGTGCAGTTCCTGCCAATCCCGGAAGGATACTGTGTGTGTTGGCGGGGCAAAATAAATGGTTAAATGAACAGATAAATCATAATCTGTTATTAATAAATGGTGTTTTGGAAAGCAATATTACAATCGAGGTCATGTTGACATGCTCATTGTTATCACAGAAGGATATACTGTATGTTGGCTGTGTCAGGCTGCACCCTCGTGCCTACCACTGCATCACAGCTATACTGTACAGGATTGTGCAGTATAGAGTAACATATCCTTTTTTTTTTTCAGCACAACCTTGGCAATATGATGAACCAAACTTGATTTAATTTTAACCAACTATACAAACATGACAAAAAAAAAGATTATGGTTCACATAGACAAAAAATATCACAGATATTCACAGGATTACATGTTTTTTTTGTTGTTTTCAGTTGTTTCTATTATAATTATTCATGTTATTATAATTATCTATTATAGAAAAAATATAATATGCTCATTTTAAGAGTTTTACATTTTTGTGACATCATTCCCATATTCCAGTAGTGGTACAGACATCATTTAAGTATTGACCATCAGACTATTTATTTGATACTTAAGTACAAGTAAATATCAAACACTTTAAGACCTTTACTCAAGTCAAATTTTACGAGGTGAGGTCATTATATGGAAATATACTTGTACTTTTACTCAAGCGTCACTTTATACAAGACAGTGTTAATTTAGTTTAAAAAAAAATACTATTTATAGTATTTATATTATAGTAATAGTAATTTACTAATCTACTAATAAAAGACCAGCAGACCAAAAGGCCAAAATCAAGGGATAAATATAACAGTATTTATTATATATATAATCTATATACAGTATAATTACATAATTACATATAATAAGTATATATATTTACAATATATTGAGAAAGGATAAACCTAATAAATCTCTCAATCACTATAATACATTAACATAGTGTTTTTTTAATCAAATAATAGTTGTGTGTACATTTTAAATATTAGAGGCGTTCAAATCAAACCGGGACTTGTGATGGGACTTAGCTGCGGTAAAACATCTGAATTTTGCAAATGTTTTAAAGAAGGCTATATGTCTGTGAATGATAATCTCGGCTATGTTGGCTTGGAGCCTACTGCAGTTGTTCCATGGACATTCAGTGAATAAAACATCTTACCCTTGAAATTCAATGGATAACTTGTTGTCAATATGCAGAAGGCACACATTTTTCTGTGGGAACTGATGTACATCACTTGTACATTACAGTAAATCAGCTGGGAGTAATAGCCATATCATCTGTACAGTCCTGGATTGATCCAAGCTACTTCCACATTTAGGCCATTAAAGGAGTTGCTGGGAGGCCAGCGTTTCAGACAAAAAGCAGGCAGTCCGATCATGGCTCTGGCTTACTGGGAAAATTTTGTACCTTGATGGTATCCTAGCACTAGTTAAACCCTCGGATAAGTGCATTGGTGAAGCAGGGAATATATAGAAATAAAGGTTTTACTCTTGTTTGCCCTTGTTTGACTAGAATACCCCTTGTATAAGTGTAAATGGTAAATATGACAGCCTATATTTTTCATTCAAATTCTGATTGGTGGGTGAGGAGGCCTGGCACAGGTTTGACATTCATGCAGTAGTGTCATGATGGAAGAGTTTTTGGGCCTTTAGTTTCAGTGAAGTAAATTGTGAAAGCTATAGCAAAGACATTCTAGACAATTAGAAATTTTTCCTTATTTGGGTGTTATGGTCAGGTGTCAACATACTTTTGGCCATATAGTAAATTACAAGTTTGTAATTCTATTACCACCTCTGCAAATTGCTGGCTGAATTGCTGACATCAGGCAGAGCGACTTCACTTGACAAAGAATTCAGAAAAAAACGTGGGGAGTTACAATGTCAAACAAAAATCTGGAAAGTCAATATTTATGAAGAACACCTGGAGAAGATTGGGGAGTTTAAGTGCCTTGGTTAAGTCATTAGCAGTTTAAGTGCTGAATAACTTATGTCATCATGCATTACTGTGCATTAGGTACTGTATTGAAGCTTTTAATTAATTTTGACTGTAAATGATAATTTATCACTTCATAATCACCACGAACGCATTTATTTAATGTGTAATAAAAATGAGAAGCAGGATAAGAAGCGGGATAATGATCACCAATTCGATGCTTTGTCAACTGAATAAGATTGTCAGTATAATGGGTAAACACTTCATTGTTATGATTGAATTAAGTAAGATTTAAAGATCAAAAGATAATGTTTATTTTGTAATGCATTGCAGCACCAACATGGTGGATCTCTTGAATTGTAATGTCTCACTTGCCAGTGGTGTTGCTCTTCCTACGCGAAAAGCTGAAAGGGACTCTTTCTGCAAATGTGACTGTCTGATGTCTGAATTCAAGAGGCAGAAAAAAGCTCTTCACTTCAGACATTTGCTAATGAAGTATTTGTGGCCTGTGCTGAATAATTGCTGCTCCATTTTTTTCTGTCTTCCTTGGGGTAATAAAATTAGCCTCATTAACAACATTGTTTGATGCTTAGTGGTAAAGCATTTTGTCCTTTTATATAATCAACGTATGGTCGAAATGATATGGTTCAAATGTATTGGGACAAACTCAAGATCAATCACAGGTCTTGTATAATAGAAACACACAAGAGAGGACACTGTTAGGAAAAAGGAGAGTGGAAATAAGGGCATATTTCCAAAGATCTGTAACCAAATATTATTTTTTTGCAATCATTTCAAATAAAATCTTCATGTACGTACACACAGAGAGAAATCAAGTCTAACTGATGCTATGTTGACAGAACCATATATCAACCATTCATCCATCCATATATCCATCCATCTAGGAACCTCTGTAGTCCAACTAGGGTTTGTGGAGGCAATCTTGACCATATCATTTATTATACACCATTCAATGGTGATATAAATGTAATGTTGACTCTTATTCCAGGTGTCATCGGTAGGGAGATCATAGTCCAGATGCTGACCCAGGCAGCACTAAAGCATTTCATTTGACTTACCCAAATATGTGACAAACTACTGTAACTTGTTGTGGTATGTTGCAGGCCATCCTGCATTAAAATAAATTATTTAGCAGGTCATCAGCCCAGAGACTAGCTACATGGCTAGAGATTTTATAACAAAAACAGAACATTTTTTACACTTTTTTTGCTTCATTTAACCTTCTCTTGTCTCAATGCCAAACTGAGATAATGGCTTGTGCACATAATTATGTTATGTCTTTTCTTTTGAAATTAAATATGTTTAATTGGTTGAGTCAACTGTCTTCCACGGTCAATCACTATGAAACAAAACATAATCACTTGTAATTAACTCATGAGTAGCCATATTCTACTAGTCATACACATTAATGGCTTAAAATCACTTGAAAACCCCTGACAAAAAAAACCCTGACAAAGAAACCCCTTACTGTGGAGTGCAAAGACAATAATGATTTTTTTTCCTGTCCAATTTCAGCTGCAAATAAAGAAACGTGAATGGAATGAAATTCAGTGATATTACTTTTTCAAACAAGCAAATGCAATGATGAAAATGGCCCATACATGGTAACTGATGTTTAACCAGGATTTGCTTATTTCACTCTGCAGTGCTGACTCCATGGTTCCAAAGTCTTGGTCTTAAATATTCATGAAATACAATGTAATGCACATTAAACTTGAAAAATGTTGTATAAGGAATATAAATCCATGACTGCCAATTAAACAAAAATCTTTCAGAAATCCATTGCAGCCCAATGACCAAGACCGGACGAATCATGCAGACATCTGGGAAATCCAATGGACCAAGACAGAAACATTCGTGGAGAACTCCATGGCTCCAAGTTATTGACCAAAATGGCAGACAGGGAGTCAAGCATGAGCAAAGCCTAGAACAATCCATAGCAGCCTGTGGACAAAGCCTGGCTAATTTGCAGAAAATCTTTAGAAATCACTGGACCAAGGTTATGCAAATTGTCAGTTATGGACCCTTACTTTAATCAAATGATTTTTGCAGATTTAAATAGTTTGTTTGTTTTGATACACATTTTTTAAACTCGAGGGCACTACACACTATATTCAAGTGAAACTATATCATAAAGTTACAGTATGATGAATATACTTTCACTGCCCAGTCTAATGGCACACAAAAGGTTGGACCTTAAGGAAGATGGACTGAAACAGAATAGGACAACATCTGTGCCTGAAGACCAATGGAAGATCAATAGATTAATTTATAAAGGGTGTTATGTCATCATCTCAAAACGACAATTTTGACACTTGGGTGTATATGCATCATACTTTTTAGGTTTATTAATAAGTAAACTTCTGAGAGTGGACCAGAAATAGGACCAGAAAAAAAAATCCTTATATATAAAGATTAAACATATACAAATGCTGTGGGACTGCTAGACGGAAGCATTGTTATAATTCTGTCGTTCAGCCATAACATCACAAACACCATAAAACGTTAACACATTAACATTGATTATCAACTATATACCAGTAAACTGGTGAGAGGATCATGGACGCCCAAGGCTCGCCCTTGTTTACGGGAAACAAAGGGCAGCGTGTCCAGTTTAATCCCACAGAAAACCCATCGAAACAAAAATCGCCAAATAGAGTCAATGCTGGCTACAATACAAAGGCACCAGAACACCCAGAACACCACATCCCTCTGAGCATGGGGCCCAGCAGGCAAAGAGCATAAGATCTCAAAATTCCCCAGATCGCAGTCCAATTGAACACCCATGGGATGTGCCGGACGAATAAGTCCGCTCCACAGAGGCTCCACTCTCCACTCTCTTTTCTCCACCCACCAAACCAATTAAACCCACTGCCAGCTTCCTGTTGCCAGACACCATGAAACACAGAGTCCAGAGGTCCTGTAGAGTCATGCCCCTAGGTTCCAGAGCTGTCCAGGTAGCATAAAGGTAACCTACACAATACTGGGGATAATGTTTTGCATTTTGCATTATGGCTGAGCGGTGTATGCGCTAAATAGAAACCAATCTTTCATATTGTAAATTAAATACAGTATTAATCATGATCCCCTCAAGAATATTAAACTTTTCATAACCCTTCAAATTTCATCAAAACTCCAGAACAATGGTTAAAATTCAGTGACTCTTTTCAGTTTGAGTTAAGGACAGATAACAGCCTTCCCTTGGGGAAACATAGTCAAGCAGTGTAGCTAAACCCTGGAGTCTGCAGCAGGTCAGATTGAGGAGCAGAAGAGGAGATGAATTTAAGTGTGATGAAAATGGTAAAATTTATGGAAAAAAATTAAAAATTTTCTTTGGATAAGATTTATTATGTTGCAATGCAGAAGAAATGTGTTTTTTAATTTGGTAACAGTTTATTTGCAATTTAAATTCTAATTAAAAAACCTACAAATATATATATACATTTTTTTAAAAAGGAAAAGGGATACCTCAGTCTAGGTCAGTCAATCTATTTCTGTATGCACACACAGATGATCTCATCAAACTCGGTGAAATTTCCAAACATTGATAATTACAGCAATCAAGTTTACATATGACTGGCTTTACATGCTAACTATCTATTTCATACTATACACTTGAGAATACCCAATTACCCACACGGACCTTCTAATCCTTGCAGAATTCATAGGAAAGTATGTAGGTGTCGAATAATTTAAAAAAGCTTGTATAACTGTGGCAGTGTCAACCCTAGAAAAATGTCTGATATCCATGAAACATCATGCAAATAATCCTCATGGGGAGAAGACGCCTGATTTCAACAGCATGAACAGTTAATCAAACTCTACCCCAACATTTCTTTTTTTTTCTTCTGCTCCCTCTGCCTTACACTTCATCACTGCTGTTAAAATGTCATATTTGATTATGTTCACACATGGCCTGCATAAGGAACAGAATATTCACACAAACTTGTGAAATACATATTATACATTGCACCAAATGTCCTCTGTAACTAACACAGAGTGACTCATTGGTTCAACATGAGCCACCTTCAGGTTTAATCATATTATATCAGTGTTTTATGTGTCACGTCATGAAAGTGGATATTGAACCTAAGATTTAGTTTGAGAATGTTATATTGTAGCAATACACAAACAAATGTCATTCATTTATGTTTATTCAAAGAGGAGAGAATAGACACATTAGGTTATGTTACCATTTTTTAACAGAATATAGCAAAAACAAATTTAATGGTATGGTCTTAGTATTGTCGTATTTGTTTTAATCTTAAAAACAGTGTGAAATGTCTTTAGGTTTCCAATTGTCTCTGTTCAGAGATTCCAGATTGATATAAAGGGTCTCTCTGCTTACTTTGCTTGTAATTGCTGTGCAGCCATATTGCATTGGAAAGGCTAAATGATGTATGTGTTGGACACAGACACAAGGGAATGGTTTGATGAAAGCAAAAACCATGATTGGTATCCAGTGTTTCCTTTTATGTTTTTTTGCACTGCAGCCATGACACAGTTATAGCTAAAAAAAAAAATCACCCATACTCTTTTTGATGAAAATTGTATATAAGGTGATATAAAAACCAAACAACAATCAAAACGAAACAACAATCAACTAACGGCAGAAAATAAGTCATCACTCACTCACTCACTCATCGTCTATTCCGCTTTAACCTGTATTCAGGGTCGCGGGGCCTGGAGCCTATCCCTGGAGACTTAGGGCACAAGGCGGTGTACACCCTGGACAGGGTGCCAATCCATCTCAGGGTGCAAACACATACACTCACTCACACACTCATTCACACACTACGGGCAATTTGGGAACGCCAATTAGCCTAATCTGCAGGTCTTTGGACTGTGGGAGGAAACCGGAGTAACTGGAGGAAACCCACCAAGCACGGGGAGAACATGCAAACTCCATGCACACAGAGACAGGAATCAAGCCTGGCCCGGGAATCGAACCTGCACACAGAAAATTAGTCACAGACCAAAATCTAATTTACTTCTGATGTATTGTAATAGTTTGTGGTTTATGTAGGTTTTATTACATAAAAAATGGTACTGGTAATAGAAAAAGTTTATTTTGGTGCATACTGTATGTGATGTGTGTCCTTGGTAAATTAGTGCATTTTTGACCTAAAAAAAAGCTGAGTCTAGCAATTTTGTTTAAATCACAGGTGTGAATATTTTATCCTTGCATTTATGAATTTTCATTACTATTAAAAAGATACAGACATTCCAAATTCCATGTTGCTAATATACTGGTATTCATTATTGGCTGTACTACCATCTGTAATAAACACTATTTGGCCAAACATATATGGATACCTGTCCATCACACCCATATGTGTCCGTTCCTTTGCTGTTACAATAAAAGCCACTATTCTCTGAAGGCTTTCCACTAGATTTGGGAGTGTGCTTGGTAATTTAGCCACAAGAACATTTGTGAGGTCTCGCAGTGATGTTGGGTGAGGAGGCCTGGTGCTTAGTGGAGTGGAGCTCAGGCAACCATGCACACCACATAGAGTTCTTCAATATGCACCATGACAAACTATGTCGTTCCTCGGCTTGCTTTATTCACAGGATCATTGCAATGATGAACATTTCAGCAATGGTGGATAAAGTATAAAAATCCTGTACTTGAGTAAACGTGGGTATCCCAGGTTAAATATGACTCAAATAAATGTATACATTCTCCATTTATATTTCTACATGAGAAAAAGTTAAAAGTACCCAGTAACAGAATTTAGAATTCAGAAAAGTCTTTATAGTCATTGTAACGAGCGCAACGAAATTAAAGTGCCATCCCGGAAAAATAAAACACAAAAACCCACCCTCCCACACACACAAACACACACCCACCCACACACAACTAATGTTGTGTAATGTTGTGAAATTACAGAAAGTACAGATACATGAAAAATACAGTAATGAAGTAAGTATACTGAGTTACTTTCCACCTCCGGTCTTTATTTCCACTGAAGGGAAACAGTAATAACGTGGCAGCATACATTCTTGACATTGTATGCAGTTGCATGATTACAACTTTGTGGGAACATCCGCAAATTTTTCAGGTGTTCCATACAGTTTTCCACTTTCAGCTGATGAGATTTTAAATTTTGATTAATTGATGTTCTTGACCTGTAGCTGGGTTCCCCCCCCCCCCCCCCCCCCCCCACATGAATGATTGGATGCGCTGGTGTTGCTAATAAAGTGGACAGTAAGTGTATTTTCTTTGGGATAAAAATCATAATGATAAATCATTTTCAAGATGATAAATAGATTCATAGTTCACAACTACTTATAGATCTGTTGTAGTAGATACTCTCTGATCTTATGAGCTTAACCTGAATATGACCTTAATATTGCCTTATACCCTAAATATGACCCTAATCTCAAAAAACATATGTACTGTACCACCATGGTTCCCTTTTTCTTCATAATGTATGTTCTTTCATAACAGTAATCGGGACAAGTCTGACATCTACTGGCTGGTGTCTGCACCTTCCCCTTCTGACAGGCATGCAGTCAAAATAGTCATCATTTAATGTTTACAATGAAATATAATCTAACATTTAATCCCATGCAATGTCAAACAAATTGCAGGTATACAGTCATGTCAGTTAGTTAAAAGTTAAAGTTTAATTCTATGTTTTTTTTAATTTATGTAGAAACAATAAAAATCATCTGATCATAGTGGGTCTTAGTATTAGGCAAAGACAACCTCAGACAAACAACAACATATAAAATTAAAATATATATTTTATATCCCCTTTTACTGCGTCAGCCAAGTTGCAGGTTGAAGGCAGGCAGATGTTGCTACTCATTAGCCCTTGATTAACTGATCATCAGCAGGTATGCAGACTACTGTAAAAGTTTTGGCAGTTTGCTGGTCTGGAGCATTCAGGTGTGTGTTAACACAATGCAAAAAAGGGTAAGACGTAAGCAATTGTTGCAGCACATAAATCTGGAAAGCATTATAAAACCATTTCAAAACAATGGGGAGTTCAACGTTCTACAGAGAAAAAGATTATTCACAAGTGGAAAGCATTTCAGACAGTTGCCGATCTTCCCTAGAGCGGACATCCCCAAAGTCAGTCAGTGCAATGCTCAGGTTGTCAAGCACGATGATGGAGGGATGATGATGATTTGGGCTTGTTTTTGCAGCTACAGGACCTGGGCAACGTGCAGTCACTGAGTTGACCATGAACTCCTATGTATACCAGAGTATTCTAGAGGCAAATGTGAGGCCATCTGTTCGACAGCTTAAATTTGGTCAAAAAATGGGTCATGCAACAAGACAGTGATCCGAAGTACACCAGTAAATCTACATCAGAATGACTGAAAATAAAAACAAATCAAGGTTTTGGGATGGCCTAGTCAAAGTCCAGACCTCAACCCAACTAAATTGCTGTGGTGGGATCTTAACAGAGCTGTGCATAAGTGAATACCCAAGAACTGAAGCAATGTTGTAAAGAAGAATGGCCCAGAATGATGTGAGAGGCTGATAAAGTCATACAGGAAACGATTACATCAAGTTATTTCTACTAAATGTGAATCTACAAGCTATTGGATCACGGGGGTACTTAGTCTCGCCCACATTATTTTCTTTTCGTTTTTGGTCTCATTTGTGTTAAGAAAAATATTGGCACAGTAAAAAAAACATTATATGTTGTTGTTCGTCTGTGATCGTATTTGCCTAACATTAGGACTCGCTACGATCAGATGATTTCCATTATGTTTACACAAAAACACATAGAATTAAAAGAGGTGGCACTAACCTTTACACATGACTGTATTTTTGATCTCAAAGGTACAGTATAACCCATCTATTTAGCCTTGAAAGGTAAGCCTTGTAAGATCCAATTATGTAATGCACTTAACACATTTAAAGGCATGTTCTTCTCTGTACCTACACTAAAGAAGCATTTGTTTTTCCTCTGTTGTTCACAATGTGTAAAATATATTTCTGTCTCTAAAAGGGTTCTTTAAATCCCAATTCATATTTCAAAGTGCATGCTACACATCTCTTCCTCTTGCAACCTTTTTTTGCTTCTGTCACTCTCTACCCCACTTTCCCCGCCATTTCCCTCTACATCATCCCCCGCCCTATTTTTCCTTCCCTCTCTTTCACTCTTTTCCTTTGTCACTCTATCTCTTTGGCATTTGGAAGTCACCCAGACACCCACGTGAGGAGGAGCCGGTGTTACATAATGTTCTTTTCCCCCACAGGCGCTCACTCTTACTCCACATGATGGAGTCCTGCCCTCCCCTTGCTTTATCCTTTTCCTCCATTCCTTCCTCACACCATCACAGCATTCACAGAGGCTACCGAGAACGATTTTATTCGCTGGAAGAGAAATTGTTTGTTCTAAATCTGCCTTTAGGAAAAGTCGCCTCTCAATTCCCTGTATCTTTGTTACAAACAAATTGGTGTAGAAAAAAAGCATTCCAGTGCAGTATATGTACTAGATAATGGATAGTAGGAGCAGGCAGCATGGCAGGTCACAGTAGCCCACTAACCTCTTTGCATATGAATATGCATATGAATAACACATGCATATGAATAACGTATTGTGTCAAGATCAGCTAAATGTGATGTGGATCAAATCCTACCGGATACATCAAGGACCTCTCTTTAGCCTCCCTCTTATAACACAATATGATTGTCTTGGTCAGTGACAAAATTGGGGGATTTGACAGAAACCTTATGCAGTCATTTGACCACCAAAACAGCAAGGCAAGCGTATCGACATATGACTTTGTCTACCAGAGAATTCATGTTTAAATTCTGCATGGGTCAAACCTAGGGGCCCGAACTCTAGCACAAAGGAAAGGCTACAACAGGCTCCTAGAGACTGGAGATTGAGATGCTTTGCAATCTAGAAAAGAGTTATACAGTTATCATCCTACATATGAGCCAGTACAGAAATATTATACACGAGACTATGCTGTGCTGTGGATTTTGCGTGCTAAGGATTTTAGAAACACCTAACCAAGGCAGGCTACCGCGACATAGTGCAGTGATGATTTCAATGATGTCACATGCACATGGGTTGCTATTTCCATGTATTACTGTTCCACCTTTTGTACATTTAAACAAGTGGAAATCACAACCCACAAATAATTTTATTTTAGGAATGGAAAGCTCTATGACTATTTTTTAACAGACGTAATAATGTTGTGAATATTTACCCACCATTGATATAAACGTGTACTGAGTGGCGTGCCTGGCAACAAAATGCCCATTTAGTCGCCGATTCTAGTCAGTTGTGTGTAATGGGCTAAACAATGCCCCCAAATAGAAAGCTGTATGAGGTGAACTTCTGCTGAATTTCAATTCCGTGGTGACCGTGCAGAGATTTAACAAATCATTACCAAGAGGGGGTGCTGTGTTACAACAATACAGGAATCTGTGACGCTGCTCTGATGTCTGATGCCATTTTGACACTTGGGATGGAAACTGCATACATTGTGCTGATCTACTGTATGTTCTATTGGAAACCTTGCTTTAAAATTAAGCATGTACCATATGCACAAGAAAACATTTACCGAGAAGTCTGTGCTAGGCCTCTCCTAAGACAAAATCCAAACAGTCCATTCCACTCCATACACAATCAGAAAGCCTCTGACTATAAGTGGTTACGTTAAATACTCATAAACAACATACACCAGTGAGAGTCACTACAGGAGAAGGTTGAGGTCATATCATCTACATCAATTCTTAAAATTGCACTCAAATTCTATAATCAGAAATCCAGAATATGAAAAAAATAAAATAAAATAGAAGTATTTAGCAAGAAACTATGGCACTGAGAATAATAAGACACTGATAGATATGTGAGCACTTTTGAGTTCAGTTCACATAATGTAAATACAGCTAACATTATTATGATAATAATTATTTAAGACAGTTTTAGTGCAGTCTTGTGACAGCTGAACCCACTCCATCTTCCTGCAACTCCTATAAAGATAATATGCCAGATGTTGGCACTAGAAAACACTTAGGTTCTGTCTAGACTACCTAATAAATAATAATAATAATAGCAAACTATTATGAGAATATTTGTCATTTGATTCTAAGAGTGTTAGACACGATTTCTATTGGAATTACTTGGAAACTGAAATAAAAAGAAAGTATTTTGTAAATGTGAAAAATAATAACCAATGTTGGAACCAATGATATTTGGTTTCCTTTTTGCGCCTTTTATGGTGATCGCTCCTGTTTGTTTTGTGTTCTAGTCCTGGGTCCCTCCTGTTCCCTCACTGGTTTGTTCCCTCATGTGTGCACCAACTCTTAGTTTAGCATTGGATGGGTTTGTCATTTTGTACTCCCTTGTTTCTTTTGTGAAGTCCCATAGAATGTACATCTATATGGTACATTGCTTCTTTACCTTTCTTTTATGATTCCCGCTTGCATCTGCATTTTTATTCTGAATATTGATTATCCTGTTGCAAAGTTGCTATTGTGTTCATTAACCTTCACTATTGGTTGTGATGACAAAAATGGTTTGCCTTGGTCCTGCCTCTGACCAGATGTTACATAAGTGTAATTATAGTGTAATTTTATCTGTACCGAGTCCTTTCTTAGTTATTTGTGTGGCAGTTTTTGCTGTGATAAATCTGGAAACTGAATCATTTATAAAAATGGCAATGGACTGCATTGAGAACAACAATTTTCCAGGTACATTGTTAAAAGTGCTACATAAATACATTTAATTTAACTAATTTAAATTATGTTTTCTGCCAATAATTTACTTGACATATTTCCTTAGGGAAAAACACAAATATATTTTACCAACATAACATGGAAATGTTTTTTTTTTTATGTTTAGGCTAACTTCTAACCTTACCTTGGTGTCTCTGTGAATTATGTTAAATGATGATTAGAAAAATGTACAGTGAACGTAAAGCTAAAACAGCAGGGTGAGCCAGACATAGATGCAAGGAGACATGGATTAGTAAAAAAAAAAAAAAAAAAAAAAAAAGGGCTCTTTTATTTAAAAAATTTTAAAAAAGGAGATGGGGGAAGAGAGGGGAAGTCTGGGGGAAGGTAAGTGAAGTGGGAAGGTAGTGTAGTCTTTGGACGAAAAGAGAGGAAAGGGTATTTGGCAGTTGAGGTCAGTGGAGGCTAAAGGTGTGATTGCCTTGCTCTGCATGGCTCCCAGTGTTGGGGATCCTCTAGACTGGTGTGAGTCTAAGGTAAGACACAGGTCTCAAAGACTCACGAGCAATCACCCGGGATATCTTAATGGCGGTCTGATGGTTGGTGATCCTAAAGGGACGAAGTTAGAAGAAAGCTTAGAGAAATTTAGTGCCACACGGAACAATTTATAGTGTGCCAGTTCTTCAGCACTTGTAGTGGAGCTGGCCTTGGTGCTAACCATGCACTTTTTGAAAGCAATGCATAATGTCAGGGAAGTCCATCTGCATTGCCTTGTTGAGCCCCCGATCAGTGCAGAATGGAGAAGGAGGAATCCTGCAGTGAAAGATACCAGTGAGTAATGCTAAGGTTGGTGTATTTAACCCTTGCAATCCCCTGCACCAGATAATAACATAGCTCCTCTTTGGCTTGTTTGATGGCATGAGCCTCTGGCACTGTCGCATAGCACTGTTCCGCTAGTGTGAATTTCTCTGTGGCTAAGGCACAAGTAAACACACTCCAATCACAGTCTACAGCTAATTAGGAAACAGCAATCAACCTACAACAAAGCACAGGCAGAACTTGTATATTTTTTGCACACAGACTGCAGGCAAGACTTAAAACCCCAACACTATAGGTTTGACATGGCAGTGTTAGCCTCACCATAATTGGGATCTACCTCCAACACATGGTTTTGATCCAAATAAACTTCCACTAAAATGCTAATCAGGATTGATTCTGCTTAATTTCTGAGATTAATCAAGATCATCCTCGAAGTGGTATAGCTGTAAGCCATAAAAACAATGTGTACATATTTTTACAATTTTATACAAATATTAAAATATATGCTAGATGCACAAAATACACATCATTTACCAAACTTAAATAAATGAAGCTATATTGGATCTCTAAATGGTAGCAAAATGCATTTCAAAAATCAAAACTAATTGACCTTACATAGTCAATAGTTGTGTCAAGCTCACAGTTGATTAATGTTTGTGTCCAGTGAACATGCTATTTTGACAGTCTTGAGCATTTGTGTAGACTAAAATCTTGTGTCACAAAAGCATTGGTATTTACTGTGTCCTTTAGGGGGCAGTTTTGATGATTTTTTGGCATGAAAGGCTTTCCATATTCATAGACAATTTTCTGCTTTTCTGCTTCATCTATTTGGGTCCTGTGCCTAAGATCAGATAAAAAAGTGACCTTATTATACAAAATTATATAAGCAGAGTACAGCGGGGGCTGTGACATTGGCAAAGAATAAGAGACACTGATGAAAAACAAGTTGGAGGTGCTGGGATTTTATCTAATCATATTCAGAGACTTGATTACTAAAGGCTAAATCACTAACCAAAATGAGCTAATAACAACTTAATGAATCCTACAATTCATTTGCTTTTTTCACCTCTTTGTCTCAATGTAGTGACTGCTTAGCCTAAAGACTGGTGGATCATAATTACACTAAAATATTACTTTTGGCAATTTGAGTTGGACATTAAAGGCAACATACAAATATATCTTTAGACAGCAGCATTTTTTTTGCTAGTTGCTAGCAATGCTAGTTGCTGTAGTATAGTACAGGTCCTTCTCAAAAAATTAGCATATTGTGATAAAGTTCATTATTTTCTGTAATGTACTGATGAACATTAGACTTTCATATATTTTAGATTGATTACACACAACTGAAGTAGTTCAAGCCTTTTATTGTTTTAATATTGA
>JAOVVA010000001.1:20560556-20583932 GCA_028565275.1 Leiocassis micropogon
TGAACTACTTCAGTTGTGTGTAATGAATCTAAAATATATGAAAGTCTAATGTTTATCAGTACATTACAGAAAATAATCAACTATCACAATATGCAAATTTTTTGAGAAGGACCTGTACTTTAACTATACTACAGCAACTAGCATGATAGCCAACTAGTAGTTTATAGCTGTTGTGGGAGTGGTACTGTAAAATGATTTAAAAAAAAGAAATAATAAATAAATAATTTTATAATAGTTCACTAGCAAGTTAGCTAATATTCACTGAACAATTGTGGTGATACCAGATACCTGAATAGCTTTGCTACCTATTTTAAACTATTACACTAACTATTAACTATTTGCTACATATATTAAACTATTACACAGTATAATTAGATATGGTATTACATATACTAATTTTGATAAAGGGATATTAGCCACATGTGTCAAATCAGCACATGCTTTAATGCAGACAATAAGCATAAAAAAAAGCATAAGTTGTATCATTTTGCCATAGCAGTGTAGGACATTTCCATCCTCTTTTGACCTCTATTTTCTATTTCATTCGCTGCTTCTTTGATTCTCTCTCCTCTGAATTTCATGGAAATGGAGACCCATCACCACCATCCAAAACCCATCTACCAGCCTGTCAGTGTAGAAATTGGTCTATATATAAACACATCTTTCTCATTCCTATCCTTACAGACAACACACATCAGTACATTAAACACATGGAGACATCTCTTTGTCATGCACATCCTCCCTCTGTCCATGAGCTAGACAGTGACACGCTCTTGTATAAACATGTGCATGTACACACATGACAATGCAAACATTATGTCAAAGCATGTGACCTTCAGCGCTTATTACCCAGACGTAACACATACCACCATCTCTAACAATATATACCCTTAATTCTCCTGTTTCTCCCCCTCACTCTTGGACAGTCATATGGGAATATCACTAAATTTGTTTAGTATACAGTACATTTTTGTCTCCCAGACATAACAATTTGTAAAGCTCCCCATGTCGATTGGGCTGCATAAATCATGAACTGTGTGTGTGTGTTTGTGTGTGTTATCAGTGTAATTTCATGGCCTTTCCATTATGTGGCAGTGTTCAGCTGCTCCCAGCGTTAGAGTTATGCAAATCCTCACAAACCCGTCGGCATCTGGCCTTCCTTTATCGCATGGTGCACCTTGAGGATGGAAAGAAGGAGGACAGAATTGAGGGAGGGAGGAAGCTTCGTCCTGTTTAAATCCCTTCTTTTGATTCCTTTCTTTGCTGGAGCGAAATGAGCATAAATATGGAGCACAGAGTAGAAAAAATATCAACATAAATGAATATTGTTTTATATTACTGCCCCATACATTTTTATTTCGTGTGAATAAAATAGCTGATCTTTTTTTAACATCTAGGGTTTTTGGGAGATTTAAATTATGTTTTAATTTATTTCAAATAGTTTTTCTTCTCATTTAATCAATTTCCTTTTGGCTCTCTTTTCACCCTGGTTTTTATTTACTGTATGTGATATGAAATAGATGCAAGCAAGCATTACACTTTCCACCTGGCCTTAATCTCATTGTCATCTTTATAAATAGTGAGGTTGGGTTGAGATGGCGTTGTGAATTTTATCTACATTAGTCATCTATATGTAAATTCCATACAGGGAGAAACAAAAGCAAAAGCCAGCATAAGAAAAAAAATGCAGATTTCACAGATGCTGGAAAATCATTTAAAAAAATCATAATGCATTGGTAATATTTAATAAAATTGTAACAAAAATTAGAGAAAACAAATTGCACATCCAAGTGGTCCTGATTAGCTAATTGCAAATTTGATCATGTGACCCTTTTCTGACATGTCATATAAAATACAAAGCATAAAATATTGTGGTCCAATTATTGGCCCTCAAATTACATAATTAAAACTGGCTTTAGACTGTGTGATCACAGCAGTGTTTGCTATTTTCTCAGGGATAATAAGGCCAGAATGTAAAAACAGAAAAGTTTCTTAAAGAATTTATACTCAAGTTAACATGAAACCAAAAACAAGTGCTACTCCTGGAGTGTCTAATGGTGGACCAAGACACCCTTCCCGCCATTCTCAGTTAATTTTTTTCGACACATTCTTCGATTGCTGTTATGGACATAAGTGTTGAATGGGGGCTTAGAGTGGGGTCAACAGGGCTTAAAATAATGTCTAAGCAGTGACCTATGATACATGTTGGGCTGGAACGTGGTTAGCAATCTGGGCCAGGACATACACTACACTGTAAACCCGAATAAGTTGGCAAAACTAAAAAAATTTGAGGTAATCAGTTACATCCAATTTTTTAAGTAATGATGTTTCCAATTTTAAGTAAACAGAACTATTGTTCAAACTATGAGTTTGTTTTACTTATTCATATTAATTGTTCTTTACTTGCATTATTGAGTAGCCTAACTCATACTATTCAATAGCAATTATCATTTTTTTTAGTTGTTGCAAATCAAATAAATTGTTGGGCTTTTTTGGCTGCCCACAGCAATGGGTCACCACAACAGACAATCCGGTCTGCACACAAACTTGGCACAGGGTTTAAGCCAGATGCCCTTCCTGACGCAACTCTCCCATTTTATCTGGGCTTGGGACAGGCACTTCATCCAGTTGTTGGGAATCGAACCCGGGCCTTTTGCATGGCAGGTGAAACAACTACCACTGAACCACCAGTGCCCTGCGGCATTGATGACGTCAGACACAAAATCACTAGTATGAAAGATTTTAAGTTGGTGGAACTTTAAGGTGACAGTTACTGGTACTTAAGTACTTACAGTTACTTAAAATATCGAATTTGTTCAGCTAACTTGAAAAGTGTCATTTCTACAAACTCATAAATTTCAAAAAGTTCTAAATACTCATCAAGGTCTATTAATTTGAACTAATTGTAATGATTTAAGTTAACAGTACTCAATATGTTTAATTACTTTGAGCATTTGGGTTTACAGTGTAGGGAACTGCAATTTGTACTAGCAGGGGTTTGGACTGGGACTTAGCTAGGGCACGTAACTTAGGTGGGGTTTTGAGCTTAGATATGCACTGGACCAGAATCCAATAGATGTATAGGGATGGAACTAGGCAAGAACATGGGGCTGGAACTGGAGTGGTCGCATGTAAGAATTTGGGTAGCGCTAAAAACTGTCCTTAATGCCAAGCCAGCACAACTGCATTGAAGCTAGGGTGTGGAGCAAGCATGACATCTTCAAAGCTAGGATGCAGAGAAATCAAAACTCGAGCAAATGCATGTGGTGTGCAAGCAAGATGTCATTGTAGCTAGGGTGCAGCACAAGCAAGACATCCTTGAAGCTAGGATGAGGACTACCTGCTGTAACCAGCGGAATGTCCTCTGCACCAAAGGGCATACAGTAGCTGGGGTTGGCTGGGATGAAGTAGTGCCCGGTTGAAATGGTGCAGAGCATGGCTCAGGCAGAATAAGGCATATGCCAAGTAAAGTCTGGATGAACAGGAACAATTCACGGTTAACAGGGAATAATTCTGAAAGGCATGAATTATCATAGACTGGGACTTGCTGTGAGAGGTCTTTATAGCAATCTCTACCTTCAGCTTGGCCAATTGGATGGCAAGTAATTGCTCTTGCAGCTGCAGCTCCTGCAACCATTGAAATAAAGCTTGTTTGTCTCCCTCCATGTGCTGTGCAGGGATCATGGCTATGCAAATGTCCAGCTCAATTGCGAGTTGTTCTGCATGCTGCTGGATAGTGTGCATATGGCACCACTGATTCACCCTCTTATCTCACTTTATATACTTTGGTGATTCTTGTCATCAGCATTTGGTTGGCATGTGGTACGGGAGCCTCCTCCTAGACACTTTTCCGCTCGTTTGCCAGACGTTTGTCACAGCGTAGTGTGGGGAGCCTTATACGGAACACCTGCGTGCTCAGTGCCATCATCTTTATTTTACCATGCAAGAAGCCATTCCTTAGGCTGTGCCCCATACCCCTCATCACTAGTCAGTTCCATAATTATAGCTCCTCCAATTATTTTTTACAGGGAGCCAATCTGTCAAGATTCTATCCTAAGAATGTAGTGAAGATATCTCATTTAAACAACTTTATACATATCTGAGTTGGCACGGCGGTGTAATGGTTGGCACTGTCGCCTTGTCCCTCCAGGGTCTGGGTTCGATTCCCGCCTCTGTGTGCATGGAGTTTGTATGTTCTCCCCGTGCTTGGTTGGTTTCCTCCGGGTACTCCAGTTTCCTTCCACAGACCTGCAGATTAAACTAATTGGCGTTTCCAAACTGCCTGTAGTGTGTGTATGTGATTGGCACCCTGTCCAGGGTGTACCCTCCCTTGTGTCCTATGTCTGCTGGGATAGGGTCCAGGCCCCCTGGGACCCTAAATACAGGAAAAAAGCGGTATAGAAGATGAATGAATGAGAGTGAGTATACATATTTGTACATAAAAGAAAGCCCAAGGACAATGGTTTAAAACCAAATTAACTAGTACATGATGATACAGCTAAAATCTTGGATAAAGATCTTATTCAGTAATAAACATGCAATTAAAGAAATTTGCTATGTTCTGCTTATATCATAAATCAGCATAATTCAAGCTTCTGCAGAAAATGAGGCCACAAAACAGATGCATTTTTCAACATTAACTCATGTAATTAGGATATTTTTGTATACTTTATGTTTGTATACGTTTAACAAATGCCACTATAATTTTGGTTGCTATGCCACAAATTTTATTTACCCTTGTGCCGTCTTCCTATTCTATCCTATCTCAGTACACCAGAACCATGACTCCTTTAACTGCCCAAACATGTGGAAATGACTTGGACCGAGGTCAAGACTGTACTGGGGATGTAGCAATAACTCCCAGCTGAGCTCCTGTAATGTGCAAGTGGGCAGTGGGCAGGATAAGGTTGTGCGTTTTTTTCCATTAATGGTAAGGTCATTAAAAGCATTCCTGCAAAGCCAACATTTCAGCAGTAATGATGATGTGAAGCAAGATGTCTGATCATTGCTCCGGCATACTGAGAAAACTCTTCACTCTACACTAGTGAAACACTGGGATAAGTGCAGGATTTGTAGCAGGAGATTATATACAGAAATAAAAGTAGTTTTACTCTCATACCTGTATTCTGTTTTTCTGCACACTCTAAAGTCCTGGTTTGACCAGAACACTTCTATTGTATATTGTTTTCCCTTTTTTCCCCAAAAAAACATTTGAATGCTTTACTAAGCTCCTGTTTTCTATAACAAGCAATTAAATAAAGTAGCAGTGTGCTACATGGAAATGGTGTGATCATACGGGCCCATGTCTTTTACCACCAACTAGAGAGATGCTGTTGTTAAGCTCAAAACACTAAATCATATAACCGCTTGAACTACTTCACCAGAAACTGTCTGCAAATGTGTGTAGTTCTTTTAATTTAATTAATCTTTTAAATTGAAATGAATAAAAAAATTTGAGGTTAGTAAAATGACAATTTTTACACAATTATACAAGGGGGTTGCCATTTTTTCAGGTTAGAACAACTGCCCCTCAGAATGTCTCTGCACGTCCCTGCTGTGAAGAGCTACTTAGCATATGAATGCAGGTCTAATATTCACTCATTCGTACATCATCAGTGCGGCACCATTTTTTCCGGTTAGGGATGTGGCAGATCTTGTGTTGAGTGTGATGTTGAAATACACCATGAATGCAGCACCTGTTATTACAGAAGCTTACTTTTTTTTTTTTTTAATTAAAACAATTGAAAAGAAAATTCTAAAAATACTATGTGTGATATGTTGAGGGTCAGAATGGTGGTTGAGAGTTTCAACCCAAACCAGTTTTTGCCTCTGTGAGAATTCAGTGCTGCACATTGCCTCTGCTCCTCAGCATCATTTTGTGATTCCGTTGCTCTACCTCCTTACTGAACATTAATGATTATAAATAGTAAATCTAATTATGTTGTTTCTATGATTCTGTCTTAGCCTATAAATCTTCTTGATATTCTTTCTAGTTTAAGCTCATGTGTCCTCTGTTGATTATACTGTAGTTTTTGTCTACCACTTCCTGGTATAGACAAATCTTTTGACTTAAGTGCTGTTTGGGTTCATGCACACCTCACTTTTTGTACTCTGTGTCTTGTTTGTCCCAGGCTATTTGTAACAGTATCTTAAATAGATACCCCATGTCATTAATCAAGCATTTAATTTGCCAACAACTAAATATGCTAAGATAAGCCCATTAGCAAACCATTTCATCCTCTAGCCCTGAGTAATGTATTTTTCCCATCGGTCTGAAGCCAGTGCCTCCTGTTTGGCCTACTTCTCAGTGATTTATGTCGACAAGTCTGATGTAAGGGATGAATAGGCATCCATCTTGCCTGAAGTGCAAAGGAACGGCTAAACAAAGACAGAAGTTTGGCTCCATAGTGACAAGAAGGCATTTAGTTTCCCAAACTGCCCTGGAGAGTCAATGATCCCATTCACAGATCCATCAGATCCTGGAGATTGAGCTTGATTTGATTGATGCACCTGAAAGAAAAGGCAAAAGGCATCGTAAATGTGTGTGAGAGATTGTCCTACATTGGTCTTGATGTTAAGGTCTTACTCACTGACCTCATTCGTGATTATTCTGGGATCAGACCCAACCCGTTCAAAGATGTGTCACTGTCAAATGTGTCTGAGCAAACACAAAAGTAATGCAGCTTGAGGTTCAGAACAGAACTGAATTAATGTGCATTTTTAACTTAAATGTATTCCTCTTTCATTTTCTGTGTTCCCAGGATAGGATCTGGACCAGCCAAGGACCTGATAAGGATGAAGCACTTAAATAAAACGATAATCCAAAGGTACAACAGTTGCCATTTTGGTTGCATCAAATATAATGTTAATGCACCTGTTGTACCGGATGATCCATTACTTTGTTTGTACAAATGTTTAATTACAAAAAAGGTATGTCAATAACAGTATGCATGTCTATTTATTGATTTGCTTGATGTTACTGAGAGCTAATGAGGCTGATGTTATGGTCTATTTGATGAGTGACAGTCAGCCAACCATGTAAGTAAATGGATATGTGTCATTACTGGCTGTACACACGCACATGCATAAAAGGACTCTCACAACACAATCATGTTGTGAACTCTATGATCTATGTGTTTATTAACAATTACTGTACCAAGCCTTATTCTGTATTCTTATCAAGGTTTTTATTACCTTGTTTCCAGTTTCTTTGTTTGCTTATGTTTTCAACATTGGAGAGCATCACCAACAAATCAAGCATATCATCACTCAGATGGCACAGGACTATGCCAAGTCATTAGCACAGCCCACACGACTGTCTCATCCTGTATCCATGTTCATCGCACAACCAGGCAAGTATTCCTGAGAGCCAGCTGAGTGTAATGGATTCATACTATAGTGTTTCCTCTACTTTGTGAGCCAGAAGGGACTCTCTAAATGCTCCTGGATTACCCAGTTTGTCAACCTCCTGACTGACAAGGCTCTCATCTGGGCTAGGGCAGTATGCACTAAAGCGTAGACAAATATGCATTGAGTTTCTACACCTCGGCAGCCAGAAGTGGATGGAATGAGCCATTACTCAAGGGCTGAGCCAGTTCTGTCAAAGGCTTAGCATTAAACTGCTCACCAAACTGGAATGCAGAGATTATCAAATCTCCTTTGATAAACTGATCAGCATGTCCATTTGCATTGATAACCTGCCCCAAAGCTGATGACTCATAAAAACCAGCCTCCTGTAGTTCCTAAAGTGTCCTCCTCAGAGTTTATGCAGCTGAGGCAGATTAAGGGAGATGAGGTGTCAGCATTGATGCTGCAAGCATCTACTTGTATCTTTCTGCTGTAGCAGCTCCAAACATCAAAGGCAATTTGCCAAAGCATCTAATTATTCCTTTCCCTTATAATGTCTTTGTTTGTCACCCTAACTTTATGCTGCCTGTACAGATCATGCACTCATGTTACAGCATTGACCGAATCTGGTGCCTGTGAAAAATTCATCAACTGCACCATCTACACCAAAGTCCTGCTAACACATTCCCTAGAAGTTCAGGCACTAAACTGCTATTGAATACTCTGAATCCCAGGTTCTGGTGGATATTGCTCCTGAGTACAAAAATTATTCAGCAAAGCCAAGACCGACAGTCTCCTTTCACACCGTCTCTATGACTCCACCATTGAGCTACTAGAGGGACCCATGGCCCCTCTACAACAGACTGTACCCTTTTTCACAAAAAGAGACCCAAACCATGGTGGTGTAAATTGCTAATGGCATTCTACAAGGGTACCTATGCCCCTCGAAGCCAGAAACATGGCTGTTCCTAGGTTACATCATTGGGCCAGAGGGGTGCTCATGGACCAGGATAAAGGACTGTAGTGCTGGTGATTTTAATGCAACTTTGCTCTGGGGCTTCAATATTATGGCATGGTGACATAATTCCTTAAGAAGCAGATGCAGTGTCTCCAGTGGAATCCAGATGCCACTGAATTCTTTAAGAAATTCATGTAAGCTTTTTCACTTTCAGTTCCCATTCTTAAACAGCCTGACTTCTTTCATCATCAAAGTGGATGCTTCAGATGACAGAGTCAGTGTTGTCCTTTTTCAAATGGTTAGAGAAAACCCAGTTCGTCTCACAGACGATGACCCCAGCTGAATCCAACTATGATGTAGGCAACAGAGACCTCATTGTGGTTAAACTAGCCTTGGACAAATGGTGGCACTAGCTGGAAGGATCAATTCACTCTTTTGTTATGGAAATGCCATGGAAATGTCATGATGGTGCCAGACATGTTCATTAGGGTTTATAACATACATCTCAGGTAAAATTTCATAGTAAGGATGGACTACAAGTTATGATAGAACCATATTTGATATGAGTTAATTATCATGGCTTTTGGAATAGGTATTGTATATTGTTTTCTTTTCATCAAAATATCAAATGATCAAAATGTATTTAAATGTAGCTGGAAAAAGACAGCTTAACAACCATTAAAAAATAACTGGATCAAATCTGACCAAATCATTGCCAAATGAAATATATTTTACATTTATATGGACATCCATCTTAGGTAATACAGTCCTCTAACACTGCACAACAATCACCTGACAGCAGACTGCAGTGCTACACATGGAAAAATGAAAGGTTACAGATTGGCCTTACCCTGCTATTACACCCCCACCTGCCCACTATTGACATTTTTTGCCCCTGTGGCCCAATAAAAACAAAGGGTCGTCATGGTAAAGTAAATACATTGTAATGTGCTCAGTCCATCTTAATGACAGGTAGGACCTTTATAGATTTCCTTTCTGGACATATTTAATGAATCACACATAAGATATTTTAGAATGTAAAAAAGTTAATCAATAACAATAAATGGACAGAATTCTCACTCTTTCTACAATTTGTACTAGCAGTCCTAACATGACTGTGAATAAATAAAGAAATACTAATGCTAAAATGGGCAGCACAGTGGTGCAGTTGGTAGTGTTGCTGCCACACTGGTCCAAGGTGGTATGATCACAGTTGTTGTTGTCTTTCTTTTTCATCTCTGGCTATATGGATATGTTTTGTATTTCAGGTCCAGCCCACTGCCACATTCCATGTTCTGCTTTTAGTTTGAGGACGATGACTACTACATGAATTGTTTCCACCCACTGGTTTTTGGTTTCCAGACTGACACATCTGAGAATAAATACACTGTAAACAGTGGTAAGCAGGAAGCCAGCACTATTTATGTTTTTTTTTTTCTGTTTATGTAATAATTATCGAGTAAGGAAATAAAGTGTATATGGTGGCATGGATTCGGTCAAGCACCATTTATAAATCAAGTCTAGAATCTTGGAAAAGGAGTGAGTTATTTCATTAATGACAACACCTTTATGTTTAACTATGCTTAACTACTGTAACATTGCTCCCTTTTATGTTTGACTGAGAGCACTTAGTTAGTAACCTAGTAACCCAGTGTAAGTATCTATCCAATAATGGAAACTTCAAAGTCCAAAAGTTTTTGTAAGTCGCTCTGGATAAGAGCGTCTGCCAAATGCCTAAATGTAAATGTAAATGACATACATGCACTGTGTGTGGGAACCTGTCCAATTTGTCTGGTGAGTATGTCTGTATGTTTGCTTTGTATGTTGGCAAGTAAATTTGTATATTTCCTCCATCCTGTTCTGGTCTGATCTTCAACACTCTTTGTATTTAAAACATTTTGGGTTGAGCAAAATTCTACACTTTTATCATTGTTTCAATTTTCTGCCAGTGACTCACAAAAAAAATTACAAAGCATCAAAGCATGTTTGTTATATTTTATATTAACTGTAAACCAACATATTATTAAATAAAAATTCACTTACTCACTAACTCATCATCTGTACTGCTTTATTCTGTATACAGGGTCGGGGGGTTCAGGACGAATTCCATGCACACAGACCCGAGGTGGGAATCAAACTGAGACCCTGGAAGTGCAAGGCGACAGTGCTAACCACGAAGCCACAGTGCTGCCTGATTAAAACTTACATACTTAAATTACCACAAGCACAACTGCAGGTTAATCCATTGGAACAAAGGTATGAGAGGTGGAGTTGTAGAGTTTTGTAAATAAAACGAAATTCACACTGATATAACCATTTGTGAATGTAAATTTGCTACTTATAGAAAACATTCACAAAATAGTCTCTATCAGTCTCTGCAATACTTCTTGCTTTATTTTTATTAAAAAGCAATAATGTTCTAATTTTGCTACCAAGCCGTTCGTGTTTTGCATGTATTTTTGACTGACCATTTTAATGTTACTGGTGTTATTTTCCCTTTCACTTCCAGTTTACTGCAGCACATTGTGGTCAACAACTTGAGTCCACGCATCATTCTTGTGGCATGTTATCATACCCTAAAGATGATCACTTGGATGAGACTTTTGAAAGAATGAAGGGTAAGCGAGTGCAATCTAGCATGTGGAGGGCAAGATGTTACCCAATTGATTCAGTTAACGTCTAGATGGGTGTTGCTAAAAGGGAAAGAAATATTTGGCAAGTTAGTTTGCTAGCCATCTGGACCCCAGCAGAGGTCTGATCAGCTTCATTTGGGTCACCTGGAACAGAGTACAAATACCTGATTATTTGAGTAACATGACTGAAGATGTGTCCAGAAGCATTGGAATTTGTATTTGCCTACAGTTTTCATATTTTAGCTGCTAGTTTAAGCGGTAAATTCAAAAAAGTAAAGAAACTTATATATAATTCTATCTCATATAAAACAATACATGGCTGTATTAATAATCGCCCCTGTTTAAGTACAGGTTATTGATTCTTCACACATGTTCTGCTTATTCTCCAAATCTTACATTTTGAAAGGTTTAAATTTCCTGATCTATCATAACAAGGTAACTGATGCAAATGTATCTCATACAAAGTATTGTGAGAGTCATGCTCTAAATCGTGTTCCTCGTCATGGCTTGACACAGTTGCACAGCGGCTCATTGGAGTGTGTTATAAGTTTGATGAGCTCTGAACTGTAGGTAATGCTGGCATTAGTGAAGCGGCAACTAGCATTCAGAGGTGTGTGTCAGAGATGGGAGTGAAAGCTTTTCAGCTCCTTCTGTCAAATCCCATCTTCCTCCTACCATTTCTGTCAAGCTGGTTTGAGGATGTGTTTTCAAAAGGTTTAGGGCTAATAATAGCAAAATTGCCAGGTAAGTGCCGTCAGATTTTCACAGAGGCATAGGCTTTTAATTAAATGACTGGCTGAAGATCAGACTGAGACCTTTAATAACAGTACAATGAAAAAAAGTGACATGAAAAAGTATATGTTTTTTTTTATTTTTTTTTATTCTGCATTATTGCTCACACGGATTTAGATCATTTAACAAATTTGGATGTTACATAATGATAACCTGAGTAAAGATAAAATGCTTTTTTTACATGATGAATTCATATTAAGGGGAAAAAACTGTCCAAACCTACATGGCCCTATATAAAAAGTAATTGCTCCCTAAACCTAATAACTGGTTGTGCCACTCTTGGTTTTTTAACCTATTCAGAAGTGGACTTGTTGGTGTGTTTTGGTTCATTGTCCTGCTGCATAACCCAACTGCACTTGAGCCTGAGGTCACAAACTGATGGCCGGAAATTCTCCTTTTTTTGGTAGAGCACAGAATTCATGGTTTCATCAATTATGACAAGTCATCCAAGTTCTGAAGCTGCACACCATCACACTACCACCACCATGTTTTACTGTTGGTATGATGTTCTTTTTTATGAAATTCTATGTTAGTTTTAGAGCAAATCTAACAGAACAAACACCTTCCAAGAAGTTAAACTTTTGTCTTATCAGCCCACAAAATATTCATAAATATTGGAGATAATCAGGATGTTTTTTGGCAAATGTGGATGGGCCTTTGTGTTTTTTTTTTGGTCAGCAGTGGCTTTAGTCTTGGAGCCCTCCCATAGATGCCATTTTTGCACAGTCTCCTTCTTACTGTTGAATCAGGAACACTGACCTTAACTGCTGCAAGGGAGGCCTGCAGTCCTTTAGATGTTGTTCTGGGTACTTTTATGAGTTTCTTGATGAGTCATTTTATTACTCTTGGACTAATCTTGGTAGGCCGGCCACTGCTGGTTCACCATTGTTCTAAGTTTTCTCCATTTGTGTCTCTCACCGTGGTTCACTGGAGTCCCAAAGCCTTAGAAACGGCTTTGTAACCCTTTCCAGACGGATAGATGTTGATTACGTTGTTTCTCACCTTTTCTTGAATTTCATTAAATCATGTTGCTTTTTGAGATCTTTTAGCATTCGTTAACTTTGTCAGACAGGTTCTATTGAAGTGATTTCTTAATTCATCAGGTCTGACAGTAATCAGGACTGGGTGTGGCAAGTGAAATTTAGCTCAGCTTTCCAAAAAACAACGTTCATTCATGATTTAGCAAACGGGGAAATTACTTTTTCACGTAGGATCAGGTAGGTTTGGACAGCTTTTTTCCCTTAATAAATGTAATCATCATTTTAAAACTGAATTTTGTATTTACTTGGGTATCTTTGTGTAATATTAAAATTTGTTTGATGATCTCAATAATTGAAGTATGACAAATATGCAACAAAGAAAAAAAATACAAATTCTGTATATCAACCACTAATAACTCAAGAACACTTGCCAGCTGTAGTTTTAAATGCCACCTAATATCACTTTCTTTGATAATGGGGTGTCGGAAGTAAATGCTGTGATATAACAAAAACCACGATACTGAATGGCATGGTTGTCATCCTGTGTAATTTGTTACTCTGTTCCACACAATTCATTATCTCAATGACAAAGCTAACTGCTAGAGCAGATACCCACTTATCAATCAGCACCCCTCCTTTTGAGACTCTGACAGCTGGAGATGATGAGGATCTAGACATAGAAATCTATGTCTGAGTTAACCACCACTCAACCCAGCTCGACACTTCAGCCTCTAATTCAGCCCTGAGCCAAACTCCCTGCACCCTCCCTTTGGGACTTTTTAACATCAGGGTGCATCTGAGTAATTATGCTTGAGCTGGGTATGAAAGCACGTGGCACAGCGGATTAGCATAATGATTTACAGGATAAGTCATGCAAGGATAAAGTGTGCCAGGAGCAAGCTCCTTCTAGCAAATGCCATCAACATTACTGCATGCAGAATCCAGAAGCCAGTTTATGGACAAGGCATTTTTTACTTGCATGCAGAGTGCTACTAAGATCAATCCATGGATGACATACTTTCTTAATTGAGCCATTTATTTCCATAATGTTTTAGGATAAGTTCATCACATATACATTAATGCACAGTGAAATTTCTTAGTCTTCGAATATCACAGCTTCTTGTGATCAGTATGATCAGTAACTCAGAGCCTTAACACACTGAGCCACCACTGCCAACTGAAAGAATGGCATAAAAAGAAAGAGACAGCAACCCAATATATAAACCAAAAATTTCGAAATGAATTCGCCAGCTTAAAAGCACATGTTTTAAGAGCAATTTCATATTTTGCAATGGTGACTAGTAAGCAAACGTGATTGGGAAGTGAGTTCCAAAGTTTTGGTGCCACATACTGTAGTAGAAGGCCCTGCTATCCATATTGCTGTGGTTGAAGTTGGGTATAGAAAGTAAACCTTGTGATGAGAAAAGTAGGGATTGGAAGGGAGTGTAACTGTGGAGAAGGTCTGGTTATAGGTGGGGTTGAGATTGTGAAGGTTGTAGTATATTACTAATAATATTTTATTGTTTGTCTGATGAGACACAGCTGCCAGTGTGGTTAGATTTTTTGGGAACACCAGTCAGGATACCATTAGTGTAGTCAAAGCAGGGTGACCAGGGAATTTAAAAGTTCTGTTTTGTGTTGTGTTAGAACAGTGCATAACCTTGAAAGGTTCCACAGATAGACAAAGGCAGTCATGGAGACAATAAGCTTTGTTTGGGAGAAGGTTTAATGTCTGTGGGTTGAGTCATGGCAATCGGACTGCAGTCAGACTGAAGAAGCTACTTGGATGAGTAGTGAAATATTTTGAACCAGTAGAAAAAAGTCTCAAGGTTCTCAAGGTTTCTTCTATTACCGTCTCAGGGAGTTTTTCCTTGCCACTGTCGCCCTCGGCTTGCTCACCAGGGACTATCTGACCATTTTGATTCATGTACACTCACATTCCATACAAACTTAAATAATTCTTTTGATTGTGTAAAGCTGCTTTGCGACAATTGTTAAGAGCGTTATACAAATAAAATTGAATTGAAGTCCAGTTTTCATGACTTCCACACAACTTCACTTGGACAATTGACAAGACGAGATAGTTAATGGCTTCTTTGATGCCATTTTGAAGTATAAAACACTTAAAAGTGCATTATATTTTTCTACCTTTTATGATGAAACTGCCTTGTGATAAAGTATGAAATCGATAAGCTTTTTATGATTACATGATACAGTCCACACACACACACACACACACACACACACACACACACACACACACACACACACACACACATCTGACTCACGTCTTATAGGCTTGAAGCTACAATGCAAAACTGAAGAAGCAAGCTTTGGCCGCAAAACATACTTAGACTCCTTAATGACATTGCAGGTAAAAAGAAAATGGGGTACATGTAATTTTTGTCTAAACTATTCTCATAGAGACTTTTCCTAGTAATCAGTGCAGCTCAGCACATTTATAAATAGTCCACTGAAGTGGCAACTCTTCATGTACTGCATTGAGCATATTGGAGAAGTTCTAATTTCTCCATAAATGTACCATCATTCGGCTTTAAATTTAAATTTCAAATGAAGTACCATTAGCATGCGGCCCTCTCAAACAACTTACCACTGCACTCACTGATTGCATTACTATGTAGATGGATGAAACTGGTAAGGAGATTTATTTATTTACGTTTTCACTTCACTTGCAAGGGGGATTAACTTGACTTTTTAGGATTACTTTTCTGTCCATGGTATAGCTTTATATGCCTAAACTCTAATGCAATAAATGTCTCCCAAATTGCCCGTAGTGCTTATTCTGCAATAAGCAGTATAGAAGTTGATTAAAGGAATAAACTTTGCAATTACAAAGGCTTAATTATTTAACCCTTATTTGAAGAAAAAAAAACATGGTAAAAACTTATTCTGATCAGGGTTACAGTGAATCTGTAGCTCATCCCAAGAACACTTGATGTGAGGCGGGAGTAATGAAATGACTAACACATACCCTTCTGTGTTTCATAAAATGTCAACACATTTTCACAAAATGTCATTTTTTCACATGAATGATTCTTTTCCATGTGACCACACATTGTTCATATGATGGTCTAAAATGCACACTCACATTCTTTTCACATAATCATATGTGAAATTCCGAACATGATCATATATGAAAAATACTGATTTACATTACCAGACAAACGTTTGGACACAGCTTCTAATTCCATAGTCTTTTCTGATATTCCTTTCTACACTGTAAAACAATGCTGGAGGCTTCCAAAATATGCAATGATCTCCTTTGAACAATTGATATTGAGATGTGTCTGCTACTTATTCTCTATAAAGCCTTCATAATGGCTCTAATCTGAGGTGCTGTTAATTGGTCATTTTTGAGGTTGGTAATTCTATTTGAACTTCTCCTCTGCAGCAGAGGTAAGTTTTAGTCTTGCCTTCCTGGGATGGTCTTCATGAGAACCAGTTTCATCATGACGCTTGATGGGTTTTGCAAATGCAAAGAAAAAAGTTATTTCAGTTTTGAAAATCCAGTATTATAATAATAGAACATCGGCAATAAATCCAAACTTGTGTCCAAACCTTTGACTTGTATCACTCCAGCTTGTGCGTTAGCCAGTATTGACTGAGAGATCCTCTATGCATCCAAGCAGAGGTAAATACATTTGCTTGGATTTCTTAAATACTAAGAAAGATACTAGTACTATTAGATGTCCAAGATGTACATCTGTGTGAGATACAAAAGAGATGTGAAACAGCACATACTCCGCCACCATCCCCCCAATATAACATTATAGATGAGAAGTCTAAGAAATTATTGTCCAAGTCTATGAAAGACTGATGTTCCACATATGTTTCACCTTTGTAGGTTACACTATTCTGGAGCAGCATGCTTACGTCCCCATTTCTCTCGACAGAGCTAACATTGCACCTAGTGGAATCATTCTACCCCATGGTTTTTATTAAACCGGACTTGCTTAAAATACAGTACTATGCAGCCATAAAGATCTTGAATTATTACAAATAATTATTAGAAAATGTATTGCATTTTCAAAAACAACTGCAAGGAACAAGTGGAAACAGGGTGTTTATAATGTACTGAAATCTTTATATTAAAAGACATACTGTACTTAAATAAAATTGGGAATTGGTCAGAAATTTGTGTGTCCCCCAACGACCTTGTTTCATAGACAAACGCTGAGACAAAAAAGATTTTTTTTTTTCCTTTTTAATAATTTTTTCTGGTATTTTGTGTGGTTTTTGAGATGTACGAAACTGCTTACACAAAGGTTCAATTAATATATTATCAACATATCTCTTCTGCTATGACAAATATTTGTAGAGATTGTAAAAAGCATACACATACTAGACAGCTGACACAGCCACCTTATACACAGTTAGAAATCATTGCTTACCTTTTTCCGTGTAATGGGAAATCAATCATGTTAGAATTCCTCTAGGGATTATGGTGGTTCACATACAAGGCACAAATACACTGGCCTGTCAGTTTTTTTTAAAAATTTTTTTATTTTGTTTAGTCTGCTTTTTTGGTGGCTAGTTACAGTGGTATTCCCACATAACATTAATTTTATTTTAAAGTTAGTATCTGGCATAATTGTTTGCTGGTCTATATGGATTGTGGTATAATAAATTAGTTTTGAACTCACTTGGTAATAAGTAAAATTATTTTCTCCCTGTATCACTCCTTTTAGGTTGCAGTTCTATTTAAATAATATTCGACCATGCAAGAAATATTTTTAGTGGAACTATGGTAGTTCCTACTTTGAGAACCACTGGTATACATAATAAAGAAATGTCCTCCCAAGAAGCCGTTTTGACCTCACATTCTAAACAACGCCTCAAACAGGCTGTAGAGATTGATTGGTTATTTCACACAAATCAGCTGACAATCACACGGCTTTCTGTCTGTCAAGAGCCCAACAGGCTTGAGGACGAGTGTAGCAATCATCCTTTCCTGTTTGGTGAAAGTAATTGCATTGATTGAGGAGTGTGTGCTTTCTTCTGCCTCATGAAGGCAGCCTTTGAGCTCATACTCAAGCCTTCACAAGGTAAATACAGACAGCCAAGCATGCACCAGAATTCAAACTAATTACAGTTTAAGGTGTGGATTTCTGCAGACTGTTAGAATGAATCAACTTTGCTTGATTGTGTTTGATGCCTGTTGGTGTGTGAGTATGGGCGGCATATGTGTCATGATTGCTGGAGCGCTGCCCACTTTAATGGCCAGTGGTCGCCAGAGAGATAAAATTAGCTGTTCTGACCTTGAATCCACAAAAGCTACATAATTGCACCCTATGTTGGAAGTGTATTATCTTGGTTCTGCACATGCAGTCTGCAAACAAAGGTGCCCCCCCCTCATCGTAATCAAGCCTGCCAATCTGGAGCCTCTCATTGTTATATTTTCAGCATGAATGCACTCTCCTCTCATTGGGCTATTTAGCCCCAGAACAGATGACATGGAAATTATGTCAGGCTCTATTTTTTTTTTTTTAAACCCATAATACTGTGACAAATACTAAAATTGCAAACTCTGAAAAATACTACTGAGCACACCACACCATCAGCAGCATCCAAGTGCTTTTTTGTGGCTTAGTAAAAAAAATAGACTGAAATTGGGATCATGGCAAAGATCACAGTGTCTGTAAGACGGATGGTAGTGGGGGATGTAGCCAAGGAGTTTATGGGCTATAAATAATTTGCACTGAATTAATCAGAAAACTCAATGTTGTATAAAATACAATTCCTTTTTTTAAATTTACCTTCACAAAGGGCCAACCTAAGAGAAATGCACAGAGGTGGGTAGAGTAGTCAAAAATTGTACACAAGTAAGAGTAGCTGTACTTCAAAATAATATTACTCAAGTAGAAGTAAAAAGTAGTCATCTAAAATATTACTTAAGACTCAAGTACTAAGTAACTGTTTCATCGTAATGTCTGACATATTTCTTTAGAAATTATGTAAGCAAACCGGACAAAATGCTAAAATAATGTACACATTGGCATTTACAAATAATAAAATAAATGCAATAAAGAAAAATAAAATAAAATAAATAGTAGAATATATGTCTTTACAAAATAGCAAATTAAGGAACAAGAAACACAAATTTCCTAATCTGACTTATTCACAACATAAAGCTTTTGAAATGAATACATACCGGAGGTTACATATGTATGTTTGAACAGTGTAAACTATTTCCAGTGTAAGATATACTGTATATGTCAGTTGCCCTCCAAATGGCTCAGCAGATACAAAATAACATTAGAACATGTGTACCAGAGGTCTCACTTTACCATAAACTGTGTCCAGCAGAACAAATGTAAGAAACTTATATGTTTTAGCCATTAGCTTATTTGCTAATTATATATGCTAACATTGCAACATTAAATAAAACAGCTAAGCTCACCCAAGCACACAAACTCACATACTATATGAAATTTGGAAATGCTAATTAGCCTACCCTGTATGGCTTTGAACTGTGGGACGAAATCGGATGAAACCCACCCAGATATTTGTTAGTTTAATAACATTATATTAGAATAAAATGTCTTGAAATTAATTCCTAAAAACTAGCAAAATTATCTGCCAGTAGAAGAAGACATTGCCATAATTAAAGCAAGAGACTTTTTTGTCTGGGCAGTTTGTCTTTCTATGTAAACAACAAAATAGATTTTGTAAAAAGTCATTGTCATGGTCCATTAGGGCTTTGTGTAGGTGCAGGTTTTTAATTCCAACTTGATTTTACCCTTTTTAATCAGCTGATCTTGTGTTTCAATGTGACTATCATTTATCCTTTTTTTTAATTAGCTTTTTTTTAACTAGCACAAGCTAATAGTAATGAGTCAGAGCTCATTACCAAGTAAACTGTTCCTGAAGGACTGTAGATTGTATCAGTGCATGTTTTCTGTAAGTACACCATTAACAGACACACACACAATTTTCTGTAGCACTTAATTATTCCTTTGTCTATATATTACTTTACCTTTTAACAGTTTCAATTTGTTTTTGTTTTTTTCTCTTTGTTTCCTGTAATCCAACAATCAACAAAAGTCCTGGTGGAAGTCATTTACCTTGCTTTGGAAGATGACATTGTAAGCACATTAAACTATCAACTGACTCCATCTACAGCAAAATCATTATTTCCGTCGAAGGCGTGTGGCTGCAGGCTGAGTGCAGAAGTTCTATAACCATGCTGATATTCAGCACAACAGCATGACCTTGAATGAGACATTGCTTTTATACAACAGTTCCAAAAAGCATATCAACAGATTAAGTTTTTTTTTGTTTATTTAACCAGTTATTTGACTCTACCATCACAAATAGTTTCACAACTGGACTGGTATTTGACTGTTGCTAAGCAACACAAACAATGAGCATATTAGCAATGTATTGTTAAGCTGGCGAACAACACTTAGTGTAATTAACGATTATTAAAACACCAGAGATACATATAATTAAACTTCGCAATGCTGTTGTACTCTATATCTCTACTATATATCATCACTCTAACCCTTATCTAATTAAATTACTCTGTGGAAACTAACATATAAACATATAAAATATGAATCTGATATTTTTGTCCTTTATGTCATAGCCATTAAAGAAATGGAATTCTCTATTCTTATTTTTGTTGTATAAGTTTCTTATTCATTGATGTGTGTGAGTCAAATGAGGAGAATTGTTTACGAAAGGTCTACAGAGCTCCTGATTTGACAAAATTTAATGCCACCCTAGTAATTTATTGGTTTTTATAATTGCCATTTATTTAAAGAAAATACAGAGAGGCTTTACAATTGTTTTTCAGAAAAACAGCCAGGCACAGAAAGGTGTTCCAGTAATATATCACAGTAAAATGTTTATAAACTCATCTCATCTTCTATACTGCCTTATCCTGTATTCAGGGTCACGGGGACCTGGAGCCTATCCCAGGAGGCCTAGGTCACAAGGCAGGGTACACCCTGGACAGGGTGCCAATCCATCACAGGGCACACACACATTACGGGCAATTTGGGAACACTAATTAGCCTAATATACATATCTTTGGACTGTGGGAGGAAGCCCACCAAGCACGGAGAGAACATGCAAACTTCATGCACACAGAGACAGGAATCGAGCCTGGCTGGGAATCAAACCCGGACCCTGGAGGTGCAAGGCGACAGTGCTAACCACGACACCACCATGCCGCCATGTTTATAAACTTCTAAATAAAATAATAATTTAAAAAATGAAGTAAAATTTGGTTTTAATAGGTGAAAAATTGGTTTAAATACAGTTTAATGAAACTGGTGATTCTGGAACAGTGAATAGGGAATTTATTAAGAACACTAAAGGAGGTTTTGGAGGCAGAAGATGATATGCATAGTCTTCTGCAACAGAGTGCACAGCACATACTATGGTCACTTTATATATATAGTATATATTTAAATATATTTTATGTATACATATTTGTTTTGAGTAGTTAGAGTTAGTTTTGTGCCTAGTCTGTTCCCACTGTGGGGAAAATGTGCGTGTGCAATGACTTTTACATATTTGGCTTGAATTGAGTGTTCTAATAACTCCCTTGGGACAGCACTTTAAAGTAGATTAAGTTAATGGTGCAGTCATAGTGAGGATTCCTCAGGCAATTCTTAGGATGCTAAAACACTACACTAAAAGCTTACTGGTTATCTGGTTATTTGTCGGTTTAAGACTTCAATTTGTGCCTGATTACTGAGGCATTATCAATAAACTTTAGTAGCACTCTAGAGACCACTGTTTTTTTTTTTTTTTTTTAGAATTTAATTCACATTAAAATATATCAACAAACCTTTGATGTCTAAATGTCTAAAAAAAAATGAACTTGATTATGAAAAAAGCAATAGATAAATAAAAGGCTAATATCTGAATCGCTATATTATATTCATAAAACCTTCTAGGCCAAAGGGGGCTGTGGAATAAATTTAACAGTTAAATGTGGTATGTGACAGAATTGTATTTTTTTTTAGGAATGCCCACTGTAAGACATAGTAGACTTCATATTCTATACACTGTTTTTGTAAATGAAAACAGTGAAAGGAAAAAAGTTAAAGCATTACATTGGTTATTAGAAGATTATAGGTCCTATTGATGTGCAGGTTTAAAATGTATATGCATGTTTATATTGCTATGTATATGTTATTATAATATGTTTTACAATAACTGTTATGGAACTGCAATTCAGCTTATCTTTAAACCAGTGAACACTGGTTCCATAATGGCAAATACAGTATATATAAAGTCAATCTATAAATAAATATTTATTGCAATAAATATTTTTTTTGGAATTTCAATAGATCTGTCATATTTTTTTCCTCAGGCACCCAAAAAAATGAACAAAACATTTATTCTTTTTTTAAACCATTATATGTCTATTTTAAGAGTTTTAGAATGTTTTTTTGAAGAAAAAAAAATGCAATACATTTACAGGAAAAGTTGAAGCCAAGAAGAAGTTTTATAGTCTTTTACAGCCATTGCAATTACTCCAGCAGTGATGAATTTCTATGATAAGGTGCAGTCAAATTTGATATTATCTATGCGTTTTAAAAATAACCTTGTGTTTAAGAGATAATATTCTTTGTCAGTTTGTATTACTTCTTACTTCTTTTGCAACAACCTGTTTTCTTTAAAAAAAAAATTCATTTACAGTATACACCTCAAAGATACTTTGTAGGCACTCATTATATGTATACTATCTACTCACAGTAGTAGGTCTTTTTTCACCTTTTCCTGCACATCAAGTAGGGTTTTATTAAGCCATGCAAAACCTGAGGCTACACTACTATAACAACAGAGTGCAATTAACTGAGGAAGGAAACAGTGGTGCTGACAAATGAAGTTTTTCCCAGGCGTGAGACATTATGTGCTCCCATCAGGGATTAAATACCCCTCCTGCTTGTTCACAGCCGAGAGAGAAAAGATCTCCAGGAAACAGGCACATGGTAGATGTTCCATGAAATCCTGTTTCCACCATTTTATGTAGTTTCCGGAGCTCAGGAGGAAGGAATTTTCACTTTTGTGGAAATGTAAGAGATAGATGATACCAACAACAGATTTGTTCTAGTGAATGTTAAAAAAAGAAAAAAAAAGTTTCTATACCTTTGATTTGTTTTTTGTTTTTTTTCACTCTGTTTGTCTTCCCTTGCTGCTATAATTGTTGCTTATTGGTTAAAGCAGTGAAAATACAATAATTACATTCTCATAATATTTTTGGGGTGATTTCTGCAAAAAGAAACTTAAACTGCAGCTTTATACAGCTCTACAAATCTTCACTATATATTGCAATGCAGACAAAAACCATTATATTTATACTTATAATTGTTTTATTGAAACATTATAGAAACTTATTTATTAAATAATATTTAACTTACTTTACATTCTGTACTAATGTTATTACCAATAAAAAACTAAAATACAATATACAGAATATTCTTTTCATCCAGAAGTGAGGCAACGAGATAATGTTTGTGTTCAGTGATTTCTGTATACACTTATCCTATCATTTAAGGCCAGACCTATTTTTGATGATACATTTATAAATTTATGACTGAATGTTCAATATTTTCTCATGGCCAACCCAATTAAGCCTACAGTACATGTAGATTCTAATAAAGACATAATTTCCCACAATTTCTCC
>JAOVVA010000001.1:20607818-20623153 GCA_028565275.1 Leiocassis micropogon
ATCGAATTAGCACAGTAGTCTTCAATCACATCGGGATCCGGACAGTAATTGTTACAATGTTACATTTTGGAAAGACTAATATCTTGCATATGCAATACGAACTAGCACTAGATCATCGCTGGATCGTTGTTGTTTTTTTTTTCATACACACATTAAAATTTTCAAACAGTTGTAATCAGGTTGGTTACATTTTTCCCCTGGAGGTAGGTGATTATATTTTAGACACAGAAGTCCCTGCTAGTGTCCAACCTTGATTACTTGTTTTTGTTCCAAAGGACCTGCAATGTCCAGGGTTTTAGATGTATGCTTCCTCATTGGCTGCGTTCACACTCTCAGGTTGCTGCTCGGGCCCATTCTCTTGGCTTTTGACCAGAACCGTAGGCTGAATCATTATCCGGAGACGCTGGAAAATTCAAAGAGGTGAAAAGAAAATCTTTTTTTTGTCTCCCTGCAGTGCACATGCAGTTGTCAAAGGGGAGGCTCAAAGCAGCAAAACTACAAAATCAACACACTGATTGATTGGCCAATCAAGCTGTAATTGAAGCTAACTCCTGACTTTTCACCTCCCTGTGGTGATTTGCTGATTCAAGTGTGCCTATCTCACACACAGCCGCTATCAGCTCAGACCTGAACGCTTTGTTCATAATTGCTAGTTTTAAATGCCTATTTTCAGAAGCGTCTCTGTGCAGAAGCATGCAAGGCACCGCTTTGGTTTTCTTTTTGTAGACGCTTCATCTGAAATGTCTAATTTATTCAATCAGACCAGCATTCACCGAGCAGAATGCAAATTATCTGTACAAAACCAGATTCTAGAAGAAAGCCAGCATTCTCATTTACCCCAAATCTATGTCATGTATACAGTTGTCTACAGCTCACTCACTTTATCTGCTAAGCAAAAACACATACGTTTCAATCTTACCTCTTTATAGGAGCCTTTTAATGTTAGGAACATGTAGCCCATGTAGCCAGGAATGAGGACCATAGAAGACAAGGCCATACACCAGCCTACACCCTGTCCCCACTTTGGGAACACGTAATTATTCATGGTCAAGGGAACCATTTGGATGGCACTGAACAAGAACACACCCTAGAAATGCAAAAGTAAAAGTATTACTCATATATTTTTGAGCTAGAAATTAAGGTCTCCCATTATAATCAAGTATTTTAAAAAATAATTACTTACAACCACAATTAATGGAGTAAATACCACCCAACACAACTTCCACCAAATGCAAGGTTTGTATCCAATCATCTCTTCAATATTTCCGTAGAACTTATTGACACCTTATCGAAAGACAAAAAAAAGTAGAGCATTATACCACAGTGTGTAATGGTGTATCACTTCAGATTACAGATTACGGCTATACTGACTATTGGGATGTCAGCCCATGCAAATAGCAAATAATGCAGTAGTTTGCATAATCAAGCCTACTAAGCGAAACAATTAAGAAGGCACCAATTCATATGAAATGCGTTCAAATACCAGAAACGAAGCTGGCAGTGAAATTAGCATGAATTAAATGGATAATCTAATGTAATGAGATGTGTTGTGTGAGGATTTTAACATCATGGTGGACAGTGCACTCAACTGGCTACTGGCCTTTTGATTATAAACTGTATATAGTAAAATCTCCAATATCTTATTGCAATGTAAAATATATTCAGCCATTTCCTATTTTATGTAACTTTTATTATTCCTAAATAATGATAATAAAACATACATACATACAGTACAGATGTGTACACATTTGTGTGCACAGCTTTAACACCATTCACCATCAAAACAATGCTCAATTTACAAAATGCATGAGACAAATCCAATTTTACGTAGAGAACTACAATCTTAAATGGTACTGTGTATATCACAATAACTTAGTTTAAAAGAACCCTGTGAAATTCAGCATTTCAACTGGTTTATAATAAATAAAAAGGAATTCTTATAGACATACAGTACCATGCAAAAGTCTTGAGCCACCCCTCAATTTTTCATATTAAATGAAATTACATTTAATTACATAGATGAAATAAACTGAAGCAAATGTTTTACTGCAACAGGCTGCAAATGTCTATAGATACAACTTGAAAATTGGTTGTTTATGTAACAAGCTCAGCAGCAACCTCATTTCTTGTCTGTTCCAATCATTCAGCATTTAGCATCACCAGCGTACTAATCACTGGTCATCTTCCCGTGTTTCTCACTAGTTCATGCCTTAAGTTAGATGATTGTTTTTGCTTGAAGTATTTTTACACCACTGTGTGGCTTAACAAACAAACTCAGGTACAGAGACTGGACTGGAAATCAGAGCCAAAACCTTGCCAAAAATTAGAGCCAAAAAGTAATTCAGGAAGCCTGGAGAACTATTCCTCAAGACTACATTAAAATACAAGACGGTCTGGCTCGTTGGAAGCAAAGTATAAAGAAATAGTGGTTATTCAGGACTTTTGCACTGTATATTACTTTCTAATAAATGTTGAACATTGTTTTATACAGTACTATGCATAAATGACTAAAAAGATAAGTGTAAAAAACTAATGTCCATAAGGTGTTAACCCTTTTTTATCTTCTAACCAGCATTTCATAAATGTCCCTGGCAAATGAATAACTATAAATTATTTCATATTGACATGAAAGATATGTTTACCATAGAACCAGGATATGGAGATGCACTCAAAAAACACCAGGAACAGCAAACACATTCCACTGGCAGAGTAGTAATCAAAAAGCTTGAACACATAGAGGCCACCCTGTCATAAAAAAAAAAATAGTTTCTATCAATATGAATACAGAATATAACTATATGGTTTGCACAACTTACATAACATAGTGGTTTATACCAATACAAATTTCCAGTTAGAGTATTAGCAGTTATTGTTTGTAATATTAATTATGTTTGTGGAGATTATTTTTAATTTGCCAAAATATATCTATCCCAAATATAGTATACAGTCAGGTATACCACATTTTCTGGACAAAAAAATGTTTAGGACATATTCTTTAATTATGACTTCTCAAATAACGTTTATGCTAATTATCAAGTATTAAACAGCACATGAACATACAACCAACCATATACGATAGTCAAATTTATTTTATATATGTTGCCATGTCATACATGTTGCTTGAAGCCAAAATGGTCTTATTCTCTAGGACATATTATGCATGTCATTTATGGAGATGTGCTGTAGATTAAACAAGGAGAAGAATCTGACATGTTCATTAGTCCACCACTGGCTTTCACGTATTTGTGCTTGCTGTAAGTGATTACATCACATTAACAGCAAGGTGTTTTACTTACCTGATATCAGATCCAAGTAATCAATGAGATGGTTTTATACAGTACATAACTTAACTATGAGTGTAACTTTTTAAGTTTTATCATGTAGTCTTTGGTTCCTGCATCTTCCTTTGGAGCCACAAACATACTGTTATCATTTGTAACATACTGTTTGTGAATGGACAGCAAACAATTTCCCTTAAGAGCTTAAAACAAAGGCAATGGAAACATTTTGTATATCCGTTCTTTGATTTAAAGTAGGTTTTCGTCATTGTATAGTACTACACTTTGTAGAGAACTAATTAGTCAACTGGCAGACATGATGCACATTGACACTACGACTTATTCAATGATATGATGGACTAATTGATTCATCAATGCACTGACCAATCATGGTTTAAGCATATGTATATAACTGGGGTACTGCGAAGTGAATATCTAATATGTTCATAAAAATATAGATTTTTAACTTAAAAATGAGCTTTACTGAACTCACAGGTAATGAGGGCTTTAGTCATGGATACAAGCAAGAGGGAGCTGGAGAGATCCATAGCCCATGTTAGCCAATGTATTTTTGGGTTTACCCAATTTGAAAACAACTAAATACTGTCTTTTCATTCCCTTTGACATTGAGTCGCTACAATGATTGCACGCCTAGCTTACTATCTTGCAGGAAAATGATACAGACAATGAATCAAAATGAATACCTAAATTGTTATGCCTCCAGCATGCTAACTAGAAATCTGCAAATGATATTTAAGCCACCTACATGTTCAGGCTTTTCTGGTCACATACATGTAACAGCTTGAGGTCACTGTACTTGTGAACTGATAGCACTACAAAGCCATTAGCTCTCTAAGGGAAAATATTCGCTTGAGATGTTTATGTCCTCCAAAGCAGTTAACGCACTATTATCCTACTTAATGCAGCTTCAAGGGCTTTCAAGCTGCCTCTGTGGGGGTTTATTTGCACGGAATGTGTTCAGAGACATCATCGCAATCACACTTCTGCCTTTATATAGGACATAATCCATAGGATGAGTGAAAAGAGCTGCTCTACAGACAATCTGCAAATTCATTTTGCACTTACCTGCGTGATGTTTGACAGTCCGATGATATAAGACACAAGGCAAACGACAGCAATGAAGATTTCTCGTCGTCCTCTCAATAAGCGCGGAAATTCATCCACCAACGCAGTGATGAAACCCTCTACTGTACAAAACTGTAGGAATGAAAATCCAATATTAACCCCATATGGTTAATGAGATAAAATGATTAGAACTGTCACATTCATGGATATGCACATCATGCAGGGCAGCCAGCGTAGCAGTTAATTTATGGGAAATGAATTGCCCCAGATGTGCCGTCTAATATTTATTAACTGACTTTACCTGACTGTCAATTCCAAGCATAAGCAGCATGGAAAAGAACAGAACTGCCCAAAGTGGTGAAACGGGGAGCTGAGTAACAGCCTCTGGATAAGCTAAAAACGCCAAGCCTGGACCTGAAAAAAGAAAAAGCGTCCTGTTTTATTAATAATAATAAAAAAAAAACACATGCAGAGACATGAAACGTAATACATATTGAAACAAAATACTGTGGACAAACCATCCCAAATTACCAGATGAAATGAAAGTGAAAAGCATGGCGAGACCAAGCAGAGTGCATTATTTCCTGTAATTTGGGGTGCTTTGTTGTGCATTACCTTTATCCTACACCATAGATATTTACAAGAGATTCTGTATCTTTTTCTCATAACTCATAACTGAAGATGTTTTTTTTTTAAATATAACATTCCAGACAACATGCTCTTTTCCAATAGGACCACTATTTTATTTTACACATATGCATCTTATTTTTATTCTCTCCTTTAAAGAGTTATCCCAGCTTTGTCTTTCTAAGGTGTTAGAACATGTGCCTTAGTTAAACTTCAGCAAAAGTAGCATCATTATTTAAAAAAATAGCATGCACATTATTATCAGAACCAGATAATTTCCACAGACATGGAATAGTATTAGATTTACATACATTTTGAGCATAAGAAAGTGAATATAATGATATTTTACCTCATGCCAAATCCAAAGGCTAATTGAATTTCTAAAAATAATCACCAACACATGAGAGCAACCGATATGAACTCCAGTTACCTGATGCAGCTACATCGGCAATAGACCTCTTTGTGATGTGAGCCATGAAGCCCACAATGGAGAAAATGACAAATCCAGCAAACATGCTGGTGAAGGAGTTAATGCAGCATACAATGACAGAGTCCCTGTGGAACACACAAAAGGATATTATCTAGGGTTATTATATTGATCTCATGTCCATCAAGATTGATGAAGACTCATGTGGTCCATATTGTAAATGCCAGTGTCGATGGAGCGTAACCAGTGAGTTATACTGCTCTGTAACAAAAGATCCTTTTTTTCCAGGGAAAGGACATAGGTCTCAGTTAAATATCTTTAGTAAGTAAGGCATGTAATTGTTTCATACTTGTAAACATTGTTGGTGAAAGGGTTGTAGCTCCCGAGTGCAATCAGAGACCCAAGGCCAAGTCCATAGGAGAAGAAAATCTGAGTGGCAGCATCAAGCCACACCTGAGAAATGTGAGTGAGACGCAGAAAAGTGTAAAATATGTGTTTCTTTTTCAGTCCAGTATCACATTTGCAGATCTATTTGTCTTCATATTATTATTTAGAAACATTACATTGATTTCTTTTGACACTCTTTATCTCTCTCCCACTTTATCTGGGTCTCTAATGTTTTAATAATTTCGAAGGAGGTGTGACCTCATTGACTGTTATATTTTGTAATAGATGTTTGTCTCCATATTTCATTCAGTCTGAAGGGGGTGTGGCTTATGCATCTGTCATTCATAAAGTAGGTGTAGCCTCTGCTTTAAAGGAGGCATAACCTCTGAATCTGTTAGTCGTTGTCAAGGGTATAGGGCCTTTGCATCTTTCAGTCACTGAGAAGGAGATGCAGACTCAGAGTTAGTCAGTCCCAGTGTCAGGGAGAGGTCGCTGCATCTGTCAGTTTCTGTGAAGATGTGGCCTCATTGCATGTCAGCAGGCAGGGCCTCTTATTTCTCAAAGTTAACACTGAGAAAAACCTATCTATCTATCTATCTATCTATCTATCTACAAATTGTATAGCAAACACAAAACCTACTTCAGACTCCTTCAGCTTTTCAAAGTTAGGTGTGATATAGAACAAAATGCCCTCTTTGGCTCCAGGCAGCGTAACTCCACGGAAAAAGAGGATAAGCAGCATGAAGTATGGATATGTGGCTGAAAAATAGACCACCTAAAAACAGATATACAGTGCATTAGAGACAGTTGTCTTTCAAGAGCAAGTTGTTTGCTGTCTGAATGTTAATCACTAGCATGCAGACCAACCTTAATAATACAGACAATTACACAGATTATCACATGAAAAAATGTGACAAAAATCAGACATGGGATAACTGCAAAAACTGTCAATTTAAAAAAAAAAAAAAAAGGTTAAATTCTTACCTTTCCTGTCCAACCCACACCTTTCCAGATACAAAAGTAGACCAGGACCCATGCGATGGCAAGTGTTATTGCCAGTGGCACTCTGATCTCCCCTGGTTTTTCCAGACCATCCGTAAGCTGATGCACATTCCGTCTAAGGGCCACATGAAAACAATATTAGTGTTGAAAGGATCTGACCTCTGACAAACTGTAATTGATAGAAGCTATTCCACTTAGTCAAAACACTGCCTTCATTCTTGATGCCCGTCATGTAAGCTAGAGCTGTCCGACGGCCAAACGAACACAATTGTTGCATTTTTGTGTAAATAACACTGGTCCTTTTTAGAAAGCCGGAGGAAAAAAGATGGCGTTTTAGCATGCAAACGAGAGTCCTGAATGCCAAAACTGTTCCAGTGAGTGCATGCCCTTACTCCCAAAACTCCACGACGGCGCTTGTCATGTTAGACGTGTTTGCCAAGCTGTAGTTGGAAAAGCATTGGTCTGTATTCCAGGGGTTGTTGCAGGATTTCCATGGGAGATCCTAAAACAGGACAACGTTTAATTTAATGATCTAAAATGTTGAAAAAATTACACGGGGTGTCAATTTACTTCTACTATACATATCACATTATAAGAGACCATTGCATAATTTGAGAACATTTAATCAATATTAATGTAAAATGATTATAATTATAATCTGAATTTATTTGCTTAAAATTGCAATTATGTAGCCAATACAGAAAAAAAATTCAGTAGACTATCACTGTAACACTTAACATATATATATATATATATATATATATATATATATATATATATATATGCTATAGAACTTTCGTGCTTACCGTGGTAATAGAGTTGTATAGATAGTAAATGGCCCAGGCAATGATGACAATATAGTAGATGTTAAGCCAGAAGGACAAGACTGCTGCCGCCAAGCCAACACCTGTGATCACACCCCAGAAATGTGGTGTAATATAAATGAAAATTTAAAATCGACCATGTGATGGCAATCTGATGGTAACATTGCATGCTAAACTCTACCATTATTCTGTATTTATTACAAACAAACAAAATGCTTTTAAAATTTAAAATTTATGTGATTTTCCTCTGCATGATTACCTTTAAACATAGGCGCCAATTTCCACACTCCAAGGCCACCGATGGAGGTGTACTGACCGAGAGCACACTCAAGAAAGAACAAGGGCATGCCGGCGAATATGAGGGTCAAAAAATATGGAATCAAGAAGGCCCCTAAAAAGCAATAATAAAACCATTAGAAATCACAGAATACAAATACTGTAAAAGCATTGCACCATTCCTCAAATTTTGCACAGCTTCAATGCTTAAAGCATTGAAGACATTTTTAATTACATTCTAAAATTAGAAGGAAACATGAATTATTCAAGCTACTGATAAATTAAGGAGATTAAACATTAAAGATCATCACTGATCTTCACTAGTCACTTTGTAATAAAATTATTACGTTATGTAAATTTCAGAATACATGTAAACCTTAAACATATACAGAAAAATTTATAAGAAAAAAGATTAAATTATTCTAATTATTAAAAACACATTTCATTAATCTGTATAATTGATCTCTTAATACATAGATAACCTGAAAATAAAAAAGAAGCAAAAAGTATTCCCCATTTAACTATTATTATTAGTAGTAGTATTATTATTATTATTAAGAAGAAGAAGAATGTAAAATTGTGACAGTGAACCACACGTCTAACACAATGATAATAATAATAATTATTCTTATAAGTGACAGTGACACACCCCCACATCTAACGTCATATATTATTGTTATTCTTATTAATATTATTATGACGATGATGATGATGATGATGATAAAGAATGCAGCCGCCGGTGTTTACCTCCGCCGTTTTTGCCGCACAGATAGGGGAACCGCCACACATTTCCAAGCCCGATGGCATAACCGACGCACGAGAGCAGAAAGTCAAACTTGCCGGTCCACGTTTCCCGAGCCGGAAGCTCTTTCTTCTTCTGCACTTTGACCACCAGAGTCTTAGGCTTGTCGTTGGCCGCGGGCGCCGCGTTGACCTCAGTTAGAACGTGTCCATCTGAGGCTTTCGCTCCGTTCGTGGCCATGTCGCGCGGCTTGGCGGAGCTCCTGGCGCCCGGACGCGAGACTTCGGCACCGCTCCACGCGGACAGCAGCTTCGCGGCTCCGTGCCCTCAAAAACAAACTCGACTCGTGCGGAGTAAAATCTAAAAACAACACAGCATAATCAGCGACGCTACAAAGGAACAGCGGGCCATCATCTTAAATCTTCTTATTTTCTAAAACACCAAATAAACGCTAAACAAACACTCCGAGTGAATCATTAATACTGGTTTTCTCGCCGCGCGCACTCGTGTGACGCTCGAGCGCATATAAGGTCCAGAGATACACCGGCTGTGTTGCAAATGACACCATATGTAATAGGCTAGTGCATGAAATGTTTTACTAATCTGTCACAAACATGGTCGATTCCATATCGTATCTTTTTACACTATTTAGTAGCCTTAGGGAATAGCGCGGTTTGGGACGCAGCCTTTGGTTCCGCGCGCACTTTTTTTTTCTGCAGCTACAATAAATACACGCGCATTTGCCGCCAACGAAGCGCACAATCCTGCGCTTCGTTCAGAATACTGGTGCATAATAAAGCAAATTCCTGAAAGAATCGTGGAGAAAGACTTACGTTAGGGGTCATATTTAATGGTAAACACTGATTTAATATTCCAGTTAAAGCGACACTATAAATCAAGCGTAGTAATATATTTACGCGCATAAAAACAAAGTAATAAATGCAGTTTGATTTCCTGCAGATTTACCGTCCTGTTAACAGGATTCACGATTTAAAAAACGCTGTCGTTCAAACCTTTTGTCTCGTCATTAAAATAATAATAATAATAAAGGAAAAACAAGTAATCCCTTATAGAAGTTGCCTGGGAAAAGTTATCTGAAAAAAAACATGCATGCATTTTTCTTGCAGATTTTCATATCTCCCTCCTAAAGTCCCTTCCATTAAATCATAAAACTCAGATTGTTCCGATCGCCTCAAAGGTCCGTAAACGAAGAGCTTAAGTAAAATCTGCTTACATTCAACCGGAATGTCCTGCCAGACTTTCCGTCTGCTTATTCCCTTTGAAGGTAAGTAAAGTCAAGTGTTTCCATAAAGCAGAAAAAAGATTACAAATTGGTTTATCCTGATGTCCAAAAAATAAGAAAAAGCCCAGACAGAGAGGGATCCTGGAGCAGCAGCAACGCCAACTAAAGCATCAGGCAGCAGAGAGGAGGAAGATGATGATGGTGATGATGATGATCCTCCACCTTCATCCGCTGAGCTCCAATGAAAAAGTGAGGGTGAAATCTCGCCAAGTCCAACATCTCCAGCGCTGACATCACACTGGTGCATCTTCACAGTCTTCAGCTTTTATACAGGCTGTTTGTGTGTGTGTGTGTGTGTGTGTGTGTGTGTGTTTGTGTGTGAATTTGTTTAGCTTTTGTCATCAGTTGACAGAGGGCTGTTTGTTCATGTTGAGTTGTTTCCTCTATTTTAAGCAACACCTCAATGCTTAAAGACAACATTTTATAGTTTATCATTGCCTTAGTTGCATTGCCAAAGACAGAAAATTACCCAAAATTACCAGTGTTTCACGTGGATTTGATATATATGAAGATACACTGCTGAAAACCTAACAGGAAAAAAAGATTCCCAACACTGCAGTGTGTCAGAGCAATTACTTTTTTTCAGCTTGACATAATGCCTATCATTGTTTGGCTTTGTCCTCGCCCCTAACCAAACCTTCAGAGCACACTGCTTGCAAAAAAAAAAAAAAAAAAGCACATGACATTAAAAAAAAAAAAACCTCATTTACTCTGACTGAACCAACAATTGCCAAAGTGGCAGATTCAGGAGATGATGCCAATCATGTGGTGGATTCTGCAATGCAGTGATAAGGGGACGAGTCAATAAGTGAAGTCTGAGGGTAAGAGATAAACTAAAGACTTGGTTTATAATCTCCTTAGCTGGCTGCCTTTCAAAATAAATTTTCTTTCGGAGAGAACCGAAAGAATATACAGTCTTCAACTGCGATAAATTAGCTGTTTCCAATCATGAAATAGATGTATCAAGACATCTACAGAGAAAGCACAGATGACAAATGAATATTTTATAATGCAGCATATGCAGAAATGGTCATAATATGATTAGTACCTGTATAATGCCTGGCAAAAAAAAAATCTCCACAATACACTAAAATATTTAGTTTGACCAACTTTAGCTAGATTAGAGCACTCAGTGTGGTGGTAAATTTGCACATAAAATTGATTTGTGTTCCCAGAACCACTTTTTTACAAACTGAGTCCTGGAATATGATTGTGCCATCAGGTGAAAAAAAAACTCTTTGATGTGATAACCGTGGCCTACAAACATAGCTGACAAGGACTTCAACTACCATTACACAGCATCCCTCTTTTGTTAATACTGATCATGTACACCTGAACTCCATTGCAGACAGTATATACAGTAAGGTCTTTAGTGCACTCACTTAACTGTGAAGGATATACTCTGTATTCATAGTCTCTTTATGATTTTTGCATCATATGTTGTTTAAACATGGCCTGACTATTGTCTCTTTTATAAATTGTTTCTGACTAACATATTGCATCATGGAATTTGATGTATATGCTCAGTGGTACTTGTAGATACTTCCAGGAATGCTAGACAAGAGCAGATGTTTTCAGAGTTGCCAAACCACTATGTTGCCAGACATGCTTCCAGTGATATAAAGTGACGTAATGGAAAGACATATGATATAGCATTAGCAGCACTGCATTTGCAGTCCAACTAGCTAGAATTTCCCTAATTGGTTATGCTGGGTATATATATAAATCTTTGAGTGCTTAGCATCACTGTAGAAAAGCATTTAGCATCTTTCCCTAGGATGGTTCACCTTTGACCTAATTTACACAAACTCTGTATATAAACTGTGTATGTACAGTAGGGTTTTTCTCTAAATCTCAAAATTGTAGTCTTTCATTTTAAATTCTATGTTATAAAAAACTAATTTTACACCCAACACAAAGAAAATAAGTTGCATAAAATGTAAGTACGTTAAATAAACCACAAAAACAGAAAAGAAAATTTTAAGTATTATAAAAAGATTATTTCATCTTAAGTGCTCAATAAATGTTGATTCCTTGAGGAAGACCCTGAGCCCTAAGGTGCCTGAACTTGAACTGAATCATGCTTTATCTGTACTTTCCTTTTTTTAAACACATCTGTCAAATTACTGAATGTAAATTAATTAAGCACATTAAACAAAATCATACTATGCAGTTATACAGTAACTTATTTTAACAGTTTATACTATGTAGTTCTACATTTGTGTTAATTGTGCAGTAAGCAACTGTTCTGAGAAAAGAATAAAAGGCTACAAAGAATCACCTTATAGCTCTTCTAATTCAGTGGAATGAATTAGCAGAGAGGATGAGTGTTATGATGCCAGATGGCAAGCCAATGAGGGGTGAACCAACCTACTGGTGATACTAAGTGAAATTTAGCATTTAGAACCCCATCTGGTTGATGTGCCCTCCAGGGATTAAGGTGTTCAGTTTTAGCCTGCACATTTAAAGACATACACCGAGCTTTCAGGTGTCTGGCAACTGTTAGTGGCACACATGGTTACTCAACTGTGCATTTGAGCTCGTAATTGCAGAAGGCATTTAATCTCCCTTTTTTGGGCACCAGCTAGAGAGCAATGACACAAAAACATTATAGCTGATCATACAGCAGTAAAAGTATTTTCTATTGCTGAATGATTGGAGGAAGACAGTACAACTTTTTTTGTATGTTTCAGTGTCTGGAAGGGGAAGAACTAGGAATGGGGTTAATACTGTATGTTTGACAGTAATTTAGTTAAAGATTTTGTGACTGTGGGAAGTGCTGAAATCGCATTCTCCTGCAAATGCTGTAGAATCTAGGACCATTGTTGTGCAGTAGTTAAGCATTTATCAGAAGAATTCGGATTTTGTTCCACATGTGTCAACACACAAAGCTCTCAGCAAACATAATTATGGAGCTCGGTTCAGCCATCCTTATAGTGACTGGAGACCCATACCAAAGATTTCAGAATGAAAAGCAGTCTAAAATTCTACAGCGGCACTCACGGACATGGTGTTTATTTTGGTGAGAGCAAAATTTTCTGCACCATTTATTTCACACTGGGTTTCAATTAATCTAGGCAAATGTGTTTAAACTCTATTTACTCTAAATACAGTTGTCCTCATTTAATGCTGTATGATTAGAAAGATGGATACCACCAGTTTAAATGTAGGTCGTAACCTCTCTATCTATCTATCTATCTATCTATCTATCTATCTATCTACTCTATCTATGTCTGTATGTCTGTCTGTCTGATTATATTTTCATAAAAAAATATATAGTAGATAAAGGCCAAGAGCTTAATTTAATGTCTAGAGACAGCTGTGTGTGAAAATCCAAGGAGAGCTGTATGTTTGATATGAGAATGGATTCTCTGTTGAGTCTGGTTCCTCTAAAGGTTTCTGCCTATTGTCAGGAGTTTTTCCTTGCCACTGTCGCCCTCCGCTTGTTAATCAGGGACAAACTGATACTTATTATTTATACATATTTCCGCATACATTTCCCGTAGGTCCAACCATGGTCGTACAAAATGGGAAAAAATACAATGGTCACCATTGGCCTCCACGGTTCCTAGTTGGACTACAGAGGTTTCTAGATGGTTCCTTTATTATTCATAATAAAGTGGACAATGAGAGGTGTGAACCTGTCAATCATACCTATATGTGTTTTTTGATAATTGTGTTTCTGATTTAGTCCTCCTTTGCAAACTTAGACAGATGCACTGCAGTGTCATGTACATGACAGGGGCAATGGTGAAAATCCATTCAGTGATAGATTTGACAAACTTTGTATCAACACTCTTTTTGCACTCATTTTCGGCACTTTTTTCCTGTACAGGGTTACTGTGGGCTCAAACACTCAAACCCTCAACCCTGTAGCTGCAATGACACAGTGCTAACCACTATGCCACGATGCCGCCCATGTGTTAACACATCTGAGCTATTCTGTTCATAAAACACATTGGACAGTAAGGTGTTTATTCTTAAATAATTTCCACTCTGTAGCAGGTATTCAGAAATACTGTAATAATGACTGGAAATACCTTTTGATTTATTTGCCAATGGCCAGAACTGCCATGAGAACTGCATCTGCTGTCATATCCTAAAGACAGAAAATGTGTATCTGCATGCAATACTTTAGTTCTTGTTTATCAGCTGTGCTATTATTTATGATTTTGTACCCTGTTGGTTGTTGATATGACCATGGTTTTGGCATGGTGTCTGTCCTTGCTCCTTAGGGGTTCCTGCAGGGCTAGCTGCATAGCTTTTTATTTGGAGGATGCTGATGTGCTGAAATCAAGCCTCATTTTCCAGCTTCCATTCAATTCCTTTCATTCTCAAATACTGTCACATGTGCCTTACTGCCTCCATAATTGAGATAACTCTGGCCTTCAAGAAGATTCACATGGCATGCAAATCAAGTGTCATGCCAATGAACTGAAAAGTCTAAACAGGAGTCAATTGAGATGGGATTCATTTAGTTCCAAGGCTTTTACATGTGAAATCAAGAGCTTTGTCTATTTGCTTCCGTAGTGCTTATTCACATTACCACCTTTTGGATAGATCTTTGATTTGGATAACAGTTTTATCGTTGACATTTTTTGTCATCTTAAGAAAACAGAGTTGCCAGTTTAGTAATTTATTCATAGAGTGTAATTATTATTATTATTATTTTTGGATTTTTTCCCCTGATTTTTCTCCCTAATTTACTAGTGTCCAATTCCTCCCCATCACTAGGGGGCTCCCACATTAAGGCACTGTCTGGAGGGCCGAAGACTATCACATGTTTCCTCCGGACCACGTGACGCTGGCCGACCAAGCCCTTTGTCTGTTTGGTTCTGTAGTGCTTGTTCACATCTTTACACAAGACCGCATCTTTTCGAACTGCTCGGCCAATCAGCTCTCTCTAGACCGCCTAGGCTGCAAGAGGTTACAGCATCACCCGGGAATTGAACTCGCGATTCTATTATATAGAAGTTTGGACTAGAGCGGACAAGTAATCATTGGAAAAGAAACCATTAGAAAGCAAAATTCATGATTAATCATCAGCATAGATATCATAAATCAAAATCTCTTTCAGAATGATTTTAGTCAGATTTAAGAAATGTTGTCCATGCAATTAGAGCAAGTGCAACTGTTCAGGCATGTCAAAATCCACAATCTGAGTGGTATTTCAGATGGTAAATTAACAGAGACAGTTTGGGAACCTCAAAGATCTATGAAATCTTTTTTTAAAAAGATTAAATATATATACAGTGGGTAGTCAACCAGAATGCCTATTAATGCCATGTTTACCGCCGCGGCAAAACGACAGCGGCCAAAATAAATCAGTTGCATTTCAAAGTCATTTGTGAAATGACCGCCAGGTGGCGCAAAGTGACATTTT
>JAOVVA010000001.1:20623253-20635443 GCA_028565275.1 Leiocassis micropogon
GCGTCGGGAAAAACAGCAAGCAGACTGACTCTGACCATTTTAAAAATTCATTGATAAATTAGTGATGTCTTTGGTTTTGGCTGTGGTGATGAAGGTAATCATGTCATCTTGTCGTCTCCGCAGTAGTGGATGTGCCAAAAATTCACATTTCATACAAATTACATCGTCTAAAATTTGTTTTCCATTAGTTTATATAAAAGCAGATATTTCGTTTTCTATAAGTAGATCTGGCAAACCTTTTCTGATGTACACCCAGAGTCTGTTTTCTGAAAGGCTAGATATAAAGGTATACATTTACTTTGCTTAAATTCTATGCAAATAAGAAACTTATATTTAATTTAAATTCTAAATTTTTACTGTAATTTTAGTATTGTGATTATAAATTAATTTCATGTTTCACTTGTATTTCATAAGGTTTTGCAGCAGTGGTACAGCGCAACAGGGGTGCTACTGGAATGTAAAAATGTAATTTGTTAAAATGTTTTTGTTATTTATTAAGGAAAATCATGATCATAACAGCCTACTGCATTTAAGTCTTATATATATTTTTTTAAATAATTTGAGCTTCAGGAAATTCTCAGGCACTCTACGCATAACACCGGCCCAACGCAGTCTCACCTTGTAAAGAATTTCTGAAAACTACCGCTGGCTGTGATGTCTCTGTAATGGTTAAAACAGCGGAGGTATTTTATTTGCGGTATTTCTAACTGGTATTCATTGGTATAATACGCTTATAGTATAATATATCGCGGCTGTGTGACGCATCCTGTACACTGCGTTCCAGACTCGTTGGTGGAGGCTGTTGATGTTTGTTTTAAATGTTTTCTTGTCTTTAAACTACACAAAGCAGTGTTTTCCCACCTGGAATTTCTCCAGCATCCTGTATATCAGATTTATGGACATGAGTCCTTATCTGTTACATTTTTGAGGACAACAGCCCAAATGTAATTTAAAAAGTTTTATTGTTCTTGTTTTAATGTTATTTTGAAGTAAATTAAACAGTTATAGATAAAATAGTAAAATAAATAGTTTAATGGTTTAAATACTTAAAATAAATAGTTAAAATATTAACAAGGGGAATGTTTGATGTCATGTGGGCATTATGAGATTTGTATTGAAAACTTCTAACTAAAAAGTGGCAGCTGGCACGCCTAAAAATAGATGCTTTTTTTTAGATGCTATATTTTTTATAGTCTAAATAAAAATGCTTTTCTAAACGTGGGCTATCGTTGTTTACTTCCTCCTCTTTAATTTCATACGTAGTCTAATCAGTGCTCAACTGCACGCATAAAGTTTTCCAGAGCGCGGAGGAATTTTTTTGTACCAAATAATATTTGTGCAGTATAATCAGAGCCTCTTATTCCTATTTATCCTGGGTTGTTGTTCTTTTAGTGTTACAATGTCAGACAACATTCAAATGCAAATAATTCACCCCTCCCCAGGTGTGAATCAGCTGTTCTCACCTATACATTCAGAGAAACTGAAATGCACCTCTCCCCACTTTAAGACCCTCTTGGATCTGAGGCTCTTCTGAAGACCTGCAGTGCTTCAGGCCTCTTTTTGAATTTGTGTAAATTTCATCTTCTGGATTCTAGATTCTAAAATTCACATTGTTACCATTTTTAATCCCTGAAATGGAAAAAATTGAGATTTTCCTTATGATTACATAAATTACATTTTTTATCACTCAGATATACCTGTTTTACATGAAAATTAAATTTATATATACATATTTTTTCCCCTAATATGTAGATTTTTGTTGACACATACATCAAATTTAATATTAACCTTATACTAATTTTACAAATCTGTAAATACAAATTCTTTTGAATCTAAAAGATCAAAGAAAGGGGTACTACTGTAAGGGTACTGCTTATCCTGTATAGGGTCACGGGAAGCCGGTAGCCTATCTCAGGAGACTTCGGGGACAAGGCAGCGTGCCAATCAAAGGACACACACAGACATACACACTCATTCACACGATGTGGGCAATTTGGGAATGCCAGTTAGCCTACTCTGCATGTCTTTTGACTGTGGGAGGAAACCCACCAAGCACAGGGAGAACATGCAAACTCCAGGCACACAGATCTGAGGCGGAAATCCAAACATGTCCAGAATAGTTTAATTTACAGTCTTTCATGGCAAGCAGATCATGGGTAATTTGTTAGTAGTTTTACTAAGTGTGGTATTGAACATGACTGTGGGAATATGACATAGTAATAGAAGAAAAAGAGAGCCAAATCTTCCCTTTCGACCATTCAGGCAGAATAAACAACACCCATCATGTCACACCCATTTATGTGTAACACTGTGGTGGCCAGAATGTGCCCACTCGTCATTAGTAAAGAAGTCAGGTAGGCATTGAGCCCTCTGTGAGAGACCCACGGCTGGGTTTCCGCTTTCTCTCAAAGCCTCAGGACACAGTGATGTGTGTGTGTGTTGCTGGGTGATGAACAAAAGATACTCAGAGGCCATCTTGATGGAAGAAAAAACTCAATAGGGAAGAGCGAGAGCAAAACAAACAGGTTCTGATTCTCACAAAACAAGAGCAGCGGATATCAGAGTAATGATAAACATGAGGTAATGTGCTGTGTATTACTGAGAAAATGGCATAAGAGATACAGACACATAAGTGCAGACTGGATTATACAACCAACTATAAAGATATCAATAAAAATTTGCAGTCAATGTGTGTCCATGTGCAGCATATAACTCAGTTATTCCATTAATATAAACTGTTCCATAAATAAAGTTTTTATTTATTAACAAAATATTTATTATCATGGAATTATGAGCGATGCATAGATGTACCTCATGACGGGCCCTGGAACTTAAATAAAGATCATTTTTGACACACGCAGTCAGTTTGTATAAAGTAAATTTTATTATCCACCATAAGAAATATCAATCATGTTGTTTTGATAAAGTAAAAATAACTCATCAGATTTAGAATTCAGAATGTGGCATGTATAAAGAATTATGGTGGCACAGTGACATAGTGGGTAGCACTGTTGCCTTGCACCTCCAGGGTCCGGGTTTGATTCTCATCTTGGGGTCTGTATGCATGGAGTTTGCATGTTTTCTCCATGCTTGGTGAGTTTCGTCTGCGTACTCAGGTTTCCCCCACAAAGACAGGCAGATTAGGCTAATTGCCACTCCCAAATTTCCCATAGTGTGTGAATGTGCATGTGAATATTGACCAGCTGTCCTCCGAGTGTGTTACGCTGCCCCCAAGGGTACGTGAGTGAGCAGTTCGAAAAGATGTGGTCGGCTGACGTCACAGGGCTCGGAGGTAACACATGATAGTCTTTGGCCCTCCCGACTGAGTGGTAGTAGTAGCTTAATGTGGGAGCCCCCTAGTGATGGGGAGGAATCGGATACGGGAAGAAATTTCTTCACACAGCAATTGTTTTTTCAAATAAACCCTTTAAAATTATATTATTTATTCTTGTTTTACTATTTAAATGACTTTAAAAGGCATTTGACAGATCATTTATATACTTATGGAATCCCCTGGTATCTCAAGATGGTAATTTTTTTTGCTTGTCGTCCACCATGAACTCCACTTCCCAGAGCACCTCATGGCCTTGAAACATGGCTGCCAAAAACTCTCTAAGATGAAGCGTAGCAGGAAGAAACCTCAGGCTTAACATAAATGCCAAGTCTCATTTGACCAGGGTTTTTGAATCATGAGTTATTTTAACTTATACAATGGCAATGGAAATTGTACCATTTATGATTAATAAGCTGGAGTCCATTATTTATATCATATATTAAAATACAACCTTGGCCTCAAGGCCATTCAAGACAAACATATACACTTTACTACCACTTTATAGCATAATAAATCATTAAGGAGGATTTTAAGGAAAATTAATTGAATGTTCATATCATTCCATTATGATAGGGCAAAACATGAAGGCTCTGTTGTTTAATAAAGCCAAAAAAGTATTAGTTTATTTTCATTTACATTTAGGCATTTGGCAGACGCTCTTATACTTACACTGGGTTACTAGGTTACTAACTAAGTTAGTGGGGGGTGTTCAGAACTCTAATAGTTTATCACTCTGCACAAGTATTAACTAGAATTGAATTCGACTTTGTAAGTCACTTTGGATGAAAGCATTTGTTCAATGGATGAAAGAAGGTAGCATTATTAGAGGCTAAAAACAGTCAGGTATGGATGTTTGTTCCAGTTGATTTCAAATGTCAATATGGCATGAATTGATAATTACTTTTTTCCAACCGATAAGAAAGTACAGATCCAATTGGTTAAAAGAAAGCTCTTTTTGGGCAAGTCTTGCCGTTTCTCTATTTACAATAATGAAAGTGGACAGAAATGGATTCACAAGGCTGTGCTTTGTATCAGGAGTTAATGACTTTTCCTGGATCATGCACCACTTGCCTTCACCAGCTGCCTAAAAAACGTATGCAGTTCAAAAACCACATCTCCTTTTCTGCCTTTCAACCTCTCATCTGCTGTAATAAAGCTTGTAGCTGCTGCACATTGACACATATATAAAGTCAATTTGGGTTCATAATTGTGGCTGTCACTGTTTAAATCAGTGACCGAGACAGCAACATAATGTCAGCACGCTAACAAAATTGAAACCAGCAAGTGAACATACACGTTCAAAATGTAAGTAAAAGAAAAAAATGAAAAAGCAATACAATACAGTTGCAATATAGATGTGTTGCTAGGCAACAGGCCCCTTGACTTCTGTCTGTAGGTGTGTCCGAATCAGAAGGCTGCTGCCTTGATGCTTATTCTGTCTCATATGTCACAAGGCAACAGTTCAGTAGGTATGAAGGTACTTATAACTGCGGTGGTGCATATTAACATTGCCAGGTTACTATCATTACCCAAAGAAATTTGTTAGGGAAAGTGGAATTTTGTGTAACTGGAAAAAAAATATTTGCTGTGGCTACATAAGCAATTCATCACTAGATCAAGAAACTTAAAACAAATTAAATTGATTTAAATTAATTGTGTCCACAATCGATTCAGAAATGATTTTATAATAATAGCAGTAATAGCATGTTGTGTATACTTTACATGTTGATATGTAGCATTTGATCTGCATTAAAATCTAGTATGCATTTACATGTACAGTAGAATAAAACCTGAAATTAATATACAGTATATACTGCAGTATGCATTTCTATCTATCCTGTATGTGTATTTATCGTGCATGCAAATCTTACTGCATATAGCATGAATCCATAATTTGGAAGCATAATATAGTACAATGTATGCCAGTACTATGGATATCATCCTTTTTCACGCATGGGATTCATTTGTCATCAGAAATGTTTATAAATATTGTGTTTTGCATAAGTCCTTCTTTCTGATCATACGGAAATGATCAGCCAGCCTGTTGTGATGCTTTAGTGTACTTTATAGCAAGGCTGCACAATCTTTTTCTAATCATATTGTACATTGCCAGCCATCCATCCATTCATCCATCCATCCATCCATCCATCCATCCATCCATCCATCCATCCATCCAGTCCAAATTTAATTTGACCTGTCATTCCATGTTTAATGCATATGGTGAACAACAGCCCTGTAAATATAGTTTGTAAAAATTTATGTTGCATTTAATGAGAATTTTGAAATGCTTTATGTGTTTGGTTTGCAGCCTCTAACTCAAAGCCTCTCACATAGCAGTGTCCACACAAGGATTCTGCAGTCTCTTCCTATCAGTGCAAGTGGAAAGAGGCTAATCTTTTACTGTAGTGTGTTACACTTCCTAGTGATCAACAAACCAGGCTTGATTTGGAAAAGTACATAGCTTAAAGGAACTAGAATTTGTCCTAATGTGACCTAATTTTCCATTCTCACGGGAATGATAATTTATAAAAGCATGCATAACATTATATATAACATTAATAATTCTGTCTAACACTCAAACAGTTATGTTAATTATTGCAATCAATAAAATAATTATTAAATAATTATTATATATTTTTTTATTGAATGACAGGTTTATTTTCTATTTGCATATAATACATATACCCACAGAAAGAATCACAACTCGAATCATTTGTAGTAGAATTTAAAATGATACTTTAGTCGTTGATTCTTATAATTTTTATTTTTAAAGGGCGTTTGTTCCTTAGATTCTTTCAATATCACTACACCAACACAATTTCTTAATTGGGGCATGTCATTTTCATACAGAATATAAATTAGACTTGGTGGTATATTCCTGTTTCTACATTACTGATTCATATAACTTGCTTAGTGGTGGTGTTGTTTTGTTTTTTATTTACTGTTTCAGGTAATGTTAAATTAATTAAATGTATCTGTAGATTTTAAAACTGACACTTGGATCTGTGCTTGTTTCTATGAATAGCAATGCTTAAGGACCACTGATTCCTGCACGTGTAGGATGTTAAGAACCATAATTTAAACAACAGTAAGTGGAGTAGGCTGGTGGAAGAACATTACAGTGGATCTCACAGCTGCAGCTTTTTTTTTTTTTTATCAAAAAAGGGCAGAACATTAGTGTGCAAAGTAAAATATATGTGAACAGGTTCTCTTTAAATCATGTGCAAATATTTTAACCTTACCAGTGTAACCTTACTAACCCTAGCTCTTACATAGTTTCATGTTAAACACCCCGATTTTGCGAGCAAGAAAAAAAAAACATGAACATATGGAGAAGCAAAACAGATAACATTCATTTTTACAGCTGTCAATGTTATAACAGTCCACAAACGGAATGAATTACAAATACAGTATGCAGCTTTTAATATAAAAATCCGACAACATTTTCCACAAATATAACAAAGTATGTTTGTGGTAAATCTATTTTATTTGCAGGATTATTACATTAAAAGCTTTTTTACATTTTACAGTTTATTATACTTGTGGGCTATTATTACATTGGCAGTTAATACAATTTTCCTCTTGCAAACAAAGCTGTCTTCTTTGTCTTTCGGCTGGTTCCTTTAATGGGTCGCCACAGCGAATTATCTGCCTCCATCTAACCCTATACTCTGCATCATCTATCCTAATCCAAGCAAAATACAGCAATGAATGACCACATTTCATAACAAAACATGATGCATCAAAAAAAGCCAATTGCATCCATTCTTTCTGTCATGTGATAAGTAAAGCAAATTTACCTGACTCGCCAAATAGCTGCTACCATGAATGAAGTAAATGGACATAGAAATGATGGACCTTTGGAGAAGAATTACTATTAGATGTCACTGAAATCTAAAGTAGTAGAGGTGCTCATTATGTGTTGTAAATAGCTTTTATTGGTTTTCATGATTTGTAATTAAAAATGATGTGTGCAGTGACAGTCAAAATAGGCTGATTGCAACGATATACAAAACATGTAATACAAAAATCATGTTAATGTGACCAAAACTGATTTGATACAATATTTAGTCATTATTTGCACTTTAGCACCCTTGAGACTTAAGGAAAACAGGCACACTCTGTTCCTTACCAGTTTTTGCATCTTTTCCAAAAATAAATAGTGCCATACTATATCAGTGTATATGTGGATTGGTTGAGTTACTTTGTCAATTTCATAAAATAAGCAACAGTTTTAAAAGTGCAAAGGAAATTTTATGTTAAAAACTCCTGGCTCCTGGGTCTTCTCCTCACCCTTACACACAAGGTTCTACAGGGATAAAAAAATAAAATAAAATACAATCTTGGAAAATTCAGCCCCCTCCATAGATGCCTCCCCATAAACAAGAGCATAAATTCTCTCATCACCAAACCCAGTAGCATGCTCTACTTGAAGTGTGCAATACCAGAGATAGCACTTCAAATCCCTTACACAGACCGGCAGGCACTTGCTGGTAAGGATAAAAAGTGGGAGATGGGCTTTAATCAGCCTTTGCAGAAAGTAGAGATATTGGTGAGCTTGTGATGGAGCTGGTGTTGGAGTTAAGGTCTTCCACCAGGTAAACATCAAAGGATTTGATGCTCATGATGATCTCCATGTAGGAGCCATCAATAATCAGGGAACAGTGGTTGATCTGTTCTCTCCTGAAATTAACAACAATTCCCTCATCTTTTTCTGCGTTCGGAGACAGATTAGCTCTGCACCAATGTGCCACTTGGTGAAACATCCTCCCTGTATGCTGTCTCTATGTAGTTCTTGTTGATAAGACCCACTATGATTGTGTCATTGACAAACTTGATGATGTGATTCAAATGTGATTTGCTGCATAGTTTAAGTTAACAAAGTAAATGGAAGTGTACTGAGGACACCTCCTGGAGGGTTCCAGTGTTCACTGTGATAGTGCTGAAGGTACTGCTCCTGATTCAGACAGAGGTCTCCCTGTCAGGACGCCTTGGATCCAATTGCAGAGGAAGGTGTTCAGCTTTACAATCAGATTCTGAGAAATGATTGTGTTGAATGCTGAACTGAGGTCTATGAACATGTGGCTGAGGGTGAGATGAAGGTTGGTGACAATATGCAAACAGCAGGGGGTCCAGTGAGGAGGAGCAGCTATATGTGAGGGTCTATATGTGCCTCATAACATGCTTTTTGAAGCACTTCATGATTGTAGGTTCCTTAATGAACAATTAAAAATACATGACTTAAGGTCAGAATTTACCTCATCAATTATTTTAATTAAACATTTTAATTGTAACCTTTAATTGTGCACATCAGTAAACTTGTGTGAAGTTTTACAAAATTAGATTAAATTTATAATTCCTTATAATATAATGTTAGTTGTTAATTCTATTTTTTTTTTTATTCAAGTTTATTTGTAATATTAATTCCAGGTTTTTGGTGTTCCATCAGGATTGGAGTGGATTATTTTTCTCCTTTAGGTCTTGCTTGAGATATTTCTAATAATATGATTAACTATATCTATAGTTTATTACACTATTGCTTGTTTAATATTTACTTTGTTCCTCCATGCTCACCTTTATTTTTAATCAACATCCATTTGTTCATCATCCATTTTGATAACATTATATAATAACCACATAATTTATCCCAGATGGAAATGCCAGTCCATTGCAAGACACTTTGAATACATCACTCTTATTCATATGTTAATAAGAGTAAATTTCTTTGCTCTTTCCTCTGGATAGAAATGATGCCTTACAGGATGGAGGTGATCGCTCAGAAATTTTTTACTGATATGCAGTAACAAAGCTACAGTTTTTACTTTAATTTGTCACCCATCTGTAAATTCTGTACATATAAGTTTGTTATAGTGGCACATTTCAGCAGGGAGGCATGCTAAGATTATACTAATTGACCGCTCCAGTTTTTACAGGGTCAATTACAGCTCTCTATAACTGATTGAGAAGCTTTGGCACGAACAATTAAAGCCCTCGGTATCAGAAGCCAGCAAGACCAGCTGCACTAATTATCCTGTACAATACTGAAAGGCGCTATCATCGCTATCCATCAACTGCCACATGTAACGCTTAGCAAAATGAAGCAGTTTTTGGGTAATATAAGGTCAAATGATCACTTAAATGGAGACTTTAACTGTAGATTTTGTTACATAGCGAACAGCAAGCTTCATAACTTGTTGTTATGGCCCAGCTTAGATGGGCTACAGTTAGAAAGTTTTATTAACACAATTTACAGAAATTGCAGGTGTAACTGTAATGTGTAAATGAAACTACACATGCTTACCTTATCCTTCAACATTACTATTTATCAATTTTATACAGAGTTGTGTGAATGTTCTTGAATGTTGAATGTTCTTAAACGCTGAATGTATCCGAAAAAAAATCTTCTCATAGTTTGTAAGGAAAGGAGGCAGATTCAGGATGCAATTGTAGTTAAAACTTTACTGATTGAAAACCAAGGCAAACAATTCAAACAGTGATCAAAAGTGTGGTCAAACAATTAGAAGGTCAGGTGACAGAACATCAGGCAGACGGTCATATAGACAGAATAACTCAGGCAAGAGCAAAAACAATCTAAAACTTATGTTGTGGTGTGGGCACTTTGTGTCATTAAAACTCCTGTGAGCTAGATCTTGCTGGTGGATTGTTATGCATCCCTCCCAATCTATAAGATATTTAGCCAATATCACACTCAAGGTCATGCTTTTGTATTGAATATCAGCATGGGTGTAATGCAGTCATAGGCATAGTGTTGTCAAGCTGATATTCAATAGAACAGCATGACCTTACAAATGGCATTTATTATGACCAGATTATGATTTGTTTGTTTATTTAAACAGTTATTTTTCCCTGCCAATAAATATTCTTCCACAGCTGGTGGAAGTAACATTGAGCGGGTGACCAACAGTTTGTGTAACAAGGTGAAGTCTTGTCAGTACTATGTAGCCAAAAAAAAGGTGTACATCTTGTTAAGTTTCTCTTATTATTAATTATTATTAATATTTCCACTCATTGCATTTTAGAATACCAGTTAACTTCCTGGGTTTTGGGGTTGTAGAGTGTATACTTCCTTGATCCACACACCAAGGTGGTCTTGATTAGGGGTTAGAGTGGGATTTAGGATTTAGCCTTATATTAGAAGCTAGTTAGCTTTGTAGCTCATGCTACCCATGAACATTAGAATATGGATGGGTCAGAGGCAATTTGGGATGACCTAGAAGCAATTATAAAGTGTTGTTTATGATGATGTTATCAAATGTCTCTTTTTTGCTGAAAGTGCTTCTGTGAATAGTTTTGAATGTGGGTTTTAGCATATTAGTACTCATGGGTTTCCTCTCATCCAATCAGATTACTTTGTCAAATATAACTGCCGAATCATTAAGCTTATCTTCATTTTCATTGTGAATTAAGGATGTTTTTGACCTTGTATGCTGGTTCACTCTTAATAGAGAGGGGTGATTGTGGCTTAGTGGATGGGGCATCAAAGGCCAATGGCCAATGGTTGAAGTATGGGTTATGATGTCATGAGCCAACCTGATCGGCAAGCTCTTCCATGTCATACTCCACTCCGATCCTAGTCAGGCAGGGAGGTGGCGAGACATCAGCTGAAACCTCAAGTACTTTAATCAGCTCATGACCATACCACAGGGTTCCGAACCCTGGCAACTTCCTTTCACTGGAACACTCTAGCTCTGTATGATCCCCGTTGGATCGGAATTTCTGACCCTGTCAAAGACATAGCTGGACAAGTGGATTTGCGAGTCAGACAAAAATGTAAAACTCATCGTCAGCTGAATCGTGTCCTGTTTTAAGCTATGAGACACCTGAATCTTGCTCTGTCCTGAGTTGTGTGTGCTTTTTCCGGAGCTATGAGATGTTTAAGTCGTGCTCTGTTTCGAGCTGTGAGATGCCTGAGTCATGCTCTGCCCCATATTATGGGACACCTGAATCATGTCCTATTCTCAACCCTGAGGACCCTGTTGACTGTCAGACTTCTTCTACCCTCCACCATGCACCAGATAAACTCGTCCTTCCATGTGTCCCAGATCAAGCCTCTGGTCTCATGCCCACTGTGTCAAACTCAGGTGCAGACCCAGTCCCCGCACCAAAAATCCACACAGACCCAGTGCCCGCATCAAGCTTCTGCTCAGATCCAGTGCCTGCATCAAGTTTTAGCCCGAATCCAATGCCCGTGTCAAGCTCCAGCTTAGATCCATTACCCATGCCCAGTCCCAGCTCAGACTCAGTGTCTGTGCCAAGGTCCAACATCGTTCTACGCTCTGGTCCCGCATCAAGCTTCAGCCCCATGCCTGTGCCAAGCATCCCAGCCTTCGGGTTTACCTTAAGAGTGGGTGCTCCACTCCATATGTTTACAGTCTTGATGGAACATTCCTCACAAACATAGGGAGAGGTTTCTTTGCATGCCAGATTTCTTTTCGCGAACAAGTTTATTCTGTGCACTTGGATCTTCATCCTCCCTGGATTTTAACCCGGTCCTGGAAACCGTACATCGACACTAAATTTGAGTTCATGCACTTCCACGTTCCCAGACATCAGGAGATAATGCTCGCCCTGCATTTCACTCCGAGATCAAGTTTAAACCCAGCATTCGGATTCCCTTCCTCTGTTTAAGTGGCTCTACATTGGGGCAGCTATTGTACTGTTTTGGCAGCGCTCAAGACCTTGTCATTCAACCCAAGGGGATTTGGGAATCTTCCGGAATCTGTTGGGCACGTGGAATGCTGCCTATGTCATTTCCTATAGTCTACCTGAGCCTCCAGGAACAAATTGGACTCCATTTAATTTAACACATCTCCTGTTATACTGAACTTCCAGTCT
>JAOVVA010000001.1:20644406-20656588 GCA_028565275.1 Leiocassis micropogon
ATTTAAGTGTGACAAACATGCAAAAGAATAAGAAATCAGGAAGGGGGCAAATAGTTTTTCACACCACTGTATATAACATCATTTTTTGTTTGTTTTTTTCTGTCTACAATATATTCTAGAATAATTAATCCAAAACATACACAAAATTTTATACTTTTATACAGTTCCCTATAAAAGCCTTAAAATTATTATGAGGAATACACTCCATGAAACAAACAAACAAACAAACAAACAAAAAACAAACAAACAAATAAATGAATGAATAAATGAATGCATTTGCATATCAAATACAAAGAATATTGGAAATTATACCTAAACTGTTGCTGATAGCAATAGTCCACTAATTCTGAATAGCTATCTAAATTACAGCATTGAGAATAAAATCTATCATCTCTGGTCTCTTACAGTTTGTGTGTTTAATTAATCATCCTGTATGTATTCCATTATCTATTCTTTTTTTTCTTCAACCTTTTAACAATGTTAGGCAAAATTCAGATATACATAACAATAAATGAGCAGATAACATAATTTAGTTTGAAATACAAAATAAGAGAAAAACCTTATTAGATGTTCTCTAACTAAACAACTAAATAAGTGTGTGACTGTGTACAAATTTTACAACAAGGACAAATTGGCTGATTATAATTCACTTGCTAAATAAACACAACTAACTACCTTACCTTTTTAGCATCTTAGACTTTAAAAATCTTTTAAAAGAATAATGTTCATCCATGACACATATGCTAAATGTGCATTAAAATGATTCTGCTAGGTATGTTGAGATGTAGCAAAGCATGTTTACATAATGAGTAGAGATCATGGATGCTTTCATATTTCATTGATTTTTGGTTGCTTGACCCAATGGTTAATTTGCAGTTACAAAACATGCAAAACGTGTTTTTTATTTTCCTCTTTGATAAACATGTTCTCTGCTGCTCTAGTTATGAGCTACAAGATTGATGAAGGTAATCATTTTTTTGATCTGCAGGTCGTTTGGAGCAACGTTTTCCCTCCCAACTCCATTAACCTATTTAGATTTATTTCTCATTTTATTTCTAAATATTATGATATTTGGCGTATTCTAAAATTGTGAGAAAAGAGAGAAGGCAGAAAGAGCATTTGGGGAGGAAGGAGAAAACAAGTGCTAGTGGCTCATCCATTATATGTTCACATCACTGTGACGAGTTCTGACATCTCTGCCTGGCAGGCAAACACACGCGCACACACACACACACACACACACGCACACACACACACACACACACACACACACACACACACACACACACAGCGAGCTAACAAAACAGAGGAGTAAATAGGACAAAAACTGTGATTTGAGGTTGAATCACGGGTGCCTATAGCTTGCTATTTAAGGAGTTGGGGGTGGAATACACCATCAACATACATTAATGTTAACTTAGCAAAAGACACAGAATAAAATCCTTAATTATTACAACAAAAATGTTCTTTGTATATTTAGTAATTTGAAATCATAGCCAGCCTGTGGGTAGGTGACTGAGTATGGGTTCCTCCAACATAACATCTGTCCTGATACCATCAGTAATTTTTAACAGGATTTCAGTATGCCAGACTAAAATCATTTAGACTAGTAGACATTAGACACTTCCATATTAGATTTGTTCATTCCGTTGAAATGTGCAGCTTGATCATATGCCTTATAAGGTTTGCACTTGTAGTTTGCTCTGCCCAAATGAGCTTGAGTGACACAGAATATTTTTATTGTGACAAAAATATTTATATACTAGCATTAGTACCTGTCGTTGATGAGAAAAGAGTTTGTATCAGCTTTAATGTAATCAGTGATATTATTATTTCAGATTGAAGCCCACGTACATGTCTGCCTGTCTTTCTGTACACCAGTATTTAGTTACTGTACACGTTGTTTGGTAATTGGTAATCACAGATAAGAAATCAAGAAAGTAGATTAGATAAAGATTAAGTTATTTATACACTGTTATTTCAGCTGTGAAAATATTAACTAATCCCAGTAAAAATATTTAGTTTAGCTTTTAGCAAGTAGAAAGTAGCTTATTATTAGCTTATTTTAAAGTAGATTATTAAATCGGGCACATACTTTAACTGATTATAAAATCGCTTTTACTCACCATTTTGATTTTACTTATGGTGCTGGTTCAACTTCATGCAGATATCTAAGTACTGCAAAAGTTTTATTAAATTCTGTCATTCTGACATACAGGTATACAGACATAATTTTTTCTTAGACTGGTTTTGGGTCCTCCAATAAATGAAACGTAAAGATACCATTGTGAGTGAGTTTTGACCAATGTAGAGACAAAACCTTTCTTTTTTGTTTATATACTGTAGATAACAAAGTGGATCTATGTTTGTTGTATAAGTATTTACCCCGGGTCAATATTCTGTAAAACCACTTTTGCAAATACAGCTACAAGTTTCCTTGGGGATATCTTCCCTTGGATCTTTATCAGCTTCCATGTCTAGATCCTGACACTTTTGCCCATCATTCTTCACAAAATGGCTCTGCCAGACTCTTTTTTTAATTCAAATGGTCTCAAACACACAACCATAAACAGTATGACACAGTATGAAATGCTTTTTATAACAGTCCAGTAGGGGTGTAACGGGACACATATTGGAATTCATAAACTGTCAGGTACAGTATGTTCAGTTTGGTGCATGTTGTGATCTAAGTATACTGTATGGTCTAGCTTTAAGTAGTGCAGATCAATTTTCTGTTTTAATTCAATTAATTCATATTAAAGGAACGGGCAGGACATTGCTGAGGACTTGGAGTTTAACATCAAATAAACTTTTTATATTGTCTTGTTGTCCTAAAAACATTTATTTTTAGACAGAAGTATCCACTAAAGTAGTAAATTAAGGTAAATGATAGAACATGTTGTAACAATTGTACAAGAAAACTAAAAGCTTAAAAAAAAAAAAAGTCTGCAAGCAAAACTTCATAAAGAAGAGATAAAAGATAAACAAATGCATATAGTAGATGAACACTAGCCAACATTTAGTAAGTATAATTAACAGGGACTAACACTAATCACGTAACAAGACCGAGGTGTTACAAATTGATGTTACCTAGGAAAATTACACACTGGAAATGACTGACAAAACTGACCAATACATGTGACTGACAAGTGAGGGAATCGTTGATAAGTTTAAAAGATAATCAAATAGGCCTCTTCCAAAACTAAATGGGATGCCAAACGCTTTTCGGCATTACTCTCAGAAGCATTATAATTGGCTATGGTCCGCCTCTCTTACATTATCCTCTTATCCCTCCAGGATGAAACATGCAAGAGATTAATAACATTTCACACTTGAGTAGAAGTGTCAGTGAGGGGAGCATTTCAAGTGGGTACCCACAACACAAGCTGTTTAAATTTGGATAAACAACCATCAGGCTCTTTAAGGTAGAGTTTTACCTCAGCATATTCTTAAGGAAGAAAAAAAAAGCAATGTATTTACATTCCTCAAAGCAAAGATCATTTATATTTACAGTTACGACATTTACGGCATTTATAATACGACATTTATTTCATAAATAATTCTAATATTTGCTCTGTAGTCTTTATCAAAAATACTGTTATCCTATTTCAGTTCTTTAGTACATAAAAATAGCATCAAGCTAAATCTCAGGGAGAGGGAGGTTATTATTTATATACTAAAAACTCCTTTTATTGCAAACCCCCAGAAACTGTTAGCAGGCCTAGGCTTGGATTCTTCTGTCCTAAACTACACATCAGACAGGAACAGGAAAGATGGTGGGTGTGATGTACAGTAGGAGAGACTTTTATAGGCCACACACATACACAGTCAAAGTCTAAGGTGATGGCATTGTTATCCATCTAGAGCACTTTCAGAGTATCAAGCATCAAACAGCTGACATAGAACAGCTCAATATGCTTCAAGCATGTCCAGGCGCAATAATAATACCACGTTTTTAAAAGGAAAATCACAGTTAAGCAGAATATTACCAATGTATGCACAGTATGTGGAGTGGCACCAAATGGCAGAGAAATTTAAGCTCTGTAAAATGCCTTAGTGACACAATAGATATGTCTTGTTTGTAGCTTGACTTAAAATGTTAAATGAATGCACATTTACAATTACATTTACAGGTTCTATAATTCTGATCTGGGCTTTTTCTTTTGTATTTGTGTAGTGCATATACATACAGTATATATACATACATACATACATACATACATACATACATATAGAATGCATGTTTGTATTTTCATTGTTCTATCTAAAACCCCCATTGTTGCTCGCATCTTACTGCACATGACAGAGAGAGATGGCAATATTATAAAGGTCACACTCTAACGTGTGTATCGACTAGCTGAAGTGACACCCCAGATACAGGTCTGCAGACGGCTTTTAAAGATTAGATATGTCGGTGTGTGTGTGTGTGTGTGTGTGTGTGTGTAGTGGCAAGGAGAAGGGAGGGAGGCAGATAGAGGGAGAAGGAGTCATCATAGGTCACGAGTAAATCAAAAGAAATTACACAGCTGCCAAAGCCTGTTACTTCAACAGCAGCAAGGTAAATATGGTGCACACTCGCATCCCTCTGCTTGTGATTCAGGCATACAGGCACATTGTGTATTTGATTACAAATGAACCATCATTGGCCATGTTTTAATTTGACATAAAAATAAATCTATGCTTTGAAAATAACCCTGTGATAAATTTTCACATTTCAAGCAACAGAAAAAGCCTCTAAGGCAGATCAACACAATGACCTTTCATTGCCACATTGTGCACAGCAATAGATTGGATTTCTTTGTTCTCTGTAAACTACAACCTTCACCGTCGATCAGTTGATGATTACCTAAAGCAGAATCTATATAAATAGATTAAAAGTCTGCGCTACCTTTGTTATCTGATCGGAAATACAATATACAGACTATGTGTGTGTGTGTGTGTGTGTGTGTGTGTGTGTGTGTGTGTGTTGAAGACAGTTGAAGTAAAATGAATTCGTATTGCTAATCCATGATAAATATCAGACAATAATTTTTCTACACATTTACATCATACATAATATTTTTACCAATAGTATGTATTGTATGTTGTAGGAAATGTTTAGCTTCTGTTTGATTCCAACCAATGGACCAGGATCTGTGTTGTCTGGGTAGGCCATCTCAGCAGGGTGAACAATATGGTCACCAGACCAGAAAATAATCTAATTCTGTTCATAGCTCCAAGTCATCATTTACGATACTGTTTTCCATTTTGAAGGAAACCATGAGACAATTCAAACAAAATGATTTTGATTTTTTTCTGCACATCACTATCATGCTTATGAACTATGCTAAAATATGTTAACATGGCACGAAATTTTTAAAGGAATAATATATAGAATACAGCACAAATAACCTTCCAAATCACAAGCAATTACAATCAGCCAAGTAAGATAGCTGAGGCATACTGTAACCACACAGTATAATCTTGTATAATCTTATCCTGTTGAAGTGTTAGCGGGGGAATGGAGTTGTTAGTTAAATTAAACTGGTAATTAGCTATAGCTATTCTGGATGAAAATGAATTAATCAATAAATGCTATGGTTTACGCAAGAAAATCTTGCTTTATTGAAAATAATAAAAATAAACTTGATTCAGAATTTTTGGACATTTATTCTTTGTCCAATGGGACAGTGTCAGCAAATGCAATCATTTGTTTTACAAAAAGAGAATTTTATGTTGCTCACTGTTAATTTCTAATATCATCCTAAACCCATGATTGTAAAGATCCAGATACAAAATACTGTACAACAAAATACAAGTTCTTTTCATTAGCATCAAAATCATTTATATGTGTGCATTTTATCAAATTGAGTCTAAAATCTATATTATCAATAGGTTTTAATTAACCTTGTTGTGTTTCCGTTTTTCCTCAGAGGCACCTTTTGCTAAGAATTTCATTCTGGTTTTATTGGACTCTAGGATAATAAAACTTCGGGTCTCATTCATTCATCATTTTTTTAGAAAGGTAATGCAGCTCACTAATGTGCTGATAGCAATGATGACAACAGTAAATTAAGTACATGATGATATTCTGATTGATTATTGTATAATTCAAAGTTATAGAATTAAGATTGCATTGTATATGTACTGTATAGATCACGGTATAAGAAAAAAAAAACAGTTCATCCCCCAGATTCACAATAGGATTTTAGAAATCCAGCATTCAGTTCAAGGTGAAAGTCATAGAATGAAGTGATCTTTTATTGATCAGTGATATTGGGTTGGATGGTTATCATACCACAAATTTCTCATACACTTGAACGAGTAATAAAGACCATGAAGTAATTTTTCTTTTAGAAAGTGAAAGGGACTGCCATGTCACTGTGATAGGTTTCAAGTCTTAGCCTTAGGGTTTACACAAGATGACTACTCAAGGTTTTCTGAACTGAATAATACATTATGGCAAATTTCAAAACATAATATTTCTCCAAGCGCATATGATTAATTCCACAGAGAGAAATGGCATTCACTAAATTACTACGTGGAATCATCTTTTTTAAATCTATTTTAAAATGTCATACTATTTGTAGAGATTTTTTAAAGAAGGTAATTATGTACTGTCATGGCCATAATATACATTTGCTTATGTATTACTCTTTTGCCCTGTGTCATGGTAGGATTCCAGCTTTTTTTCCCCCTGCCACTGGATTTCATATTCTATAGTCTTCAAAAGAAACTGCACCAATCCCCCATTTCCACATGCTAAAAATAGACTGGCTCAGATTTATTTGTATGACTAAAGGAGAAGAAGCGTATGGAAAATGTGCCTAAAGATCTTGTGCTGCTGTTCTTTTGAACCAGTAATTCAATGCTTGCTTTACAAAAACATGTCCTGCTAGTACAATGCATGTCACTCATATTGTATTTTGACAGGCACTCTGTACAAAAGAGAAAATAGGTACAAAACATGAAAAAATCAGGGTTTAGAGCATATTTCAAGTTGACAGTAGATTAATTGTAATTAATAAAAGAAATAATTGGATTTAAACCTGAAAACATCACCTGCCTTAACGTTATTTCAGTAAGCTAAAATGCATTCATTTTTCATGCTTAGTCTTCTACTAAAAAAGAGACGGAGAAGGAATTATCCATTAATTTGCAAACATACTGTAGGTGCCTGCTTTACATCTTTACACACCATTCATATAAGAAATTATGATTTCCACTCATGCTTTGTTCAGTTTCTATAGAAACCAGCGGTGACAAATCTGTTCTTTTTGAGCTGAAATGATGCCAGACTGCTTGTGCAAAGACAAGCCATCCTAATGATGCCTAATGATGGAGTACAAAATTCCACTTTAACACCATTAAATGACTGTGGAGTGCAGGAGAGGGTCATATCAGCCAAACTAATGAAAATGGAAAAAGAAATATAATTAATAAGATGACAGGTATTTTTATATAATACATTTCTGGAGATCAGGAAAGGCAGGTAAAATAATAATAATTATTATTAATAATAATTCCACATTCACCTAAATATCTACATAAATATTACTCAGAATCCAAAATACGTCAATGGCTTATGACACTCATTGTCAATTTGCAGCAGTTTGAACTATAGGGGTACAGAGTCCTTAACGTAAAAAATAATTTTTTAAGATGCTACAATAAATAATATTATTAAGACAAATAAACACCTTTATTTTAAACATGTTTTGAGAGCCTGCCACTGCTGCCCCCTCCTGGTTTCTAAAATTGAAATGAAAAGAAATGTTTGTCTGTCATTTTTCTGAAGATTTTTAGATGTGTCAGTGGATGGAATTATATTTGAATTTTAGAACGGCATACAATTTCTACCTTTCACACATAATTTATCTTGTCTGCAAATGAAAACGTAATGCTTAATGCTCTACATACCACGTAAAAAGCACATAGCAACATAAGAGTAAATCAAAAGAAGCTACATAGACTTTTGCTTGATTTAATACACTTGTTTTTAACTGAAACACAAGCAGCAGACACAATAATAAAATGGAAAATATTTATCAGTGTGACTCAGCTAGTAAATTGCAGCTACTATAAGTTAAATAATTTAGCGTTAGTACCATATTTATGGTATAGAAATTCATTTATGTAAAAGCTTTGTTAGAGATGCTAAGGCTCCACTAATGGAGATAAATTACTGAGACACAATAAACTTTTGTATGTATTGCATATAAAAATGCAGGAATGTAAACAGTAGATCCTAGACTGATTGCATGTGTTACAATCTAGAGCTAAACTGGACTTTACCATTTCATTTTCATGACACATCTAACATTTAAAAGAGAGAGAGAGAGGTTAACTAATCTGAAGAGGAAGGCTTTTGTTGTATGCCAAAGTACTCAGAAACCCAGAAGGTTGCAGTTACAGCAGGAAATCTGTCACAGTCTGGGTGGGATATGTCTCTATCAGTTTTGTGTTGATGGATCCTGATATTTTCCCCATTGTTCCTGCCAACACTGGGTAAACTGTGTCAGATTTTTTGGTGACATGGTGAACTGTAATTTTCTCACAGATCCTCAGATGGATTGGGACTTGACATTGACTGGAACATTGCAACACAATTGGGGTATTTGGGTTTTGAACGACTGTGTCAGTGTCGTTTCTTCTAGAATTGTTCAGTATTTTTGTCTCTAACATTTTAAACCTAACCCTAAAATGTCTGTGCCCCACAACATGATGCTACCACCATCATGTTTCACTTTGGGTGATGCTTTCATGATAGTGATGTACAGTATAAATGCAACAGCTTGTTTTAAGGACAAAAAGGTACATTTGGGGGCTCATCTCACCACAGAACCATTCTCACATGCTTGCTGATTTCCCAATTTCTTGTGCCAAACTCTAAGTGGCAAAAACTCTTTCTTCTCACCATTCCTTCCGTGGTTGTCCTGTAAACAGTTTCTCTCATCTGAGCAATGCATCTCCCTAATTCTTTTATATTCTCTGCATTACACACTCCTTGACTTTTGGTGGTCATTGTAAACAATCCTTTTTATTTGTAGTACTGGAGTTGATTTAGATATTAAATAGGATATTCACATGATTTATTAAATAATCAACCCCTGTCTGATGAATTCTAAACTTTGCCAGGAAATATTTTGATAACTCAATTTTTTATCATGATACTAGTTGTTTAGGTACACACTCTAAGGAACCTTTAGGAGGTTAATTTTATATTGAGATTACAATGCACCATAGTTAGACATGCGTGGACCCCATTCATTTAGTTATGTGGTATTTGATTTACTTGTTAAGAATGTGAGATAGAATCACAATCAATTCAATTTAAGCTTCAGATTGTTGAAAATGTTGAAATGTTGTCAAAATGTTGAAAAATTCATGGTGGCGAATGGTTATGCAAAATACAGTATATTCACAATTACTTACAGTATGTATTGTAGAGAACAATACACAAACGTTATTAGCCTGTAATTCTGAGCATATAAACCAAAGAGTTCAGGAGATATGGCTATAAGAGGAAATGAAACAGTGATTCATTTCCTTTCCTTCGGCTAATGGTTCATCCTCTGTGGTTAGGGCTTTTATCTTTTCTTTTTTTTACTCTGTTACATAGCTGACCTCATTTTTAGCATGAACCAAAGCTCCTCTGTGTCAGGCATACAACATTTCCTGGATCACTAAGTGCAGGAGAAAATATGAAATATGAAAAATGAAACCATATTACATAAGTCACTGCTTAATTTGAAACAATTATTTCCATAAGCTTACAGGCTAAAAATACTAGAAAAAACAGGGAATTTTAAAATATGCTCTTGTAAGTAATAAAAGATGAAATCAGAACACTTACCCACTATTTTGTTAATGTCTGGCATGATACTGCACAGTCTGTGTTTATTTAAACATTGTACAGTATGTCTACCTTATACATACATAATATAACTGTTCATGCTATGTACAGCAAAACAAACAAAAAAAAAAACTCTAACCAAGTTTTGTAAAAAAGAAAACCTTATATTCTAAACCATATATTGCCTGCTTTTTAAATGATGTTCTATTTCAGAATATTAACTATTCATGTAAAAACAACATTATGGGTAGTCCAATACAATACATTGGCTTATTAATGTGGAGATTAATTTTTACCACCACTTTATTTTATTTTTATTATTATATTTAAGCATATTATTTGAAGTATCACTAAACATATTTTAGGTCATATTTGTAAAACAAAGAAACAAAGAAAAGAACATTAAGACAAACAACAAATAAAACTATAAAGACTATTTTAGCTAGTCAGGGGGTATCATCTGGATGCAGTGTAAGACATACAGTACCACTCATCAGTGCAAACTGCAAGTGCAGCAGGTCAGTGATGATGAACCAGTGCCTGCTGCTGATGACCAACACCTCTCCCCTTCTCTACCGGCGCCGAGTGAAAAGGATGTCAATCAAACTGAACAGGTAAGCTGGAATTAAATTAGTAGCAGCATTAGTTCCTGCTAGTAATTAATATTGACTACCATAATAATTAAAATGAGTAACTAGTTTACAAGCGCAAGCTAATGCAGGCACTGGTTCATCATCCCTGACCCTGCCGCTGGATCCAGCCTCGCTATCCCTGACCGTAATGTTAGAGAGCCTGCAGAACTGTAACTTCCCCTCATGCCAAAGGTATAATCTGTTCATTTGAAGCATTTCACAGCATCTACCTCTAACTCTTTTATCTTCTTTTCACATAACTTTTCAGCTCCACCTTTTCTTTTCCCCCCCTTTTCATCCATTGAAATTATAATTTATTTGCTTGGAGAAATTCGCTATATCGAGAAAGGATCCATATTTCCTTCCTTTTTAAATTAGAAGTGAAAGGGGGCGTGTTTCAGAACACGTATGGAATAGATCAAACTAATTAATAGGGAGTGAGGGCAATACATTCGCGTGCACACAAACACGTGCTCTTTGTCGGTGGCGCCCATGCAATTGACACACTTATTTACCTGTGTAGAAAAGCGATGCAATATTATGGTTTCCATAATTTTTTTTATATATTTGCGTTCTGACTGGGCCGGCCCACATTAGCCAGCGCCCCCCCGGGAAAACTCCCGGTGCTCCAGATGGCCAGTTCCTGTACGGAACACAATGAATAGTTTTGGCTCAGCAATGCATCACTAACAGTTTGCTAAAAAGTAACATGAAGCTGTCTTTAACACACAGGTACTGTATAAACCAATCCTCTGCTCGGTTTCTCATTCCTCATTATTCCTCATTACCTGCTCAGCCTCACATTACCATTCCTCATTAGCTGCTAAATCTCTCATTACCATTCCTGTATGAACTACTTAAATATTGGGAGTATAATTCTAACTAATTATTCAAACTGTGTTCAATGATTTTGAAGTAAATATTAAATGTAAATCGAGGCACCAGGCACTAATGTAAGTGTATTGTGCTTCTGCAAAAAACTACTTTATAAATAATCTGAAATACACAGTTGTGTAATTGCTGTTTAAGACTGCTTGAATTACTTTAAATTACTTTATAGAATATGACAGTATGCTCAGAAGTTGAAAGAAATGTACAGCTACTTTAAATGAAATTAAAGTATACACACCTTCAAAAGTCTGTGGTCTCTTTGTGTGGACTTTGCAAAAGCATGCTTTTTAAATCTGGGCCTTTAGTGAGATTTAAAACTGTAAGGTTCCTCAAAACAAACAAAAACATGCAATAAAATGCTAGTGTACTCTGACTGTGTTCTATAATATAATCTGGCCATTATGTAAGGTTGTGCAACATAAAGTATGTAGGCTCTAAAATATATTGTTTGCAATCAAGCATTATATTCATAGGTGTAGTGCTACTGTGAGGAAAAAGATCCTCTCATCAAGAATTATGACTGAAAAACATTCCACCTTAAACGTTGCCTCTAGCCTTTCAGCAGAACCGAGATTATAGTTGTGTTAATTATTAAAATGAAGAGGCAACAAAACATTTTTTTTTCTAACAGATAAATGGTGAATGAAATGAAAAAAACACTGTACTGTATGTGTTATTAGTCTGGCTAGTTTCCCCTTCCACGAGCTACTTTAATTATATGAACGAACTAACTTTACAATGTTGAACCAAGGAGCAAAGTCAAGAACGCTATAATATGTTTTTTTTTATTATTTAAAGAATGATTTGTACAAACAAAAATGGTT
>JAOVVA010000001.1:20673252-20687126 GCA_028565275.1 Leiocassis micropogon
TAATTGATGTTAATATGGAGTCCAGGTAGTTATTGGAGGCTCAGGTAGACTCGTAGGAAATTCCAGTCCTGAACTATTGAGCAGCTGCAGCCAAGTCAAGTCCTCAGAGAAACAGCTGTCAACATCAGTCGAGGCCAGAACCGTCTTCACGGTAGAGTGAAACCGTCCCCCGACACCGGACGCATCCCAAAAAACTTGAAGCCATTTCCTCGCTACTCCTAACCAGTTTGGACACCGGCTCTCCTACAGTACATATTGTTAAAGATGGGAGTGATTTCCTATTCTAAGAATTTTGATAAATAGCTCTTATTCCCACTCCTGAAAGTAGGACCAAAATGACTTAATTTTGAGAATTTTTGGCCACTTAGGAGCGATTTCCTACTCTAAGAAGCTTGGTAAATACGGGCCCTAAACCCAGTTGTGGGACAAAACAATGTGAGAGGCTTTTAAATTCTGAACTTAACACCCTTTCAAGTTAATGAAGACTTTCTGGTAATAACAGTAATTGCAGTGTATGATACACAAAAAGCTAATAAAATGCTAGCATTAGAAAAGCTTTACAACAGCAGTAACATTCAGCAGATGTTATCATGCAAAGTTATCATGGTAGTAGAGGACTTTCATGGCAGAGGATTGTCATGCCTAAATTTAATAATAATGTGAAGGGAGAACAACATCCAGGATTAAGTCTACACAAACATCCTAAAAGCACTGAAGGAAATTTCATGTGCACCACTTTAACACAATCGGATCATGTTTTCTTAATGCTGATCACAGCTTATAAACCATGGAGCTGCAGAACAAGAACAGTAATCACGACAGTATGGGTGTGGTCTAAGAAATTGACCCTGATGCTGCAAGCCTGCTTTAGCAGAACAGACTGGAATCAGTTTGCAGTGTGAGCAGACCTGGGGCATATGCCAAATCAGTCTTGAGATATATAAACTTCTGCAGTGAACTACTGCAGCAGAAAATAAAGTTGTTTCCTAACCAAAAGCCTGGATTTATAATAATGTGTGAGAGGGCTTCTCAAGGAATGGCATTCTGCTTTTAGATCAATGGACAAATAAGCCTGTAGTAGTGCACAAGCAAAACTCAAAAGAGGCATCAGGGATGCAAGGCGCAAATACAAACAGCGCATGGAAACACACTTTGACCACAGTAGCACGTGGAATGGCATTAAGGCACTGACTGGTTACATAACCACCAACCTGCTGCCCAGTGATGACATCAAACTGCCTGATATCCTGTTCTTCAACCAGTTCTTTGCCTGCTTTGACACTCAGAGTAAGGAGACTTTCCAGAGAAAGTCCAGATGGGGTATCCAGTTGATTATGGAAAGCATGTGCTATTCAGATTACAGAGATGTTTACTACCATTTTTATACTCTTGTTACAAAAGCTGCAGTTACAGTTATGTTTGAAATCATATATAATTATTCCCAAGAAATTATATGTGAGGTGCACCATCATTACATTTAACACCATTATTCCTCACAAACTGGCCAACAAGATACTGGACTTCGAGACTAACTGCACAGCAGATCAGGATTGGAAAGCAAATGCCCCTCGCTAACATAATTACATGCCAATAGAGGAGGCATAACATTAAAGACATCAACTTTGGAATCTAATAAGACGTATAACATGCATCAGAAATACCTTACATACCACTACTTTCAAAACAATTATATTAAGAGTTGAGGTGCTTTGGTTTTTCTGTGCACATTAACATCACTCAAATTCATCAAACATTGCTCTGCTCAGAGGTCAATGTCTCCCTAATTCACTGCTTTTCCCACTGATCAGGCACTTAACTGCACAAAATAAAAAGGCTGCATTTAATCCCGCCTTTGTACTCTTGGCTCTTAGGTTACAGTATGTCATGCTCTAGCCATAGCTGAATGGTTGTAACCAATCATAATTCAGAAGGTGTTTTTTAAACTTTTTTTTGAAACACTTACATTTTTCACAACGATCCAAAAATTGCTGATTAATTTCAATCTCAGATGATTCTTCAGTTCATTCCTCTTGTTGCATTATAGCTTTAGCTGCTAACTGTTGCCTGTTGTTTAAACCTCCCCTTACATGCCTTAAAACATCAGAAACCAGATCTGCTTTTCACCCAGATCTCCTGATTCCTCCTGAATAAGGCAATATTCATGCCTTGTGCAGGCTGTGTGAAAGGTGCTATAGGAACTCCATGTGCTGAACCCCATGCGTTTCACACTTTTTACCCACAGTTACACCCCCATCCACACCTCAATCTCCATAATCAAATTCAATTATGACATTACAATTGATGGACAGATTTCATACAGTAGGCATGGGGTGAAACACCTGGCAGAGTCAGCATGATACAGCGCCCATGGAGCAGACATGGTTAAGAGCACTGATTAAGGGCCCACAATAGCAGCCTGTGGTGCTGGGGCTTGAACTGCCACCCTCTGATCAGATACCTAGAGTTTTACTCCACAGAACTACCACTGCACCATTGCCATCTGACAAAAGTGATCTCATGCAAGTAGGTTAAAGAACAGCTTCTTTTCTAAAGCTGTGGCCTCCACACACCTTTCCATAGACACTGCTGTAAAAGCATTCAACTTCTGCAAATATGTTACCTTGTAGAGTCAACTGCAAATCAAATATTACCTCCATTTCACCCTGCCTGTCCAATAAGTTTATTTATTTTATTTGAAATTAAAGTAAATAAAATTAAATCTGGCCAGAAATGTCTTGTGGTTAAAAAAAGCTAATAAATTCAGCCGTGGATAGCTAGCAAAAACTGGATAGCTGAATAGCTCATACCAAGGAAGAAACAACCAAGCCGATGTGACATTTTTTTGTAGCTCACTCTATTAATTAGATGTGGCACAATTGGGTCAGACAAGGGCAAAGAGTTACACATGCAGCATGGCATCAAATTTGCATTGCATTCAGAATATCCTGCTGTTTGGAGCAAATTACATGCATGCCCTGTCACAGCTATTCAGCTAGAAGTTTATCAAATTTATTTAGCTATAAATTTCCCCTGTTATTTTTATGATAAGTGCAAGCAGGTCAAATAGACACAAAAAGAAAATGTACCTAATCAAAAATAGAAAAAAGTCAAGTAGTCAATTAAGCTCAAGTAAAATTTAAGTGTTATATAAAAAAGGGTCTTGAAATCCTCACGCAACTTTGCAATTCTGTATGGCACCTTTCACACCTTCCCAAATTTGTACAATCTTGATAGTACAATTTCTTGAATTTTTTCTTAGAACTTTAAGCTAAACTAAAAATAGCAAATACTGAAGGTCATAATGTGAGGTATAGTACAATAGTGTGTGACAGGTTCATAAATAAGGAAAATATTTGGCAGAATAAAAAATAAGTCTCATAAATAAGCAGTATATTAACACTTATCTAATGCCTTCATAATGATGATTTAATACATTCCCTCAATCTTAGAACAGTGGGAAATAATGATGCATATAGTACTTTATATACACAAGCAGCTGTTGTGCTGATGCAGCTATAGGCACAACGGCACAGCATGGGTGCCAAAGATGTCATTATCAACAGATAATAAATATCAAAAGATGTTTATTAACAGATTATGATTTGTTTGATTATTTGACTTATATTTCCACTTTAGAAAAAAAAATATTTAGAATGTCCGCTTTAGAATATAGCTTTAGAATATTAGCTAACTTCTAGGGTTCCGGACTTAAATCCCAAGTAGCATTGAATGGAAAGCTAGTCTCTTGTTCCACATCCCAAGTAGCTTGATCAGGGCTTAGAGGGATTAGGGATTCAGCCTTGTACAGTATTAGAAGCTAGTTAGCTTCGTAGCTTATGTTAGAAATGAATAGAACAACATGGACACTTTAGAGGTAATTCAGAATGACTTAGAAGCAGTTACTAAGGAGACTAAGTGTTGTTTACGATGACAACATTAGCAGATCGGTTTTCTTGGTGAAACTGCTTTCGTGATTGGTTCTGTAGGTGGGTTTTCCCACATTTTCCAGTACTGCGGACCTTACTGCCTTACTTTCACTCATGCCTGTGACTGACAGTGTAATTACTGATTGTCACACCTGTGACCCTGAGTGATGTATAATGTATAGTTAAACGTCCCAGTGCTGTTATCCCACTCCTGGAACGGCTCTTCTACAATCAGATTGCTTAGCCAAATTTACTGTTGTATAACGAAAGTTTAAGACTTTTGTAAGTATTTGTTTTCCAGCACCCTATTTCTAAAGTAAACACATATAAATAAAACTGAATTATACATACTCTACCCATTTCCACCTGTGATATGAAACAAACAGTTCATAATACTGCTTCAGAACCACTTAACTCTAAATTAGGCATTAACAACTACTGCTTAACAAGGCTTCTGTTTCTCAGCAAAATAATAAAACTAAATATGTGTCTAAATAACATTTAAAGAAGATTATAAGGACTTTAAGCTATCTCCAAGTTTAAAAAAAACTTTTAACAACACTGTGCTTGATAGATAGAACTGAGTTTGTATGTTACCTGGTTAACATTTTTAGGGAAGGTTTTGGATTATTATAGTAAGGGCATTTATTTAATGCATTTGTTGATTAAAAATAATACAATTAAATTAATATTATAGTACCATTTTATGTACCCTAAAACAGTTAAACAAAGTCTTGTTGCATATTGTTGCTGAACATACAGAATAACCAATGTTTACCTTTTTTTTTTTTATTCATAGATACTATATATACTGGTGAACTAATTTACTGTGAGGGAAATGGCAAGCGTCAAGATAAAAAATTACCTCCATGAATGTTCCTTCTGTTTTCCAGATCTGGACTATAATGCCCAGAGGGATGCAGATCATCGAGGACATTGCCATCGTCCATCCAATGCCATAACCCCAGTCTGGATATGTGTACACATTGTTGTATTTCAGGGGCTTATACTTGATCAAGAAAAAGAGGAAAATTCCCTAAAAGAAAGAGATTAAATAATTATTACAGAGACAATATTTCGGATGTTGGTCCAAACTGACATTATTATTGGTAGCGGATCATTTGTAAGGAATACAACTCATCTCTACTGTTATACAAACATAATCTTTTTATACGCAATTAATTTTATACCTCAGCAACCTGCCACTGATTACATTTTATTACTCATTTAATTTTATACTCATACACTGTCTGCAAAAACAAATGAACTCCTAATGTCACTTGCATTACATAAAAGCACAAACTAGACTAAACAAATGCAAATAATTGTCTCTTTCCAGAAAATTCATCTTTGTAAAATAATGACACACCTTTTAATCTTTTTGGATCTAATAGTATATGGAGCACCTGCCATGCAAGTCCTTGTAAATAAGTTATTACAAAAGAAATGATAACATATTAGAATTGAGCGCATTAACATAAAACTGTGGTTTGCTTTTTAGCCAGAGTACTGTCAGAACTGCTGTTAAAGAGAATGAATCAATAATGTCTTGAGGCACAACTTACTGAACAGATGCCAGGGGTGAGGATCTTCCAGCACCACTTGATGAAGAATACTGGCTTGTACCCAATCATGTCCTCAATGTTCGAATAAAACTTGTCACCGCCTGAAATTCGTAACAAAAGATGTGATCTGTCAACTACATGCAGAATAATCACTCATTATACGAAACTCTGTTTCACATACGAATGCAATGTTGTGCAAAAATGTCTGAATGGTTGTAATACATTTCATGTTCCAGCAGATGTCAGGGAAGTTACACACATGAAACCTTTCTTAAACTTATAGTGCCTGGTTAGGTCTGACACTAATATTTTGTTTATGACCTTTAGCTTTGACTACAGGGTGCAAAGGGTTGGTCATTTCATTTCTGAAAATTATTTCTTGTGCCCACTGTTTCATAATCTAAGTCCCGGAATTGCCATCAGGAAAGAAAAAACACTATTTTGCATTGATCCAAAGTTCCATCTTTATGCTCCCTAGCAAATTCTGATTAGCTTCATTTACAAGTGGTTTTCTTATGGCAACACAACTGCTGAGTACGAAACCTAAGCGTACTCATCCCAACGTGTGTGGATGGGTTGGCATGGGAACGCTCTTACTTTCACTATTAATCATAGGCGTGATTTAATTTTTTTATGGTTTAACTTCAACCAAGCGTTTAAGTGATCGGATTTTTTACCGACCACATTTCCTGTGTAAAGTTCACGATTCAGCACTATCATTCTAATGTGTTGGATAATTCTTAACCCAGTTTTAACCTTGGTTGTTTCCTTTGCACTAATGCCAGGCAGTGTACAACGTGCATCATAAACCTTATACATGAAAGATCCATTTGAAACAGCCATTAATAAAATATAATACCATTTAAAGGAGTTATGGGAAATTGAGTGATTTGATATTATGGACATGATTTTATTTAAATTAAGTGCTTTTGGGAGGTCAGGCCATTGCTTTTTTTACTGGGGCTTTCTGTGGCTAAGAGATAAACAAAGGTCACACCCTTTAGATGGAGAATGGAACCACGCGCACACAAACACACACACACACACACACACACACACACACACACACACACACACACACACACTGGATCAACTTTTGCCCAGCACATACTCTCTGAATGAGTTAATCTCTTCTTGTTACTGTTAAACATTGTTCAAGCCTGTAAACAAGGCTCATGTTTTTTAAATGCGATGTGCCCACAGTATGAAATATTAAAGTGGAAGAATCCTTTACCGTAGACCCAGCCGATGCAGATGGACTCAAAAATTGCCACAAAAAGCAAACACATCCCGCTGGCAGCATAAGAATCAAATAACTGGAACACATACATGCCACCCTGACAAAGAAAAGAGAATACTGTTAAATAAGATAAAACCAAATGAAAATCATTCACTTCATGTACCATATATAAAAAGTATACTAACATCATGCTTTTGCCAATTTTTGCAATTAAACTTTAAACATACTTCACAATAATTATACTATAGTACACTTTCCAAAAATATATTATAGGAAAATATACTTTAAGTGAAAGATTGGTGTAATTTCCACAGCAGACTTATTTAAACTTTGTTTTTCAATTCATTTATGGCATATTAAAAAAAATATATATGCTCGAAATAATGCTAACAATGTACAGGAAGTAGCTATACATTAGATTACAAATTTTTATATAGGGTAGTCTCAGTATATTTTCAGTTAAATTTGAATGTACTTATCCATATGTACTTTATTTATGCTCACATGTGCTCTCAAACTCATTTTTGGATGCAGAAACTCACTTTTGTGCATTCAAGATCAGTATTTCGGTGCGCTCAATTTTATAAAGCTACACTTGCTCGGACTGCAGCAGCGTTAGAACTCTGCAACTATTCCAGCTAACCATAGACTAGAGTAGGGGCAATACCATCCAATCAGAAACTGGAGGTGGCCAGATTCGGACCATCTGTTTTCGGATTTTCTCCCCAGTCCTCCGCTTCTAGCTTAAATTCACGCTTGGAAGCTGCATCATTGTGTGCATTAGTTCATATTGTTATTATTTTATTTTCATCGGCATAAGGTAAATGGTAATTGTAATTAAGTATATAGTTTAAACTATAGAATGCATTGTCTAATGTGTTATTGTTAAATCTTATGTACTTTGCTTGTGGTATAATGGCTCCGTAGCTCTCGGCCTGTTTTCAGTCTCTGTGTAACAGCTAGAATCAACACACCAGGTTTAAACTAATACTGTACCTGTATACTCTAATACTAATGTCTGTCTGTGTTCAGACTACAGTTTAAATTTTAGTTTGTGTGTTTGTAAGACAACCTGATGTTTTGTTGAACACAAATAAACTATAGTAGTGCTTTTTTGTAACCTTGTGCAAATTAAATCTGTTGAACTCGAATAAAATTTGCCTCATAATAACTGATATAATGTTTTTCAAAAACATGTTATAGTGTAAAAAATGCATTCAGTATTTGTAAATTATCATAAGACTATGTGTAGTCTTTAAATAAATAAAGTATATTTTTACTATACAATATTTTGATTAACCACAAAGTGTACTTTTTTAGTATTTGGAATTGGCCAGAAGTATAACAGCATGCTACTGCTGCAATAAGAATATACTCATGGTATATTACTCATGTATTTGTAACACAGTAAAAAAAAATATACAATGTACTTCTAATACATTAAATATATACTTTAATTTCATTAATAGCTGTCAGGTATGTATGTTAGTACACACACAGCCATATACTTTAGATGTACTAAGTATACTTAAAGTTGTTCCACTTTAGCACACAAAAGTATACTTAATACACTTAAAATTGTGCTTTTGTACAATTTAATTACAACTTAAATGCACTTAGTACAAAATTAGTTGTTCCAAAATAGCAAACTTCAAGTATACTAGTCATTAGTCAAGATCGATATTTAAAATTTGATATAGATTGTGCTATATAAGTGGAGCAAAGCCTTTTTCCATAAGACTGAACTGGATTTATTTCTAAAATGAACAGTACATATTGATATTTCTGCAATTAACAAAGGTCTTAGGCGCCCTGTGTTTGTTAATATAAACTTTTTAATGGATTTTCTTCTTTTGATTTAACAACTTTGTTACTGAGTTAGCACAAAAATCAAAAGTCTACAAACACATTTGTGTGCTTGAGACTAAAGGGTTCTCAAAGTGTTATAACCCCAAATACTGACTTTGTGTCATTAAAATGTTTACTTAAAAAAAAAAAAATAATAAGACATCCTTGCTCTAAAGCATTTATTTGCATGTACCTAAAACTTTTGCACAATGTTGTACATAACCCTTTTTTTCTTTTCTATTTTACATACTCAATGAGAGTTTCAACCTAATCTAAAGCCAGGCCACATTATTTAGAAAGGTAATTTGAAAGCTACAATGGTTGTATTGCTGTAAGTGAACTACAAGCGACTGCTTTAAATCTGAGCAATAGATGCAGCATACCATTTAAAATATTTTTAATAAAAAATTTTAATCATGTGAAAATTTCTGTAAACAACGTTGCATACTTTTTTGGAAAATCACAGAATGCTAGATAGATTGATGATCCATCAGTGCTCAAAATAGTTTTTACAATTCATTGTTTTTTCCATTTTTCTTACCTCTGTCAACATAGTTAGACCCAAAATATACGAAGCCACAGACATCCCTAAGATCAGGAGCTCTCGACGGTATCCCACCCGGAAGGTTTTGGGGTACATGTCCACCACGGCAGTCACAAGACTCTCTACACATACAAACTAAAGAACAGTAACAATATTTTATCCATACTTATGTGATTTCTTCTTTGCATTATACATATATGCTAGGTTATACAGCTACAACATTTTTGTCCTCAGCCATAATGTGTGTAATTTAAATATTACTTTTGATAATAGCTGCTTTATGCTATAGTATTGTTTCATTTAAAAATCAAACAAACAAACAAAAAAACTAGAATGCTGTACAACAGTTAGAAGTGTGTTACAGAGGGTAGATAATCAAACATGTTAAAAATGAAATGTGAAATTGTATAAACAAATTAAAATACAAAGATGGATTTATTGTTTAATTTAATTGATTTTTGATTGTGTAGATTTTTATTACTTGACTGTCCAAGCCAAGGAAGATGAGCATCATGAAGAAGAGGCAAGCCCACAGAGGTGACCATGGCATCATGGTCACAGCTTTTGGATATGCAATAAAAGCCAGACCTGGTCCTGTAATAGATGATAAATATGTAGTTATTTTAAGAAAATATCTCTATTCTGAATTTTACATGTTTGTGCCTTATTCCCTTAAAAATCTGTTCTTTCCACAATGGTACAATTTTAAGCTAATCACAGTATTAAATTAAGAGTGTATTGTTCATTATACAATCATGTAACATCAGTATTTAGACTACAAAATTATGAACAGAATGAGCTGGACATGTTTTCATTAAGTTACGAGGTGGTATTAAAAAGTTTTGAGACTAGTTTTGTAACACACCAACAGATGCCCAGTCATGGGAAGCACCGACCTTCATAAGTCAGTGTGCCAAAAGACATTGTCCTGTGTAAATCGGGAACTGTGCAACTGGTGCTATTCTGACCACGTGCCCAACCACGTCTGCTATTTGATCATGTACAGCAAGTTAGAACAAAGAAACTCTTTTTGTGTAAAACAGGGCAAATCTACCACAGAGACATTCATGTAGAGGATAATTTCAGGTGATGAAACTTGGGTGTATGGGTACGACCCTGAGACAAAACAACAGTCTTCACAGTGGAAGAGCCTATCATCTCCACGACTCAAAGCGGCGAGGCAGGTCTGCAGCTTGACCAAGTGCATGCTCATCATCTTTTTAAACATTTTGACACGCAACATTCAACATTTTGAAACCCACTTGTATACACACTCCTAACCCTGAATGTAAGTATAATTTTCTTACACAAAAAAAGGGATGTCCAGCATGACCAGAACATATTAAATACAGTATTAAATAGTGATGGGACGTACTGTGCCGATGCTTCGAAGCATGTGTCAAGAAATCCAGGAACTATTTAGTGAAGCGCGTTTCGAGGCTTGTATTATTTACGGTGACTGACCTCATGAATGACGTTTAAAGCCTTGCTGCGATTGGCGGTTCAGGAAGTAATTCGAATCTTGCCGCCATTGACTGATATAAAGCCCAAGCGGTGTTTAAAAAAAAAAAAAATTTAGGTGCTCTGAATGTTATTCCTGATTTTTCTAGGATAGCAGAATCAACAATAAAGATGACTTTGAGATGGATTAAATGAGCTATTATCTTTTGCTCACAACAGAAACATGCATAGTTTAATGAAAATCATGTATAATTCCCATGCCCAACCTAGGGCAAGACAGCTTTGAGAAGATCACACAGTACAGTGAAACCTCGGATTTCGAGTAACGTGGTTTACGAGTGTTCCACAAGACGAGCAAAGATTTTTAATAAATTTTTACTTGGAAAATGAAGTCTTGGTTTACGAGTGCCGAGTATCATGTATCACGCATGCGCTTCTTGTTTTGATGCTGAGCGTCACGTGATCACAACTGTTTTTTCTCTCTTTTGCGCTGCGGAATTGTGGGTAATCATCTCCCCTGCTGGGTCTTAATGCGCGTCTCTTACTGGTGTAATCCACATCCGTGCACGCGTGTACTGTTTACTATAACACTGTGACCACGTGTGTGCACGTAAAAAATATATATTTTTGTGTCTGTATGCGTGTGTGTACAGCGCGCGTGTAAAGCAAAAGCAAGTCTCATTAGAGAGGTTAAAGATCCATTTTCTCTCTCTGCTCAAGGCTTAGCCTGCTCTTTGTCAGACACACAGACCCCTCCTACTTTCACCTTCACAGATACACACACACTCTTTCTCTCTGCTCTACACAGAAACACTGCTCTGTCGCGATTCTTTTTAAAGGTAAAGTGCATTAATTAGTTTTATTTTTACTTTACAGCAGTGATTCCGTTAGTGTGTCGTGCAATCGAGTGTCATTAGAGATATTTCTTCTTTATTTTTCTGATAAAAAAGTGTTTCCATTGTGGGGGGGCGCGTGTGTGAAAAGAGTGGAAGAAGGGTAATTGCGTAAGACGAGAAGGGGGAGAGGGGAGCTCACTTTAGATTCACACACACACACACACACACACACACACAGCGCCTGCACGCACAAACGGAAATACTTATCTGTCGGGATTTATTTTTACTTTTTTTTAAAGGTAAAGTGCAGGTTAATTTGTTTTATTTTTACTTAATATTTCGTGTGTTTTGGAATACGAGCCCACTTTTGGATCAAATTATGCTCGTAATCTATGGTTCCACTGTATAGTCAAAAGGCCTTATAAACTTTTTTTGTCATGCTTTCACTCACATTTTTCTACCCTTTCATATTTAAAAAGAAAAAAACTGAAACAATGTTTTATTGTTAGATCTCTGACTTCTTACAACAGTGCATAATATAAAAAATATAATATAATATAACAATATAATCATATAAGAAATATAAAAAAAATTACAATCAACAAAATGTTCTTGATGACAGTATTAGACAAAAGTCACAGCTTTGAAAGCTGATCCAATCGGTGCTGAAAAATAGCATTTAATAAAAAAAAAACAATTCAAATCTGATTAATGTAATAAGTAATTGTGAGATAAATATATATATTTAATATTTTAACTGCATATATTTATTTTGAAAATAGATAACTTTTCAGGCATATCATAATTATGGTAGAAAAGTAATAAACCTGTTAACTTAATTACTGTTAATGTACTGTTTGCCAGTGATCTTCCTGTGCTCTGTCCCTCATACAAGTTGAGTAAGGCACAAGATTTGTAAATTGCAAATTAAAAACAGCATGTTTGTCCTACACATTTTACCTTTTTTTTTGGTGTTTACTTCATGTTATATCTCATAAACTGTATAATGCATGAGTATGGCCAATAAATAACTGAAACAAATCCATTTAGCCTTAAAAGTTAACAACTGTTGACAGATACCATTATGTTGAACAACATATTTCCTATTAACCTATTCTACGTTTAACATTAAACTTAATATTACATATTATATATGTTAGTTTAAAATATATTATAATAGCATATTGTTGTCAGTTATTGAGTCAATGACTTTGGCACGAAAAACAGATCCAAGCAGTTATTGTGGCCTACGAACATGGCCATCAGCTACTACTCTACCCAGCACACATGTACCTAATCACATTCACCTGTACTGTACTGCTGGTCAACTCAGGAGTGGCTGGTAATTCAATGACCAGGTCATTTCAGAGTAACTTCCCCCTTAAGCCAGCATGCAGCATCATGAAGCACTCTGCTGGTCAACCTGAGTGGCAAACACCCCATCATCCTAGGATTCCCATGGATGCACAAACACAACCCACATATTTCTTGATCAAAAGAGAGATCATACAATGGTCCACAATGGCTTGCTTCCACCATGCTCAAGAACCATGAACAGACTACCCTAATTTTCCCTAATGCTAAACTTTAGAGACTGTTGTGGGTGATATTCCTTGAAGATCAACAGATTCTGAAAAAAAGACATGCTGTTGGATTTAATAAAACAAAGGATTACCTGTACAGTCTGATTTCTGATCAAATTTAGTATGTATTGCTTTGTCCTTGGGTTCTGTGAGGTGCAGTTTTTTTTTTAAATTGTACTTTAATAGGTTGTGTTTTCGGTACCCTCCAATTATCTGATTATTTGTTTGTACAGTATATTCTTCAGACCTTAATTAGAGCTTTAGTGGTATTTGTTAGTACTGGTGATTTTCATTGTTATTAGCTGTTAGCTAAAAAAAAACAGAAGAATAATTTTGTACCTCTTCATTTTATTATTTAACATTGTGTAACAACATAGCTGTATTCTCTGTGCTACACAGAGACCACTGGCAACTTTTAATGGTAAAATGTTTTCTTGAAAGAGTTGACGTTGTCAACCAATCAACACCCTACATTTTACTACAACAACTTAAATTTTGTTGTTAAAATGTTTTTTACATGACATATGCTTTACTATTAAGTTAATCTTAATATCCTCAGAAAATCTTATATGAATTTTAACCAAGCATTTAGAGTAGATATTACTGTATTTCTCCTCAATTAAATAAAAATGGCTAAGCATTGGTTCATTGCACTTGGGCAGCACTACACCCACGAATCAGTGGCGGCTGCTAGCTTTTGAAACTGGGGAAGCTCCTATTTCTCTCTCCTCGTAAGGAAGACTACTAAATGGTTTTGCCAAAAGCAGGTCAACAATATTAGCACCATCTGCGATTATGCACAGCTTGCTAGCTGGCTAGTTTCCCCTTCCACAAGCTACTTTAATTATATAAACGAACTAACTTTACAATG
>JAOVVA010000001.1:20693470-20709750 GCA_028565275.1 Leiocassis micropogon
TGTTTAAAATATATTAAATAATGTTTCAGTATCTCAGTCAGATGAATATCCAGAAAAATCTGATTCATTAACAATTACTCATATTTTTGCACTTAAAGTACATTATAGAATATGTACTTAGTACTCCTACTTGTACTCCTACTCCTACTAGTAAAAAAATAAACCAGTACTTCTACTTTAAGTGGCGTACATTTTAGGCAAAGACCTGGAATTTTTCTTGAGTATTGAGTTTCTATATTCTGCTATCTGTGACTATATTAAAATAAAAGAATGATAAAAAAAAACATAGATGTGTTTCTAAACACACTGCTGGGAAATGACCAATGAGCATTGGTCTCAGGTGTCCAATAATGGCTACTGCTAGCTATCCCCCATCTCTCTTTTTGGCAGTCACACTCACCTGATTCTGCCACAGCTTCAATCGGCACATTCTGTTCATAAGCCATGAAACCTAGCACAGAGAAGATGGCGAATCCTGCCACAAAACTCGTGCCACTGTTTAAGCAGCATAGGATGACGCAGTCCCTAAAAAACAAACTCATTACTGTGACCTGAATATTGCCTAAATGTGAAATTAAAAGAACTGTTAACATCAGAAACAAGGAATACAGATGATATATTTTTGTTTTGTTTAATAGCCTTTGTTAAACTGGTGCTAAGTTTTTCTCTACTTATAAATTATTATGAACTTATAAATTCTAAATAAAAATAACTTTTAAACCCTACTCTTTTCTTGAATGCTGGAAATATTATCTTCATAGCCTAGTACAAAACAAAAACTTCACCACAATGTTTGAGCTACATCTGAAGTAACTGTCAGTTTATCAAATGTCAAATTCTAACTTAGTTATTTTTAAATTTAGAATATACAAGTGTTCCATATTTTTATGTTACCCACAGACTTGATAGGACCTGAGTTGTTCTTTTTTCTATGTAAGGGGTAATACCTGGCCATGGGATTTGTGTGTGGAAGGCAAGTTAAGTCAGAGCCCCATTTAAACTGCTCCTACATAATTATCAAGCAAAAATTTTGACAGCACAGATGAGGTGATCAGACTTTGCAGGCAGTCACTTTACCATTCGGTGTGATTCCGGAAGTAATGCAGAGAGAACACAGGAAATAGAGAAATGAGATCTCACATGGCACCCCAGAGGGGGACTGGGAGAGGTAAACGAGCAGCATAGCCGAGCTGGGCAGGTCCAGATTTATGATAAAAATGCCCTTCAAAACGCAGGGTGAACGGTGTTCAATGTAACGTGGTGCTCCCCGTTCACTGTACAATTAGAAATTTATTGCATGTTGCAACTGGCATAGCAGGAGCTTTTGGAGGAAGAAGCAATGCAACATGCTGGTGCAGCTCAAAAGGAGGTAAACAGGTACACACACTCCCAACCAAAGTTAAGTGTTAGTCATGAAGACCCTGTTAGCTCTGTTTCTCATGAAGGCCTTGTTACCTTTGTTTGCTCTGAAAGCCCTGTGAATCCTAAAATTCTTGCTAGCTCTGATGGCAATGTTTTGTTTCAAGACAGCTCAAAAAATCCTGAGATGGGTTACTGGGCCATGCTTTGCACCACTTGCGCCACACTCGCCTGAGCCTCATGACTCATGCCTGGCCCTGTCACAGCCAGATACTGCACCTTCTCCACCTAGCTTAGTAGTGTTCTCTGGCACCAAGGATATGCTGCAGTTTCTGCTGAATGGATTGGGCAAGGGTTCACTGCTTCCACCACCTGGCAGTGTTGACTTTATGCTAGGTCCACCACCCGGGTTCAAGGACTTTGCCACAGATATGTCCCCGGGTCCAAGGTTTTGTGTCTGACTAGTTTATATAGCCACCATGCCAAGCTCCCACCTCGCCCCAATGCCGTGTACTTCAACCTCTGTGTTGGAAGGCCCAATGAAAGATTTTGAGGGTGGTCCTCCTGGACCTCCAATGGTGTGCAAGAGGAGCGGCTTTTTGCCGGTGGGGGTTCCATAGACTCTGTGTTTCATGTTCGGATTTAATTGCCCATGTTGACATATTCCCTGTGACATGTCAATGATTTTCACCTGCACCTAGTTTACTGTCCTGATTTGTATCTTTATTTAAGGTCTCTTTTTTACTTAGTCATGGCTCGCATCTTTTGTAGTCTCTTTTAAGTGTCTCTTTGTAGTATTGTTCTCATTCAGCTGTTTGGTTAAGTTTACTATTCTTCATCTGTTCTGTTTTTGTTGTTTCTGTTTGACTGTCACCTCTTAAATCAAAGCCTTAACATCTTAATGAACATCAAGGCTTCAGCAATTAAGGGTAAAGTTTCACAAGCCACAAAACAAACTTGGAAGTCATGTTTTTGTTGTCGCTGTTGTTTCAAGGCTTACCTGTAACAGTTGTTATTATAACTGTTATAGCTCCCAAGAGCAGTCAGACATCCCAGACAGATGGCATAGGAAAAGAAGATCTGAGTACCAGCATCCACCCACACCTAATGAAAGAATTGTGTTTACATTTAATATATATACAGTAGTTATGTTTTTTGCTAAACAACAACAGATTAATAATTAATGATTATAATCTCGAACAAGAGTAATATTTTAATAAATATCAGCACTGTAATGCCTACGAATGACATTTCAGCACAACAGCACAACCTTGAGTGTGATATTGCTTCTATACCACAGTTTCACATCAACAGATTATGATTTCTTTGTTTATTTAACTAGTTATTTCCCTACGACAACACAAATTAATTTTGCAACAGGTCAGCGTGAGTTAGTGTAATTAACAGGAGTGAAAGTAGTTTTAAATTCTGAACTGTACTATGTAGCCAAAATGTTGGGAGTATAAAATATGGAGGTGGTGACAGTCCTTTTAATCTTGAAAGATTATTTTTACATTTCTACTTATTCAACTTTAGAAATACAGGTGTAATAACATCAGGGTTCCAGGCTTAAATCCCAAAAAGTGATCAAAGGAAAGTTAGTGCACTATACCACCCATTATTGTAATTAATGACTGTAGAACACCTGGGATCTGAAGTGACACATGTTTGGATGGAACTAACTGTTGTATAAAATACAATATTATCCTTAGATTATGTGAAGCGTCGTCCAAATGTGCCCCAGGATATAACATATTACAACTAGAGCATTATATAAATGTATTTATGTTAGAGCCAGAAGTACTGTAATAGTTGATTTATTGTTATCAAAGGTAAAGAAGTTGTTATTTAGGTTTTTATTATTATTTATTATTTCATGAGGAACAAAAAAGGAAAATGAATAACTTCAGACTTTTAACAGATTCTAGCATCACACCACCCCATGGGTTGCTTATTTTCCTGGACCACAATGTCCTGTCTTGGATTGTGCTTCACTTGAATAAAAGTATCTGGTTTCCACTAACATGCACATATATAATTTTTTTTAAGTGTCTCACAATGTTAACATTATATACAGACTTATTAGGGATGGAATTGAGTTATTCAATTTCTGTGGAAGGATGGTGTAAAAAAACAAAAAAAATTGGCCATGGGATTTGTGCGTGGAAGGCAAATGGAGCCAGAGCCTCATTTAAACTACTCTCACATAACCATTGAGCCACTAATCTCCTTTACTAGGAAAACAATTGACAGCTTGCAGTATTCGCTTCCTCTGGCGAGTAACCAGGGAAACTCATCTGACCTCACAAACTGAGAGTAGCATCCCTCCAAGAACATCCATTCTGCACCCGTGGTCATTTACACCCTTTCTGTTTCTCACTAGGCCGCTGTGGACATGCTAGAACAGCTTTGCCTAGACACGATGCGACAAGTTATTTAAGAGTTGCTTATTGGTGTTGTGGCTAATTTGGAGGTTTGTTTTGTCTTGTTTGGGTCAGGAGATGGTTGGCCTGGAGTGAAAAAAAGTTTTCCTCCTTTCTTAATATAGAAGTTAAGTGTACTGAATGCAAACATACCTTTGTCTCGTATATAAATTAATGCAATAAATTATACATTTGAAAACAGACACAGATGAATACAACTGCACACATTGCCAGTTTTACCAATGATTTGTCTAAACATGTTATAGTAAATATAAAGGAAATCTACAGTACGTAAAGTTATCTAACCTTCAGGTATCCTAACACCAATTCAAAATTAATGATGTCGCTGATGTGCTAAGAATCAAAAGAGACATTTACAAGTGGCTAATGGATTTTGGGCTCATGCACAATTTATGCATTTTCTAAAATGGATTGAGCATGCACAGACCCTAGACAAGCTAACACAAGATCTGATAAAGACAGTGGATATTTCCTCATCTTAGTCATTTCTCTGTTATACATTCCAGATTCTCTTACATAGTTCTAATAGAATAAAAGCTGTTTACTGAGATCAAACTATATTTTAGCCTTTTATTTGATCTTATAAATGGTTTCTTGAAATAAAAAAAATGTTCATTAACAATGTTCCCTTCAAATGATCTTGTTTAATATCTTTTTGTTTATTGAGATAATAAACAGTGTTTAAGTTTAAGGATCCAAGTTGATCCTTCGTAGAAAGATTAATAGAGCTCAGGCAGCTGTCATTTTAAGAAAATCATGTTAGCTCAAGATCATGTTTCCTTTTGAAGTGCATGAAATTAAAATAGAAATGTGCAATAGAAGGTTAAATAAAAAATAAAATGTTCGATTTCTGGCTCATGCAATATGCTACTTGACCGAGACATTCAGACCAGTAGGATACTGTTTATAAGTTTATAAGTCGATTATAAGTTGCTTTGGATCAGGCGCGTCTGCCAAATAAGAAACTGTTAATGCAATTGTAATTTAGCTAGCTAGACTTGTTACTTGTAATTGGCCAAATGGTCTCTGTTATTCTCTACTATGTGCAGCAGTATGCAAGTTTCTCCAGTATTTAATATCCAATACAGAACAGAATTTTAATTTTGTCTTATTCTTTTTTCCTGCTTTACTTCAGCATGAAATATATTACATCTTGTATGTGATATCAAAATGAAAATAACAAAAAGGGAGACCCTTGGGTGCAGAGAATTGGGCGGCGTGGGTGATATGCAACTGAGCACACAGAGTGGGAACAGACCGCTTATTGTACAAGCTGAAAACTAATTAAACATTGGTGTTGCTTGCTCTCACAGCCAAACAGCAGTCCTTTAATACTCCTGTTGTTTCACCCCGCTGTCTCTCCATTACATACCTTCCTTTCACATCAAAATCTTAACCAGACATTCAACATTACCTCCAGAACAATGGTAATGGCAAATGTGACACATTAGCGTTACACGCCTTACTCAAAATATGTCCAATAATCCATCTCCTTACCCTGACATTTCGAAAGTCTGGAAGATGTTATATCAAATATTTCTATTTTGATTTTTCTGATATACCTTTAATGACAATTTACAGGATTATCATATCTTTAACCACTATATTTAGTATTCTTAATATTAATGTAGTTTTCTATCAAAGTCTCAGACAAAAAACTAACAAAAATCTGGTGCAGACCACCCTGCTCATTTATTATCATCATCATGCATGGTTTGAAATAATGACTACTTGTTACTATCTTTGGCCCCAAATAGTGTGTACAACACTGACCACAAATTTACCCCATGCTTAGTGAAAGGTCAGAGTAATAGGAAGACATTTGCTAAGGGATCATAATAAAGATCTTAAATTACTGCTGCAACATGGTATTAAATAGGCAGGAGTAAACTGCCAGACTGTAAAAAAAAAAACAAAAAAAAAAAAAACAGAAGCTTCATCAGGACACTTAAATTAAGGACTCATGGCTTATGCTTTTAATTTATTATATTGAACAACTTTTTTTTGTTAACTAGCGTTAGTACTTGTTATTGACGGGTAAAGAGTTTTTAGAAATAGTTAAAAAGTTAAAGTTAAAAATAGGCTGATCAGTTTTCATTTAGAGAAAAACAAAGATACTATGATCTGTCTCCATATGTCTTTGAAGAAGTTTTTAAAAGTTATATAGCTTTTTTTGGAGTAACCCATGATGTGTCGAGCATTTGTTTGTGTTGAGGTCTACCAAGCTACAACTAAAAACTACTGGAGAAAATAGAAAATGAACTAAACCTGATTTATACAGATGCTAAAGTTTAGTTCATTTTCTATTTTCTTTAGTAGTTTCTAGTTAAAGCCAAATCCACCCTTAATTAGGAGACTCCCCCATCAAGGCTACAACCACTCAGTGGGAATCGATATCTTCTGCTCAGAGGCACCCATGATAGGCTAGCAGCACGATCGATATGAGAGAACTAGAGGGCCACCAATACCTGTCCCGGAGAAAGCTCAGCCAATCAGCTCTCTCTGATTTTTTTTTCAAAATATCACTAAAGATTTTTTTCCATAGATTAAACACTGTCTGGACAAAAAAAAATAAAGTTGCACATGTTAAGATTTTGTTACCACACTTAACTTTGTAAGTGTCCTGAAATCTGCCTGTGCCATCAGGGAAGAAAAAATGCACAGATGGTCTACCTTGGTCATTCAGTACATTCAGGTAGTCAGTGATTTTCTAAAATCCACGCAGAAGTTTAGTTAAAATTCTAATCTTTATGTGGAAATACTAAAAATGACTAAAAGTGCATTTTATTTTGGCATCTATGCATAGACAGTAGCAGATCTGCTGCACTGAATAAATGGGGATTAAAAAGTCATTAAGTTATTATTCTACGCAAGCAGGTCAAAAACTTATTTATTATTATTTCGCTAGAAAGCACCTATTGGACTTTGTAAGCAAAGTATGTATACAGTTTGTTTTCAATTAAAAAACAGATAATAAATTCGTCTGCAGCAAATGTGACAGAAAGTAAAGACCTGTAGACCTCTTACCTGAGGGTCCGAAAGTCGAGAGATATCTGGGTAAAGGTAGAACTTGATACCTTCTGCTGCACCAGGAAGAGTGATCCCTCGGATTAGCAGGATTACCAGCATGAAATAAGGGAAGGTTGCAGTGATGTATACGACCTGCAGGAAGAATAGTAGAAGAATAGTATTAATAAAGCTTATGAAACTGAAAATTAATTCAGGTGACCCAATGTGAAGTAACCACTTATTCTGTAAAACATACAATATCAATGATAATTTTTTTATTTATTTTTTTAAACATTAAGGCATGTCCATTACAAGGAATGAACTTGCAAGACCATGCTCCTTTTAAGGCCACAATATTTGGTCTACAATGGCCATACCTTTTGACCAAATAAACCAGCACCAGGCTTAAACTACTGTAAATAGCATAAAGTAGTCGAGACCAGCACAGAGTTTTTTTTCCCAGTGGGCATTATGTTTAAAAGATGAACACACTTAATGGGCTAAAGCAAGGATAAAACAAGGAAAAATGAATACAGGAGGAGGTCTACCAAGTTTAAGTGAATGGTGTTTGAGTGAATGGGGGGGGGGGGGGCGAGTGGTGGGAGAGACACTCTTGAGATGGTGAGAAGGGGTTAAGGAATGCTCTGAAGCATGCCAAGCAGGCAGGTTCAGCTCTCAAAAGCTTAACTGAGAGCCAACTGAAAGACTGATTCTCAGGGGAAAGGACAAGGTTTAGCTCTGAGCCAGAGGTTTTGATGGAAAGCGGCACTTAGCACCATGTCTCACTCACAAAAAAGAACAAAAATCGAATACTTAACATGCTACTGGTTTATGAATTGTCGACACATTGTTTACAGTCAGGCATTATCAAGTCTTCAACAATAACAGACTGAATTTTGTCTCATAAGGTGCAAATCGATTTTTGATTCTTCACTTTTTCATGCAGGTCATGGCAGAGCATCAGGCTATGACTTTCTCTCAGAAATTCAATAGCTTGGGTGGCTCCTACTATTTATTTTTTATTTTTTTGGAAAAACTTATTCAAAAACCATAGAAATTTGGTCCAGCATAGTGAAGTTCTTTCAGCTCCATGAACAAAACCCCACTTGGGGGGGGGGGGGAGGGGGGGTGGCACTAGGTTCTTGTCCTTCTGGCGTTCAGTCAAGTCCAGGCAAGGACAAGACAGAGTTTGGACACAAAAGCTTTCTGCCCTGTTTCCCTCTAGAAGGAGCCCAACTGGGATATGTTGGCAGTGTGGGAAAATGTGTGGCAAAGAAACGTACAATTGCCAGTGTCTTCACTTTGACCTCACCCATTTACTGTACTTAAGGTTACATTTACAGGACAACAAGCATTACATCATGGGGACTAACAGGTATCCTGTTTACATGGTTACATTATCAAGTCTAATTATGTATGTTCGTTTATAACCAATTTTTGTTCACTTGTTAAGGATTTTTGCTGCAAAAACAATATACTCTTCTGTCTATTTCAAGACACATTCAATTGAAGTGCACCAAAGAATTTTCTCTCCTGCACCTGATTAAAAATAGCAACTAAAATGATGGAATCTGAAAGAACAAACAAAAATGTGTGAGCTTGTCATATAACCATATTTGAATCCCTCGTGGTGAAAGCAGAGACGCTTTCCTGTTCTTTTATACTTTTCAATTAGTCCAACACTATGATTACACATACCAAACTGTGTGCATGATAGAAAGCAAATCTTCTGTTTGGCATTTAGATGCAAGTGCATGGTTTCTCCAAACATCAGACTTTCCATGAGTCTTGGAAGCACACTGACTTTGTTACAGCTCTCCCCGGGTGAACGTTTAAACCCATGGATTCACAGGTCAACCCCATAAATCTCCTGCCGGCTTGTGTGAGAATCACACCCATCCACAAAAGACCTGTGGACCAGCCTAGCAATAGCCTTGAATGCTCTGCTGTGTATATCGCTCAAACAGGAGGAAAAAGTGCCTCGCTAGCCACCATAATTCCTCACAGAAGGGAAGAGGAAAGAAGAGGAACTCTGCATGCTCCTCATGAACGCTCTACTTTCCGTCACTGAATACAGAAATCAATCTTGGCTTGGCCACTAAAGCCTCCCAATGAAGGGACATTCTTCCCTGTTACTTCACGGCCAAACAAAAGCTACTTCAAGAGATACAGGGCCTCGCTGCCGAGTTCTTTTCTCCGGGACCTGTACAATGTGAACCCATTTGTTTTTCCCCACACATCCTTCTACTTTCTCTCTTTTTCCCCCTCACACATCCCTCTCCTTTTCTTCTTTCTGGCTCATTGAGTCTGTTCGGCTAAGTGAATCACAACCCGGAGGAGGCTAGTATCTGAGGATGAAAGTCTTCATTGGACTGGAGTATAGGGGGAAGACAACAGAAGGACAACTATGTATCTTTCTTTAAAAAAAAATAATAAAAAATTACAAGATTTCTTGATTTCTTTCTTTTATAACAGAAGTTAGTAGAATGTTTGAATGTTATCATTATGTTACACTTTAGTTGCCAGCTAACCGTATGGGTGCATCAGTAGTCAGTGCAAGGATACTCAGTTTATCTTGACAGATGAACTACTACATGCCCTTTAAAAGACCTTTATGCAGATGAGGTCCCCCTTCCTTCCAAAAGCTAAATTTGCTTTTAATTCTAAATGTTCTACATGTACTAATTTAATCCATTAGCCAGCTCTTTTCAACCTCCTGAGACCCAGACTTAACTGTTGTGTGGATTACATTTCCCCTCACTGCTTCTCTTTATTAGCACCTGATAACTATGAACTTAATGAGGTTCTTCAAACAGGAAGGAGTTTGGTAAAACAATTATGGTGTAATAAACAGTCTTCATATGAGAATCATACAACGATATATAGACAATGTAGTTGGGAGAAAATGCCATGTCCTCGTGCAAGAGCAGTTTTATGCACGTTTCATAAGCAAGGAAAGAAAAAAGAGTTGGAGATAAGTTATTAAATTCCATGTTTATTCATTTTTCCCATCCTTACACAAAGACTAACACTTACTTCCCTGCAAAAGCCAAAAATTAACATAGATGCTCCAACCTATTTTATATGTTCCACCATATACCCTGGAGTTTGTTTTTTACAATACATTTTCTTAAAAACAGTACACTTGTTTAATCTGATTAAGTGTGTATAGAAGTTTCTTATTTACTCCAGAAGTATTTATGATGTGTTGGTAGGGAAGCATATGAACATTAATTAAAATAAGCCTTGTTTTTACCTTTCCGGTTGATTTAGGACCTTTCCATATGCAGAAATAACATATGAACCAAGCCACTGCGAGGCACAGAGCGAGTTCCCAGCGCAGCTTCCCAACCTGCTCAATTCCACCAGAAATACTGAGGACACGACGCCTATTAAGAACATTAGAAGAAGATTAGTTCATATTTAGCATTTATCTTTCACCATGTTGTAAAAAGAGTGGAACAAGTATAAAAGGTAATTTGGTCAAGATTGATGTTTTAAATGGATTCCCTAAATTTGCTATAACCCAAACCTAGGACATTTAATGTTTTGGTGAATAAATAAAATCTGACTATACTGCCTTCATGACCCTGATGTTACCCTGAAACTTGCGCTTAAAATCAATCGCCCCTTGAGTTTAGCAGGATTGCATATTAGATGCATAAAAGCCACAATCCTGTCTCAGGCTCTCTGTCCTTCTGCCATTAATCATCTCTGACATGTTTATGGATGAGGCCCAAAGTCTGAGTTGTAAGAACGATCTGACTACTAAGGCCTGGCCTTGGCAAAAATGCAGAAATCATTCTGGGCCAAATTTGTGTCCATACCATTTCTAGCTGTGCGAGTGCCTTTTGAAGCTTGTTCACAACAGCAATGCGAAAAGAATGACAAATTATCAGTGAAAAAGGTTACGCGGTTCTGTAGAATAGTAAACGGCGGCCCGATTGCTCCATGAATGTGCCGTGCCAAAAGCTGTCTGGCAAGCTTGAGCATCACTGTGCTTTGTGACTTCCTTGGCTATTATGCTGATGACACCAGATAGATCGTATGTGGAAATGACTTGGTCTTAAAACTAGTTTCTCAATGAAATCGCTACTTGAATGTTGTCAAATTAGAGTCTTACATAAGAAACTTCCAGAAGTGTTTTAGTAAGTTCACATTATTAAAAACCTATAAAGTATTTTAATATGCTTTGCTTTGATTCTCATTTGCCATTTATATGACACCAGTGTTAATTTATCATCTATCAAGGAGTTAAATGTTATAAATTTAGCAAAAGTTATACTTACTCCCAAAACTCCATGACTGGTGAGGTGGCATAAGGGTTGCTGAGGTTTGCCAGACTGGCATTGTTGAAATCCACACAGTTTTCTTTAATACAAATGAAAAAAATATATATATTAATAAATACATAAATTTTTAAAAATCACATTTGCATGTATGTATTAGTGATCATTCATTCATTCATTCATTTGATCTTTAGCTAACCACTTTATCTTAGCCAGGGATGTGGTACACTGGGCACAAAAAGAAAATACACCTTTGATGCGATGCCAGTATATTTCAGGGGACAGACACTTTCACACCTAGATGAATTTTGGCATGTTCAGTGCACCTATTGATTAAGATGGTGCGAAGAAACAATAAAACTAGAAAGAAGCCCTTATAGTATACGTACCAAGAATATACAAAACACAACACTGACAGTAACCTAAAATCAGGATAAAACTAGGAACCCAAACATTAGTGACTAATTTTAATTTACTTTAAAATAATATATCTCAAATAATCATGTATCTCTCCTTTCATACTCCTGAAAACAAACTATAGGTAATTTTATAGATTTAATAAGCGAATGTGTCTATACATTACTCGATCTAAAGTTAATCCTTTTATATACAGTATAACTTATTTAAAGATAAAAAGCTACTTTTACAGCTTATGTTTTGAGCAGCTCATTTGACCTCACACTGAATTTTAGGTTAAGGACGCCACGCTAAATTTATGAGCAGGGCATCTTTCCTTAGTTTTTCCTATTCAGGGTTCAGACATTATGAGCTACAAAACTGTAATCAAACGATACATTATTATCGCATAGTGTAATACCTAGTGGTTAAGAATGGAACTGCAACAAGTGCTAATGACCTAATTGTTTGGGCAGGACTTATGCTGCCCCATTTTCAGAGCAGGGGAGGAGCTGAGGACAGTATGGTAAATGCAGGATTGCCAGGTAGGTCTTTTTTTTTTTTTTTAGTGGCATACAAATAAATTCACTTCCCAAATTACAAAAATTAACCAATAGTGTAATGTAAAGGAAAGTTTAAGTGGAAAGGTGTGGTTGGTTTTTATACTTATTGTATACTTATTATGGTTGGCCTTATTAGAATTCTTATTTCAGTAAATTTTGTGTGTGATCATTTAGGGCAACAACAGCCTTCCACAATAATGCTACAGAGCTGTGATGTAGTGATAAAAACAGACCTGTATTCCAGTAATGATCACAAGAGGCCCAGGGCAGCTCAGTGGTAAAGCAGTTAAACAGGTAGAAGATTGCCCATGCCAAAATAATCACATAATACACGTTCAGATGTGCCTCGATGACCTGAGTTGCATAGCCAATACCTGAAAAAGAAAATAAAGAGACAGAAAGATATACAAAAAGGCTCTATTAGATCTTAATTACAGCTGAATATTCCATTCATAATTATAAGTACACACAGATTAACTTTATATTTGTCATAATTACCAATAAATGTGCACAGAATATCTTTTTAGAAACTGACTCGTTATAAAGATTGCTGACAGAGTTAATCAGAAACGCAGTTTTTTCTGACATTACCTTATCATGGTAGATCACATCCCTCATTGAGATTAACTGTGGCTATAGGTAATTATAACATGTAAATAAAACTGTAATATTTTAGGATATCAGCCATATTAGCATAAAAATGCACCAGCTAAACAGTGATTGTGTCTGAATTAGGATGAAAATGTTTACCAAACACACTCTGGGGTACTAGGGGGCGCTAATTATATGCTAATCAGCATTAAAATTCGGCTCCGAAGATGAAACATTATAATCAATATTTTGATTTAGCATTGTCAGACTACACTTTCCTGCCTTCTATTAAACGTAACTTTTATATATGCTTTAGCACATTTTGTTTCCTAGACCAAGTACTAACTCTGTTAAAAGTATTTTTCATTTTTATATCCTGTCTGTGTATTTACTGTATAACGTCCCAGTTATATTGCCATAGCCCTGTTTGCAAAAAGAGTTGTAAATCAATTATGAAGGAATTTTATCTGTTACTTACCCTCAAAAAGTGGACACACTTTTCTCCAGCATGTGATTCCTCCTTCGCTGGTAAACTGGCCTAGCGCTGTCTCCAGGAAGAACACAGGGATACCACAGCACACGAAGAAGATGACATAAGGCACAAAGAAAGCACCTAAAAAACAGACCAGAAACCTTATTGCACCACATAGTGAGTTCCTGCATGCACAATGTAAACAAACACCGAGAGGGTCATAGTGGCTGTGTCATTCATTACAGCAGGTCTTCAGTATGAGAGAATATGAATCCTGTGCACCATTACTTTGAAATTAATTAATTATTTCAGTTCTTGTTGATATATCTGTTATGTGAGATGACTAAAAGAAGAATAGATTTTAGGTCAAATGTACTGTACAGTATGTGCTTATTAATAGAATTACTACTCTATTGTATGACTCTAGTCATCAAAATGAGGCTACACCACAAAGCTAAAAATTACTAGCATAACAATTTTGAATCCTAAATTAGTTAAACTTAACCTAATAAATACTGCTGCTTGGTAAATATTATTATTTCAGGTGAGTTTTTAACAATTTCATTTACTTTTAATAATACAAACTAGTAGCCATAAACTTAGGCCTGCATCCCTGATAACATAATTACACATTGCTAGGAAGCCTATGTTTATGACTACCAGTTTGCATTATTCAAAGTAAATGTTATCATTACATGCTCATCTTAAATCATAATATTTGCAATAGAGATATCTAATGTTCTTTTCCAAATAGTGGCAAGAAAATTTCTCTTACAAAGCTAGATGTTGGTGTTAATAGTGCAAACTGTTAGCTTGGCACTGGAAAATTAGCTTGAGAATTTCCTAATAAAATTGTGAAGAAAACTAGTATTAGCTACATAACTTATTGTTGTTTAAGAACATAATATAATTTGTATTTTTGTAACATTAAAAGATTATAATCTTTGTCTAACTTACTCCTTATGTTACTGAACACTGTTCACTCTAGTGTATAATAATTTGCTGTTTGGTTTTAGTTTAGATAAATGGAAACTCTTTACGAAGAACAGCATGGAATTTGGTTTGAACCAGCTGGACTTATATAGCTAAAATCATTTCTATAATGATAGCTAAAATCATTTCTATAATGATAGCTAAAATCATTTCTATAATGAACAAACTATATAATTGGAAAGAGTTTAAAATCTTCTGCGATCTACCTATATCTATTCACTAGCAGCTTTCAATCATAATGCATAAAACACTACAGATCATGCCAGGATTGAGTATATGCCATGCTTCTGGATGTTTGTCCAGCTATTCAACTGGTGAAGTTGCATTAAAACCCTTAAAACTCAAACGGCACAGGTCTGTTCTAGCAACACAACATGGGTCAATGACGATTAAAATAATATATATGGGCTTATATGGAAACCATGCAGGTGTGTATTAATGGGGGAGGCGCCAGACATCAAACTGTGCATTTGGGGTTTTGGATATGTCAAGAAGAACAAAAGTTATCCTTGCTTTTATAACGTGTAAACTTTGCCATCACTGAGATATGGGAAGGATGTCGCAAAAATGTAGAACTTTTATAATCATAATCATAATCTTATTATTTTTTTGGTCATAGAAACAACCAAAAACAACCATAAAGACACATGTTCATGTGTATCTGTGCTTTTTGTTTTTGCCTGTGTGGCACATTTTTTAAAAATTTTTGCTCAGTAATGTTTGTATACTCACTCACTCACTTATAGTGTATACCGCTTTATCCTGTATACAGGTTTGTGGGGGCCTGGAGCCTATCCCAGGAGACTTAGGGCACGAGGCGGGGTACACCCTGGACGGGGTACCAATCCATCGCAAGGCACATGTTTGTATATTGTTTAAAATGAAACAAAAATTTAGTTTTGCATCATATTGCTTATGTTAAAAGGATATGTCACGATGTACACAATCCTGAACCCCATATATGTTTATTTAAAAAATAAATGGCTATAATGCGCTGGGTTTTAAAAGCTGACAGGAAGAAAGAAAGAAAGAAAGAAAGAAAGAAAGAAAGAAAGAATCCAAGGATCTACTGTGAAAAGGCTCCAAGCAGAACCTCTTTAGAAAAATGGAATCATGAAGTTTTCAGTACAGTAGATAAGATAAATCTAGAGATCAATAATGTAAACAGCTGTTTAAGAATTGTAATACCTTTGTAATGTAAAATTGAAATGTTTTTACTGTGATTTGTAGTCTAGATCAGTGCACCAAGAGTTTTGGAAACAACCATTTCAGTAAAATGATGCAGAATGGACGTTCTGGAGCGTCTCACCTCCTCCGTTCTTGTAGCAGAGGTACGGGAACCGCCACACGTTGCCGAGTCCGATGATCTCTCCGGCCACAGAGAGCATGAACTCCACCTTGCTGTCCCACTGGCCGCGCTCGTGCACGGGGCTCGCGTGCGGAGCCTCGGCGTCATCCGCGTGCCTCCCGTTCACCATGGGCACGGGCTTGTCGGCTGTCATCACCTCCCAACAGCCTGCGAGTGAAAAGCGGGTAAAGCGCAGGGTCCGAGCCGGAGCATGCGAGGAGAAAACTGTATCCTGACTTTGAAATGTCTCGAAACTTAGAAAAACGCGCGCGCAAACACACGCAGATCACAGACACACGCGCACGCACCCGCGCGCGCAAAAGCGCATCAAAGACGCACGTTTAATTCACCAGTGTGTGACTATAACACAATCGATACATTTATCTGATTACAATAAACACGAGCTGCACGTTATAATAATAATAATAATAATAATAATAACACTGATGGAGATGTTTTACTCACCAATATGAGGTCGTGCAGTAAACCCTTTCCTGGCTGATCACCTGTTATCAATCTCACCCCAAATGCTCAATTCAAGTCCCTTGTATCGGAATGAAAGAAGGATAAATAGGAATAAAGGTCTGTGTGCTGGGAGATGCAGGATGTGTGTGTATCTCGGCTGGGTTTGTAGCCGAAAGATGGTCGATTTTGCTGTTCTTGCTGTTGCTCAGCTCCGGTTCCTGTGTCTGATCTCAAAACGTCTCTCGTTGGAAAAGAGCCATGTGGTAACGGGACTCGCATCCTCCTTAGCACCACCACACTCATTTAGATCACACTTACTCTAGCTACACACGCACACACACACACACACAC
>JAOVVA010000001.1:20724835-20755256 GCA_028565275.1 Leiocassis micropogon
CCAGTATTGTTGTAGAAAGTAGAAAATAAATCACTAAACAAAAACAAAGAAATTTGCAAGTGACCCCAAACTTTTGACCGGTAGTGTTTATTTTGAACTTTTGTGTTTCGTCAGAATCTGCTCAGTTTCAGAAGAAAACTAACAATGTGTGCCTTTACTCTCAGAATTGTGACTTTATTATCAGCGGGATTTATTTTACATCAAATTCATATTTCTAAGGACAAAAAACTCAATTCTGAAAAAGAAGTAGGAATTTTTAGGGGAAAAAAGAAATTTAAGTCAGAACTTAAATCATTGGTTCTCTTAATACTCTTCTGTGTATTACAACCCCTCAATGTCCAGCAAATAAGTCAGAAAAAGAGAAAGAAAACAATAATATACACTGACTGGTTAAAGTAAAAAAGCAACATTCCAAGATTTCATTGACTGCCATTAGCTTTGACTAAGATGAAGAAAAGGGAAGAAAAAATTGTTAATATTATATTGTTTAATGATGCCCAATCATGCCCAAAATTTTGTAGCGAACCACAACAAGAGATGAAAGTCTTAAAGAACATTTTAATTATTAACATTTATAAAAACCTCATAAAAAAGGTGCCAAGCTAAAGATTTGTAAGATAATTAGGAAACTGTTGCAATGTGTAAGTATTTATTTCATATCTTTATCCATCTAAAATGTAATTAATATTGACAGAGGAGATCTTTCAAGATGTCACTGATACTTTGTATTGCATGTATGTATTGCTGAATTTAACAGAAAAGATTTAGAATAGATGTTTGAGAACCTAAATCAGGCAAAGACATCCATTTATATGGTTATGCATTATAATGGCAAGAAATATTTTTGATGAAATGTGAGAAATGTAATTATTCCAAATGAACATTTAACTATTAGAGTAAAAGTATATATTTTGTCCTAGTGATAAATGTCATGTAGTTAGCCTCACTGATATTTAAAGAGAGATGTTCAAATGATATGGCAGTATATTTCAACTTGACTGTCATAATTACCTTTTTTATTGTAAACTTAAGTTTTATTTCATCAAGTTTAAATAAAATCCTCTCCATGTTTTCATTAGTGTTCTTTATAACGCCTGGAATTAAAGAATTATTGTGAGATTTACAATTTTAATATTCTCTTTAGCCCTTTAAATTTCAGCAGTTAGTCGACATAAAATGGTAAAATCTGATTGGCCCTTGGGTTTACAGTACATTCTGAACACCAATTAGTAACTGCAGATAGAACCTTATGGATCCAAAATTAAGGGAATGATCTAGGTAGCACCTTTTCTTTTTTTACATTTATTTAGTTTAACAATATATTAAACTAAAAAGAAACATTCACATACTGTCTCAAAGAAATATTGCAGACAATGTTTAGACCTCACAGAATGACCTAGGGTGCATCTAATGGAAGTCAAAAAATTTGTGGAAAATTGACATTTCTGTGCTGCTGGATCCAAAAATGTGTATTTTCTTACCACCGTTGTACCTCAGCTTTAAACAACAACACTTAGATTACAGAGAGTAAATGCTATAAAAGTATCTGTGAATGAGCTAGTCTTTAGAAACAATATTGTAATAGGATTGTCATTTATACTTGAGCTCTATATTTCAGAACTACTTAAAGAGCTATGCTGCTATAGAAAATTACTAACATCGACACTTAACAGCAGATAAGGGCATATGTAGGTTAAGCATTGCACATTATATTGGTATAATTTTCCTTTTGTTTGTTTGCGCGTTTTGAAAGACAGGAAGGGTTTACCCATGCCATCCTATTTATATCTCAACAGGAGCAGCATTAGTAAGTTTTGGGTGGTGGACCATTTTTAATGCAGCAGTAAATGACACAGTATGGGTGACGTGTTGGCACGAGTCATGCTGTGGATGTAAACACCCCAATGTTTCTGCTGATTGGAGAATAAACTAGCAAATATTTCTAGCTAAAAGCAATGCTATAGTCAGAACTGTGTCAAAACATGGATGAAGGGTTAAAGGACAAACTTGTACCAGGGATTCTCCTACATAACAGTCACTAGAGTTTACATATAGAGAATGGTGTGAAAACACAGCTTAATTTTTTTTCTAATTTTTCACGTGGCTTCAGATTGCTGATATCGAACTCTACTGTTGTATCTGTTGTGTGCATTCCGATATACTTTCCTCCACACCACAGTTGAAATGAATGCTTATTTAAGTTACCGTAGCCTTTCTAGCCTTCATATCTCAGAACAAGGTCTTTTCATCTGTTGCTCATTGGATCCCAGCAGTTTCTGAAATAGTCAAACCAGTACGATGTACAACAAGAACACCCATGAAGTGATAAACGTCAGTGAGATTCCCCATTCTGATATTTCAACACAACAAAGACTATAATTCATTTCACTTGAATAACTTAAGTTTTGCTTGTATTGTCGATAGAGTTACTTGTTCATGTCAAATGATAGTAGTTTTAGACCATATTAAAAGCATTTTCATGCACATCTCCAATTAAACCTTTCTTCATCCCCATCACAAGACCTGACTGGTTGATATTTAGGTAAGTTCCAAGATGGGAACACTGTTTGTGTGACATATGGGAAAGATGTGTTTAACATGAAAAAAAGACTGCATTTACTGATGTTCCAGTCAAATAAGCATTTCCACTTAAATTAAAAAATCTAGAACAGAGTACATTGTTTGAAAGAAATTGTCCCCAAAGGTTTACATTTCTGTCTCTGTGCCACCCTCTGGTGTTTAGTTTAGTGAACAGCTCGACTATAGCAATGATTTTGTTTATGTCTTCAGAAAACTTTAATGTCTTGTGTGCATGCTAATGTATAGATGAGAAGGATGGGAAATGTAAAGCAGTTTAAAAACAGAAATTCACAATGACAATCTATTTCTCTTAGATGTAGTGTAGCTAGTGTAGTTTAAAAAAATAAAAATAAAATAAAAATAAAAATGATCAGGATTATTAGTCTACCATTGCTATGTGTGTTAATATATTAAGTGCATTCATTTTCTTTTCTTAATAAACAGTAGCTCACAGTTACAGTTTTATACTGTTTTTCAGGTTTGGATTTCAGGTGCCACTACTGTTTACCTCTAACACTGGACATCATGAACAAAAGCCCTCATCCTTCTAAATGTTCCAAGGCGGCTGTACAGTACAATAGCTAACCCTGCTCCATGCTTGATATGTCAAGAATTGTATCTCTACATGCACAAAAGCTATAGCAGTTAAGGCAATGCTTCTATTTCCATTCCTGGATTGATATCACCAATTTAAATAACTTCATTCTATAGATGTAACAAACATTTTCTGATCAAGTGATAGTTTACACCAATGATGTGTCTTCTGAAGGTGTCTAGAGAAGAAATAACCAAATTCTAATAATCAGAAGGACTATTTCAAAAAAGAGGCCAGTGTGTCTTTTTTGCAATGAGCATGTTAGACAATCATGAAGTCATACGACAAAGTGAAGGAATGTGGAATGTTAGAAATAATATATTCTCAGTCATTCATTTGATGGATGTCCCAGATGTACTGTTCTGTGGCAAGTGGACATGCTTAAAGTTGTTGAAGAAATTTCACCTGTGTAAATTCTGAAAGGTGTATCTGTTGCAATGTTAAAAATAAAACATAATGCATGAATGAATACCAGATGATGGGTGAAAATTCATCAAGTTAACAACTTTAAGTATTTACAGTTATCACTGAAGAGAACACTTGAATACTCAAAGATTTAGAAGTGTTCAATGAATAGGACACATAGACATTTAACAGCTTTGGGGTTACAACTGATTTAGAGAATATAACCAAACATATTTATATCACCAAATCCACCATTTATGAGTACAAAATAAACCATTTAAAACTTTTATATGGATTTGGTTAATATATTATAACATTGAGTCTTTTTTATTGGACTAAAACTAAAGCTGCTAATTGTCTTTAAAATAAACCGTCTAACATAATAAAATGAAGAATTGAAGCATGACAGCAAGATGAGATAACAAAGGAATAATTAAAAAAGAAGACAGACAAAAGAGATACAGATGTTGCTGACAATCTGCTCACATCCTGCATTGCCATTTTGTCACAATTTTTTTTCTTTATATTTTTCTCCCACATATCTAATGTATAAGCATCAGCATTCAGAATCAATCCCATAGATCCAAACTCAGATGTAACGTTAGTCACTGTTCATACTGATACATGGCTAGTTGAGAATTTTGCTACATCACACATTAGATGTAATTTCATAATTGTAACATTTACATTTAATTTCTTCACCCAATTATTTAGCTTTATTATTTTTTTTATCAAATGAAATGGGACACCTTTGAAACTCCCTATTTCAAGTGTATTTGCTACTGTATTGAACATTCATCTGCCATCTGACATTCAGACGCAGATTTCACAAGATCTGTGCTTCCATCGTCCATTCTGCAAGATATTTGGGGCTGTAAGCACAATAGGTTACATAGGTTAAATTGCATTCTACTTCACTAACTTTAGGATGAAGATGTTCTGCATGAATTCTTTGTTAAAAACTGCAACCTGTACACAGCCATACCCACAAGCACACACACACATTCATACTTAGGAAAGTATCACACAAGACGCCAAAACTGTGGATTAGACACCATTCTGGTTCATGCTGCTCTGGGAATTTATTAAGTGCCTTTTTAAAATTTTCCCTTTTTTTTGGTTAGTTTATTTGTTTTTAATTTTCCACTCGCGCTGCTGTCTGAAGTTGTGGCATGGACAGTCAAGCGGCAAGAGTCACAGTTCGCCACTTGTTTCAGGCTAGAAAATCCATTTACATCACATAATTTACTGAGCTTTTTTTTCTTTTTTTTTTTGAGACCACAAACATTCCAGCAACACACTCTAAGGGGAGTTGGGTGACAATCAGAAAGCATGACGTTTTGCATAGTATTAAATGAACAAGGACATTGAATTCTTTATTTACAGTTATTGTATAGATTTTAAAAAAAAATCATAAAACAAGATGAATGAACACTTATAATTTACCCATAAATTGCTAGAGTGCCAAAAGTATCAGTGGCATGTTATCTTCTTTGTTCCACAAAATGCATGCTGCTAAGTACAGTACATAGAAGCTGATGTATTGCAAGAAATATTATTCAGTATTATTAGAACGCTTAAAAGTAATCGATGGAGTGGGGTGTGGTTATTGAACTGATGTAAATAGATGTCTTATTTTCTTTTTGCAGGGCGAGGAAATGGTTTTAACTCTAAAACGCAGTCCGGTTCTTTCTGCATACAAATTACTTACCATTTTCATTCTCATTCACCATTAGAAATGAAATTGTATCATAGAAATGCTGACACTGTTGGCAGAAGGTTTTCTGAAATAAATGACAAAATAACAGGGAGGTTACAGGATTCTGATATGGATTTTTGACATTAAATATCGTTACGCATGCCTGAGCTAACGATTAAAGCTTATGCACCATCTCGTGATGAGGAAACAAACTGCGAAAAAAGATTCAAAAGAAACAGGTCAGGATCAGAGGAAAGTGAGATTAGCTTGCATATTAAGCACAAGATCATGCTTCCCCATAGCTCCAATTGAGGAGATAATAATAATATAGGAGAATTTTAAGGGATCTCAGTTACATCAGTTTCCCCTGTAAATGTGCCTTCATTTCTTGTTGTCCTCTCTATAGCACAATAAATAGTTAACAACTACTGAATACTGTTGAGATGCTAGAGTATATTTTACTGACTGCAGGAAGACAAGCTTTGATTTGAAACACACAGAAGCACATCTAAATTTACACCACAGAAATTCATTCATATCTGGATAGTGCAGAAAAAAATGATCATCATATATGTATTATCTTCTCTTCTTAGAAAAAGTCAAAAGCCACATTCCGTTTTTGTTGTTTTTTCCTTTTGCTTTTTTGTTGTTTTTTTTTGTTTTGTTTTGTTTAGTTTTTTTTGGTTCCCCTTAGTTTCATTTCATATTTCTGTTGTTCAAAATGTCAACAGCTCTTCAGCCGGGTTCTGTCTCTCAAAGAAAAGAAATCAATAAATGAAAAAAGAAGAATCAACACAATATATCACAAGATTTTCAACACAACTCTGATTTCCATAGAGCCAAATAATAACTTAATTTACATCTTTGAGAACATAAAATCCAAAACAATCTGCAGCCTGTGATGGTCACATAAAAGGAAAAAAAAATCGTTTCGTTAAATAAGCAATTTTTCTAAACTATATCCTTAAATCCAACCTGAAATAGATGCTCATATTCAAGACGGACTAAAAGGTTTCATTTCCAAGCAGTGACTGTAAAAAAAAAAAAAAAAAAAAAAAAATGAAACAAGCGTATAGAAATTAAACCTTCATCTTAAAGTCCAAGTTGAGGGCGAGTTTAAGAATGAGGGAACTGTTCAGAGTTCATCCCAACAATGTATAATACTAAGATGCCATGTTAATTATATGATCCCACTATATTTTGGTTTGTTTTATAATCGTCTAAAAATATCTACATTATATGACAAAATAGCAGGCAAGTCCAGCACATGTTTTGTAATAAAACACCTAGAGTGTAACTGACAGCTTGAGCTTTTCCAACTAATGTCTGCCATATGGTTTAAACCCTAATGTTTAAAAAAAAAAAAAAAAATTAAAAAAAGGACGCATCTATGTTTTTTTGTAAACAAATTACATTCTCTTTAGGACATAAATAAGTTAAAGTAGTTAGAGTCATTGAAGCAGAAACAAGGCAACATGCCAACAAAGATAAACTCTGTATATATTTATATATTTATGTATATTATATATAGTATTTTTACGAAATGCTATGTTCCATAGGTTCTTCTTTTTCCAACAGGTGCAAAATCTACTTGTGCAAGTCGAGCCCTGCAACCTCGATACACAATTTATTCATTAACCAAATAAATCTATACAGTAAGGTACATGCCACACACGATACTCAGAGATCATTGAATCAGAGTCTTAAAAGTTGCAGCCCACGGCACTTCCCACCAAATCAAATCCAAGAATTTAATTCAAATCGTTTTTTTTTTTGTTTTTTTCTTTTTCCCCAAAATAAAAACTCAGGGTAATGTACATTCATGCAGGAGAAGTAGTTAGAGTAGCTGAATTCGATTTAAATAATTCTCACTGTGGTCCATTGCATTTCAGGAAAAAAGGGAGTGGTCAGTTTCTGTTTTTCAAGTCGATCCAGAAAACGTTCCAATTAAAATCTCAATCTCCTAAAAGCATCAGCGGAGAAGTAGGAGGAAAAATATATAACACGCTTCGGACCACACGTTCAGTCAGCCGCACATTTGTGCGCGTTGGCTCTTTATCGTGTATCGTCCTGTTTGAGGATTTTATTAGATTTTCCCAGGCGATCAGGGCTAGAGTGAAGTCTCCAGACTATGAAGGGGGCTCCCGGGACTGGACGAGGCAGCGGATTTACTTGTGTCGGTGGTGAGGTTTATGCCGCTGTCGATGGCATTGTTATTCTTGTTGGGGGATGATGGCTGGCTTGAATTCTTCCTGGCCGCCTCGTCATCTATGTCAGTGTCGTCTATGAGGGGGATGTGGGGTGTCGAGTCCTCTATTCTAAACTCAGGGTGGGTCATGAAGTTGTGGATGGAGGTTCGAGATTCTGGTTTTTCCAGGCCTTCATAGAGCGAGCTACGGAACGCGTTCACCACACGGATCTGTGGAAGGACAAGAGTTTGAAATAAATGAGTTTCTTTTCATGGCAGGGAATAATATTTGGGGAAGATAAGAATGAGAGAAGGCCACAGGAACCGCCATAATCCGCAGCTTCAAAACTTAGAAAGGCATTCCCAAAATCACTACTCTATTGTGCACTGAGATGTTGTTGCACCACGTTTGAAAAATGAATTCAAACGATCGCTCAAAGGGTAAAAAAGAACTGCAAGTTCAAGCCAGAGAAAATAAAATAAGCAGTGTCCCTTTTTTGCACAGCACAGAATACGGTATACAGTGAGATCCAGTTTGTTGTATACCTAGAGACAATTTCTGTTAAGAAAAACAAAACACATGCAGCTTTTTAATAGTAAAACAAGGTAAGAGGAAAAGATAAGATTTCAGACCCAGGATGAGTTTAGAAGAAACAGATCGAATGAGCTGAGACAAGCACAGGATACGGAGAGATGGCTGAGATGAGGACATGAGCCAACAAATTCTATGCTTCATGAAGCATAGAGTCACAACACAATGGTAATATACCAAGCACCAGTACAACGACACAATGAGAACATGCAGCTCGGGACAACACTAGGTGAAGACGCACACACTATACACCGAGTAAGAAAAGACAGGAACAGACTGAAGTCTGTTCGCTTGACAACGCCATGCGTTTTGTGTAAACACTCAAGTATAGGCCACAAAATTCTTGGTCGTATTTGCTAAGACTGTCTCGGTTCTGGACGTGACTGCAGCTATGCATAATCGTACCAATATCTCGGAATACTCAATAGACATGATCACTTTAAATAATCAGATCTTTATAGTATATATTAGGGATGTACTGTACCATATGGCTAAATTGAATATCTGCAAGACTTAGTAAACCCTGTTAACCGTTTTAACGATAAAAGAAAGTAAAAGCCTAACAATGTGACAATCAAGAATTGATTTGTGAAGAATCAGTTGTGCTATAATTAGTGGCGCAGGTGTTCGTTTTACAGATGTAATTTAGTAAAAGAAATATTAAATGTGCAGCAACCTCTTTAAGGAATATCAGCTTAATAATGAGCCCTTCTGTAACAACGCACACTCTGGTTTTAGTTCAAATTTAAAGGTTAAAGGTGTAACAGCCCCAGAGGTTAGGAGTTAAGCTTTTGGTTTGGAAACTTTAAGTGGTGATGCATGCATGTTTCTACACAGGTCTCAGATGTCCCCTCAAGTTTATCTGCTTCTAACGTTATCTAACGTTCTTGCTGAAATTCCTCTCCGATAATGCATTCTTTTTATACTTCAAACACTCCCTGTCTCACTCCTATTTCAGTGTCTATGCTGAGCCCTGCCAAAGAAAAGCAAAGCTCAGCAGGGCTGGGTGGAGCTCAGCAACAATCAAACACACTGAAAACCCATCTAAATGTCAAAAAAATGGCACGGTACCTGTGATGGTAACATCACACATGAGCTCATAGACACCCATGATTGGCTAGTGTCACCATGATTGGCAAAGAAGAGAGCGTATGCCAGCCCTGCCATCCAGTGACTCCTGGCCAGAGATGGATACTATATATTATATTAATGCGTTATTTTCATTTTATATTTACTCAATTAGTGAATAAAATATAATTGAGCGATCCACATGTTAGCAATTCACAATGTAAACTTAAATGCATCATGGAGCGGTTTCTACATGTTTAAAAATGTGCTTATACTTATTTTCTCATGTGTACTCACTTGTCTAACCTGACTACCTGCTCACAACTGCCCACTCGGGACACTTCAATTTTTAATATACATATCTAAGTTGAAAACCACAATAGCACTCTCATCTTTATGTTTTGACTTAATTGCGAGATAACAAATATTTGAATGGTGATTTCAGTATTCCAATACTGACATGCCTCAAATTTTCGAGCACATCCCCAATATATACTGTACCTAATTTGCAAGTCTTTGATAAACAAAATCAATAAAAAACCTAGATAATATGGTTAAATATTTAAATATTGCTTATATTATTCACCTATCTGTTTGCGTTTTGCTTGCATGTCTTCTCTGTGATGAAGCTCTTCCATCCCTTTGGCCTTTTTGTCTATATTTACAGTGCAAAACCTATTTGTACATGTACAATTGTACTTTAAAGTAATAACTGCATGAAATTGTGACATGCCTATGATTCTGGCTCTTTCCTACCTGTGTAACAAAGTCTTACACTACACAGTACATACTGCTATGCTATGTATTTTCATACCATCCTTAAGTGCGAATATCTGTCTGAAATCTGGTGCAATACATTGTTATAATTCTAGCTACAGATATAAATCATTTTTCATACTTTATTGATGCTATATTTAGGTATGCTATGAAAAATAATGAAATCTAGATAAAATCATGTGGCCATGTATGACGTAGGTATCTTGGTTCATTCATTAAACTGATGTTTATTCCTTTCTGTCTGAATGTCAGAGCTTTACCACAGAGGACCTGCAAATCTTCTATTACAGATATCACACTGAGAACAATAGGCTGCATATTTTACTGTTATTCTACAATGCAGCGGAGGATCATTAGGACATAGTGGAGTTTTCCTGTGTGTTCACTTCCTAGTTAAGTACTAATAGCAAAGTCATCACCTCTTTCTAGGGATCTCACATGCTTGGAGTGTTGCCTGTACTTGCCCTGTCTGTATTTGCCCTGGCAGCCATTATGTACAATATGCTCTTAAGCCAGTCTGTAAGAGATCTCTCTTGAATACACATACTGTATGGGCTCCTTTATGAAATTGCTACATTGTGGAATAGTCTAGGCTCTTGCTTTGCGTTGATATACCATAATACTAGTCGTGCATTTAATCTGTTGCATTTATGTGCTGAGAGGAGTATCAAACATTAGTTTTGCCGATGTGGCCTTGATGCTGGCTTTCAGCACATTTTTGGGGGGATTTTGGTCCGTCCACGGATACTCTCTAAACTGGAGATATATCCGTTGTTTGTATGGCAGTTACATAAGGTGTAGGGTTACCAGCTGCTACTTCCTGGGCTTCTACTTCCTTCTTGCATCACAAAATGTCTCTGAGTGAACACCGATCAATCAATTCTAAATTGATTAGGTCACTCATGTATATGACAACATGTTCAATATTTTACAAGAATGCTTGAGTGCTTCGCAGTGTCTTAAAAAAAGAGAAAAAATGAACAAGCATGTAATAGTAGGTCCTTTTTAAAGGGTAAGGTCTCAGGTTGTTGACTTTTAAAATTAGTCCTTGGCTAGGAAGCATGGAAATTCCAACTGTTCTGGAAGGAACCTGCCCTGGTATTTCCAAACATCTATCGATCAGACAAGCACTGCACTGGACTTAAACATCCTACGAAATTATAGTAAAATGGAGTGCTTAGTGCTAAAGAAATAATCGACCTTCAACTGGCTCTTCTTTCCTTCTTTTTGATAATAAGTACAACTAAGGCTAATAAAGTCCAATAAAAGGGCAATAATAAAGGGGCAATAAGGCCAACACACAGAAAAAAATGAGAAAACGAATCACAGCAAATGGAAAATTGGCCTAAAATTCAGCAAGACTTGACAGCGTGAAGCCACGAGACAGAATGGGCCCCATTAGGCTCAGATTTACACATAGACTAGACAAGACAAGACTATGATGAAGACCCAACACTTTCTTCACACGTCTTCAAAGCTGTGTAGAAAGACATCATCATAATAATCATAATAAAATATTTGCAACTTAATCACAAAGTACTGTTGCAAACAGATCTAGCTGAGGATATTGTTGGCTTATACTTGAATGTTTACGCAGCCTGGTGAGTTTGGTTTTTTTTTTTTTGCAGGAGGTTATTAGTTCACATAAATTTAGCGACGGACAGAGGGTGGGGGACTCACAACCTGAAATTCACGCCGTAGGCTGCACCCTCACTCCAAGGCGATTAGCACTCTGAGGGAGACAAACACATATTGGACATTGAGACAAGAACTCCTCTGAGAAAGTGGTGGGTAAAGTGAATCATACATATATAGTTACAAGAAAGCAAAAGAACATCAGAAAAAAGCAGAAAGAAGCAGAAAGGATGGTCAAAGATGCCCACTGATGACATGAGTAAATGTACTCCTTATAGTTGAAATGCCTTGTTACTGAAGATCTGTCGTAAAATCCATATTTAATATTAGACATTTAACCCTCCACTGCACAATTTGTCACCATACCTGGAGAAAAGATATACAAATAATTGTAATGAATACTATCTAAAATCCATCCATCAATCCATCCATCATCTATAGTGCTTATTTTGTGTAGGGCCAAAGGGAGTCTGGAGCCTACCCAGAAAACAGGCAGGGTCCACCCTGTAAGAGGTGCCATCCCAACACAGGGCACAAGCACACAAACAGTATGGCAATTTGGAAAAGCCAATCAGCCTACAACATGCCTTTGGAATGTGGGAGGAAACTGGAATACCTGGAGGAATCCCCCCCAAGCACATGGAGAACATTCAAACTCCCTAAGTGAAATAATAGGGGAAAGCTGAATAATACATTTCTTATTTATAAAAAATATTGACTATATCAACCTCATTTAAGGCTCAACAATTCTGCAGTCTTGTAAAGATAAAAAACCCACACAAATAGTAAGTGACATATAACTTACTACCAAAATACCAAAAAACAAAAAAAAAACAAAAAAACAAAAAAAAACATTCTATGACCCTAACTTGTCTGGAAAAATTCCAATATCCAATCAGCCTATGTACTTCCTCTTAAGAAACCGCTGTAAAGAAAATCTTGAAAGGATCTACGGAACCCCGAAAACACTCTGCCTATAACATCTAGTGGTGGAGCCATGAACATGCAGATTATTAATGAATAGACCACTCTCAGGTAGGTGGCTCAGAATGAGGGCCGGTGACAAAAGGATAAAGACTGAGGCTGATTTACATGTCAAGTGTCTAGGTAATTGTTTTTACCTTGCAAAATGAAAAGGGTATATGATTATATGGCAACAGCATGGGGTAGAAGGTTGAATGGCGAAGAAGGAATTCTTAAATTGTTAAGTAATTTCCTTTTTTATTTTACTTTTATACTTATAATTAGCCTAAACAGTGTGATTAAAAAAAGGAAGCAGAAAACCACACAAATATTACACTCACATTAATATTATAACGATGAACTAATTAACCAGGTACCAGACAATCTATGTGGGTATAAAAAGGGAAGGATAAGAAATACTATTTGATGATACTATTGTAACTCCTTTGCAAAGGCTATTTGAATATTTGAAATAATATTATATTTTGAGACGCTGAATTGTTGATTTTCCTGAGCTCTGATCATCGAAATTAAAACAAAAAACGCTTGAAATATTTACCTTGACTTGTAATGAATGTAGCATTTAAGAGAGTGTCACTTAAATTTCTATTAAATGCTGTTAAATACACTTGAATTAAATTCTGAAAAATAGATTTTTTTGAGTATATGTGATATTGCTTCTATACACTCTCACTCACTCACTCACTCGCGCATTTTCTATACCGCTTTATCCTGTATTCAGGGTCGCGGGTACCTGGAGCCTATCCCAGGAGGCTTAGGGCACGAGGCACGATACACCCTGGACAGGGTGCCAATCCATCGCAGTGCTTCTATACAACAGTTCTACAAATGCCATTTATCATTTATAACAGATGATTTGTTTGTCTATTTTACCAGGTTGTGCTCTGCCAACTCATATCATTCCACAACCGGCCTTCCGCGACAGTTAGCGAACAACAGTTAGTGCAATTAACAGGGGTGCAAGCATTTTGAAACTCTTACTGGTACTATATCGCCAAAAGGTGAAAAGAATAAACTATGGACAGTCCTGTTAATGTTGTAAGTTTCTCTTTATATTTCCACTTATTCCGCTTTATACTATTAGCGATGTTAACTTCCAGAATTCTAGGGTTGAATCCCAAATAGCGTTAAATACAAAGCTAGAGCACTATGTACGTAGTACTATAAACTTGTACTTGTTCCAGACACCAAGTAGTGCCATTGATCAGGGGTTAGAGAAGGATTTGGGATTTAGCCTTGTGTTAGCCGCTTGTTAGTTTTGTAGCTCGCATTAGCCGTGAACAAAACAACAGAAACATATCTGTAGCAATTAATTAAAAGCAGTTGATAAGGAACAAAAAAAGTGTTTTTTAAGATGATATAACATCAACAGATGTGTTTTCTTGCTGAAAGTGCTTCCATGACTGGTTTTGAACATGGGTTTTGGCAGGTAGCCGCTCACCCATACTGCCGAGTGACAATTAGTGTAATTAATGATTGTTTAAGCACCCGTGACACATATAGTTAAACATCCCAGTGCTGTTATAATCTACTGTATATCATAATTTGTGGAATGGCTCTCGTCCAATCAGATGACTCAGTTGGAACGAAGCGCTGTGTAAGCGACAATAAAACTTAATATATAACATTCCAGATATCAAGTGTTGGCTGTATTATGATGATAATAACACAGTTTAGATTAACACAGAATAGTGCTTACTGTTGCCACTTGTGCTTCAACAATTTCGAATAAGCAAGCACATAGTGTTTCTATATGGGAAAATGTTCAAATATATTTAAATAGAATTCTAAATTACAAGGAATGGAGTGAAATGTACAATTAGTGGACGTTTGGACAATAGTAATATTAAATTTTGTCTTTTTATTAAAATAAATAAAATTTGTTAACGTTACTAAGACTCTTCTACATAGTTTACATTTTTATTTTGTCGAATTTCGGATTTCCCAGAGGGCATCTGAGACAAGCACGCACAGAAAGTAGTCACTCACGGCCAGCAGGAACAGCAGCAGTGCTGGTAGGAGAGGAAAGGGCATTGGACAAGGACATGTGACTAGGACTAGAAACATTGGTTACATCCTGATTCTGGCTGGTGGTGGAGGACTGGCGCCTCAGTGCCCCCTGAAAGGAAGTCCCGCTCTTGAACGTGTTCACAACCTCGATCTGCAACAAGCGTACAGACAGTACACACATCAAATAATCTACATTGCATCGTCGGTTTAAAGCATTAGGGTCGAAGGCACAATGTTTCAAACAACGTCAGCTTTTTCCCAGCATTTAGTTTTATACAGCATTATAGATTTCAATAGGCTAAGAAATTTAAAGCCTTTAAATGGAGCAGAAGTCTTTTTCTTTAAACTGCAGCTTAAGTGAACAGTGTACTGATGCCAGTAGAAAGTGTCCAAAGGTGTTCAGTACCTGCCATCTGAGGGAAGCGCTGCTAACATGAAGAATTAGTAAAAGCAAACCCAAATGCATAGATCATATTGTGCAAACATTCACTCATATATCATCATTTTTCAGTATTTTCATATACAATAAAAATAATACAAAATCTTTTAAATGTAAAAATGGTTGCTAGCAGCTTCTGACAAGTTTAGCAATAACGGAAAGACAAAAGCAAATTTACTGTAATAATAAATGAAATCAAATGGTGCAATCAAACTCTTTTGGTGACCAAAAACCTGGCAACCATGTTAAAAAGGAGCAGAAGACTCACTAAATATACGTAGCACCCACATATTCTTTTAAGCTGACTTCTTTTTTTTTTTTTTCCAATACAAAAAACTTGACTGCAAAATTCAAAATGTTCCCAAATTAAACTTGTACCTAAAATTTAATTTGTGCCCATGAATGTTCAAGTCATAATATCAAGAACAGAAGTGTACAGCTATCATTAAAATGTTTGCTGTGTCTCTGTGCATCGCACCTGAGTCTGGATTCTGCTTAGACCGCGGAACCAGAGGATTTGTCCTCGTCGTAACTCCCTCTCAGCATGATCAATTTCCTCCTGATCCTCATTCAATTCCTCCTCCGGTACGTCATCCTTCTGAGTGAGCTGACCAGCTCCTTTCAGGAACCTAAGCTTACTGTTCGGGATGGTTGATATCACCTGAATCACACCAAGGGGACAGAGGTTGGTATCATATTGATCATATTACTGTACATGTCTTGTTGATAAGCAGACTCTATTTTAGTGGTCTTCAAAAAACTGCAAATCTATTTCTAACATCTTCAATATTGCCAAGATATTCTTTTTCCTTTTTTTTTTGACATAATATGACATTATGACATTTGCATGCTAGACTACACTGAAGATATTTCAACTGAAATATCGACATACCTGTCCCCAGACCAGCTCCCCGAGTCCGAAAAACACACACCACATCCACTTTTCCATATCGAGAGGAGAGCAACTAAAGGGTTTTCCTCCAAACTGCACAATAATGATCTGAAAAACAAGACCGGCATTCCTAAAGTTGTTTCACAGAATCCTTTTTTTTCTACATTTCTCACTTTCTGGTCTCCCCTGCTCTGATTCTGATATCAAAATCCCCAGATTAATGTTCACCCCATCAGTCTCTTACTCATGTATCTTATTACACATTTCCTGTAGGGTTCAGGATATATTGTGAACCTAATGCTTCTAAGCTTCATTCAGCCAACTCTACCTATTATACTCTCAACCACTGAAAGTACACACTGTACAACAGGAACTAAAAGGTACCTGACTAAACTACTGTTTATTCCGAAAACTGAATTTGGCCCAGGTTCCTCCATTTAAAACCAAATCCAAGAGCTCCCTGAGCCTTGGTTTAGTACAGTATGATGGAATAACGCATTGGTTACTGTGTTTTGAATAACCATGGTATACATTTTTATGCAAAGTACTGTATAATATTGTTTATCATTAATATCATCAAGCTGGATATTTCTTTCCATGATTCACTCAAGATTTTCGCTTGGGTTTTTCCTCTTGCTCAGGCTCACCACATCAGATCATAGGTTTTATGCCGGATGCCATTCCTGCAGCAATCCACCAATTTAGTCCAGGCTTGTGATTGGCACTGAGGATGCCCTCATTTGGCCACAGGAGCATTAGTGAGATCAAACACTAATGTCTGGCGAGAAGGACGGAGTGTTTCAGTTTATCTGTGATGATCCGTGATTGTCGGACCGTGATTTAATAACGCTCACGTTGTGCAACGGAGCACTGGCCTGCTGGAATATACAGTATGCTGGGTTCAAGTGAAGGAGAAGAACAATGCTGCAACATAAATGCTAGATAATTAAGTGCTACAACTTTGTGGCAACAGTTTAGTCCATCACAGCCATACTATGATGTTTATGTGTCCATATTCTTTTGATCAAATCTGATACCGTATAAAATAAAAAAATCAATCTAGTTATTCAGTAACTGAACTTTAAAGAGAACGACTTCATATTAATAAAATGAAGATAAACTATATTTGTGTTAGTTAATACCTGAATTGCAAAGGTGCCCAGAACAATAGAGCAGAAGATGGGGTTTCTAAAAATGCCATCAAACACATTCCTTTCGCCGTGAATCTTGCGGGCGTTGATCTCATTGAAGAGCTGCATCATGACAAAGGTGTTGAAGATGATGGTGTAATGTTCAGATGGAGGTGAGTGCAGAGGTGCGTTCCTGCCACTGTCGATGTCAAAGACCTGCTCGCCTACACAAATGTGGTTATGCAATCAGTAATCATTTTTTTTTTCTTCCATGCGGTAAAAGTTCTATACTTCCAGAATTACTAGATAATGCTTGATCACTTTAAGGTTTAACTAACCTCCTTTACAGGCATTAACAGGAGGCATAACCTTAAAGAATAATAAGGTCAAAAGCAAAACGTATACGATTGCTATGAAAAGACATACCAACGAACAGCAGACTGAAAATGATGATAAGCTGGTAAATGCCGTGGCCCAGGATGTTCTTCGTCATGGTGCTGGAGATAAGTGGCTTGTTGCGGCCGTATGGTTTCCTCATGAGCAGCGATTCAGTCGGTGGTTCTGTGGCCAGAGCCAGGGATGCAAAAGTGTCCATGATGAGGTTCACCCACAACATCTGTACAGCTTTCAATGGAGAATCCTGATAGAAAAAAAAAGAATCAAAATTTGGTCAGAGATACAATAAATTGCGGCCTTTGTGGTAATTACCCCATGATATGTGGAATACTGGAATAAGAAATCTGGAATATTAATGTAAACTATTGCATGTACCATTCTTTTTAGTCAGAATGTCTAAAAACTCAAAAAATATACTGTCTGCTGCAACGATGGTATACATCACTGGAAATATTGTCATCAGCTGCAAGAAATTGGGAATCTGGTCATGGAACACTGACATGGAACTATAACGATTGATTGATCTTTTTAAATTAAATATTAATGAATTCAACTTTTAAATTATTGCCCCACAGTCAACACGACAGATCTGTCCTATGTCCAAGACATGGAAAATATTATTATCCATTGGATAATTACTGCAGTGATTGATATGGTTGAGCTGGCAACAAGTTATTTAACACAAACTAATGCAGTGAGTAGCTTCTCATTCCTTAAACAACCATGTCAGAAGACATATCCTGCGGTCATGGCAAAGATGTTACTCTGTTTCAGTAGAGTTGGAGAGAAATTAATTTAGCTCTGGACTGAAATGTGTATGTATATATAATTTTTTTTTTCTGTTTATTACCATTCTGATATATTGCACAGAATATCAGATTTATTAATATTCTGATACTATTCATAATCAGTATTTCTGCCCCTACACTGAAGGATAAATATTAATAAAACTGGTCTCTACCTCAGTGTAGAGAGGTTAGAAATAACCTTCGTCTTAATTTTATTAGGCCAGTGTTCCTCAAGGAAATTCACCAAAGTTATTATAGAAAGCTGGAAATGGGCCACTGGCCTCGGCCCAGTAACACTATGGTTTATGTTACTGCAGTCATGTTTAGAACTTGCCCTTCAACTGAAGAATTACATACAAGATATTACATTACAAAGTTACTTCAAAACAGAAAAGCTTAAAAAGAATCTTTACATACTGTATATTGATAAACTGTTGATTTTACTAATGCAGAGTGGTTTAACAAAGTTAACTGGTATGCACAGATATATTTTAACAAATTTAGTAAATTCCCTTTCCAAATGCCTTATACGTTGTGATCAAATTGTATTAGTGCATGTTCAGTGATCATCAATGTCGAAAACAACCCTTCTATAAGATGAAGTGAAATCTGAATGTATGAACACATATATACTGTATACTGGTCTATAGTGTATGACATCGGTATAACCTGTGTAATACAAGCTCCAGTAAATGCCACAATCACAGCCACCACATTAACAGTAAGCTGGAACTGCAGGAACTTGGAGATGCTATCATAGACATTGCGTCCCCACATCACTGCTTTCACGATACTGGAGAAGTTGTCGTCCGTCAGTATGATGTCTGAGGCCTCCTTGGCCACATCTGTGCCTGCAATTCCCTGCAAATAAAATGGGGAGATTTGTTTATTGAAAAGAAAAAAAAAACTTTTTCATATAACATTAAAGGAATTCTGAACGTTTTAAATCAAATCCAAAATAAGTGGAGAACATAAAATGTACCCTTGACATTTTCATTATGACTTTTTTTTAAATTAGTGTGCAAAATTGTGGCGCCCCATTTTTACATACTGTATTAAATAAAATTATACTAAATTATGTAGATTAAATGAAAGAAATCAGAACAAAAATTTTACTGTGATAGGCCGCGTAGTGCATAAAAATCTAATTCATTAAATTTAATTCATTAAAAATCCTACAATGTGATTTTCTGGATTTTTTTTTCTTCTTTTGTCTCTCATAGTTGAGGTATACCTATGATGAAAATTACAGGCCGCTCTCATCTTTTTAAGTGGGAGAACTTGCACAATTGGTGGCTGACTAAATACTTTTTCGCCCCACTGTAAGTGTGAAAGTGGCATCACTACAGGATATGATGTCCATGAAAACAGGCTTCTGCAGACTTCAAAGTGAAAAAAACGCTATAGGACCTTGGCTTGTTGAGCAGAAACACAGATCTATAATCCATAACCTGGGTCAAACTTTGGGGATGTCATTTTTGGGCTGTTATTTAACCATAATTTTTTCTTACTGGGGGATACAACAATTTGAGCCCATCATTATCTGAGATGATCCACTGCTCAAAATGCACACTAGGAGGCACTGCTGCACTTTTTTTTTTTTCATCTGGAGGACACAAAATGGCGTGATGCTGTGTGTCAGTGTGACGTTAGCTGGAAAATGAGGACAGCCTGAATTTGGGTGGCACAGGAGAGCAAAGACTCGAAGGATGGAATTACAACTTAGCAGCCTGATTTTTCTCTTCTGGCATAAAAAACTGAGCAGTTGGTTTGGCTGCGGTTTGAGTGTGTTTATGAGCTGAGGTGGAATATACCATGGCAAAGCCAACATCCGCTTTTTTCAGAGCAGGTCCATCGTTGGTACCATCGCCTGTGACAGCCACGACCTGCCTCTGATCCACCAGCGTGCTATCAATTATACCTGAGAGACAGCAGCATTACAGGATGATGATAATAATAGTAAAAATAAAAATTATATTAATAAGAATAATAAAATCAAACTATCTGTTTATTTGTATTGGTACCTTAGCTGTGACAGTGTATAAAAGCATGTACATATACTAACTTTATAACATTAAATGCAGCAAAAAAGGTGCTTGGCATTTTTTTTAAAGCAATTGCAGTAATATTCTAGGTGAAACAGCTTACATTGCATTATAAATCATGAATATTAGCATTAAACCATAATCATGTTAGTAAAATAATTGACACTACTGTATATATTAGCTAACAACACCTGTAATGACTGCTGTGTTTATTCCATCCACAATTAAAATTGAGTCTACATAAAATAAATTATGACTGTTATAGAGTTGTAATAATCAGTTGTACAGTAGTACATGTACAACTTACTTGTACATGACGTGTACTGATCAGGCTTATTTATACATTTTGCCAATTAATTAAAAACATATTAATCACTAATAGTCTTGTTTAGCTAACACGTGTCTATAATTTGTAAACATCAGTTACTCAAGTATTATCCATATTGTTACTATAGTGTACAAATCCTTGGGTTTGTAAAGGCAAAATAATATGCTATTTGACATTAAAATAAAAAGAAATGTAGGTAAATGTACGTAAATGAATTTTTATTTACTTCAAATGTAATTAAATTAAAACATTACAAATAATAATAAAACTATTATTTATTAAAAATTGTCAAAAGTGCTTTTCACCTTACGAAAAGACAAGATAAGAAGTTTAATGGAACATTTTTGGCATTTTATGTTTTAATAATAATAATACATCTTTATTTAATTTTTTATTAGGCTTACATAAAAAATAATATAAAAAGGACTTCAATATAATTAACAGATGATGCAAATTTTCTCACCTTTAACAAGCGTGTGCTTGTCTGTTGGAGAGGAGCGGGCTAACACTCGCAGCTTGGGCCAAACCTTATCAATTCGCTCTTGTTCAACCTGTAGAGGACATGCACACAAGTCATCAGGGCAGTAAATTACTGCAAGTGTAAATGAAACACAATCCTAAGTACCTAAAGTCATCTTCGTAGTGTTACTGGCTTTACTTATTAGCATGAACATGGAGGTAATTAGAATAATACTCATACAGGGATGCTAGGAAACTGAACTGTATCAGTAGAATGTAATTATTTTTCTAATTAAGTTGTAAAGATCACCTTGTAGACAACAACTTTAACACAATAGAGTTAATGCGTCTTTAAACCAGTTATGTTATAGGTAATGTCAGAAGCATTACCCTAAAAATTATTAATTGACAGTATGCATTTATTGACTATATAGTGCAAGGAAGAATAATATGTAAATGTAAATGTAATATATATATATATACATATATACTGTATATAAAAACCTAAATTTACACATGCTCGATCAGAGTTTATTTCTGGCACTGCGTCTATTTTTTTTCCTCGCCTATCTTTTCCTTAGGGTGCCACGGTTGATCCATGGTTAAGGGCTGGAATAAGGCCCAAACACTTCTGTTGGGACTGCAGAAAACCATATCTTAATCCACCGAACCATAATACAAGACAAGTCACTGGTCAGTGAAGCTGATGTGCACTGAAAAATGTATAAACACCATTCGCGGCCAAACAAAAATGTGTGTGGCAAAATATTTATTCATTCATTTTCTATACCACCTTATCCTGTGTCATGGGGAGCCTATCCCATGAGACATGGGGCATGAGGCAGAGTACACACTGGACAGGGTGCCAATCCATCACAAAATTTTGGGAATGCCAATTAGCCTATTCTGCATGTCTTTGAATTGTGGGAGGAAACCGGAGTAGCCGTAAGAGTACCAGAGTTTGTTCAGGTAGCCACCGACTACATGGGGCCCAACACGGACAGCAGTCTCAGGACACACTTCCTGATGCATCATACAGTATGACTGTGACCAAAAAGGAGCAAGTGACAAGAGCTGTAGGACAACTGCCTTTGGAGCATTGGGAAATCACAGGAATTCAATCCATATGAGTACTCAAGGACCAGGCTGTATTATTGAGGAATTGTTCCTCTGTGGTACGCCTCAGACATAGTTGAGAATACATACTTGTGATCTGGAAAGTACCCAAGACCACCACAGGATGTTTGGAAGTGTGGATGTACACTATCTGGATATTACTGTAAAATTACCCTGCTCATGATCCAAGAAAAGTGTAAGGGCCTGGTGGGTTTGGTGCCCAAATTTCCACACCTCACCAGGCTCTTGAAGTGGGCATTAAGGTTAGTTCCAGTGGCTCAAAGACCAATGTTTCATAAGGAAAGCCCTAACACAGTGCATCAGCTGGACAAAATCCATGCAAGTCAGTGCACAGCACAGATTGAAGCTCTAATTATATTTATAAAGCTATAATCCTTATTTTCCACCTCAATGTCTTTTTTATTAGCACCTGCTAACTATTAGACTTAATCATTATCTTTAAATTAAAAATAATTCTGGCACATACACAATTTAGCTGGGAGAAAATATGATGTCCCCATATCAGGAAAGTGGTGTCTCATGAGGCTGCACTGGATCAACACTGGGCATACTGCATGGATTGTACAATGTGGTAGTGTATTTAGCAAGGTTAAATTATTACATGAATGTGTGACGTGTGTATTACATGAATGTGTGGGTGGACGTCTTTTAGTCCTGAATGCTCAGTACCTCTCCCTTTTCATTGCGAATCCTCCTGTTGAATTCTTTCCCTTCGATGCACAGGAAGTCCTCTCCAGGGTGGATGATGCCACATTTAATGGCAATGGCTCTGGCAGTGTTAATGTTGTCACCAGTGACCATTCGCACTGTGATGCCAGCACGCTGACATTTACGGATCGCTTCTGGCACCTGTGGGCATTAAGTAGCGTACTGTTAAAGATCTAAGAGACTAGTGTTGGTACAATATATAAACCAGTTTTAGATGAACTAAACAGAGTGGTGAATTAAAAGTAATCCTTCTTTGTGGGGCCTTCTGATTTTAAGTGAGCTCCTTTTGTTGCCAGGGAAAGTTTATTTATGTTTGGTCTGACCACTCATTGGGGCAGATGGAAGAGGAAGAACTTCATCAATAATGAACAGTGGAAGAGGAAGGTTACTGGTAACGTTAGACCTTTAACTCAAATGGATTTGTTTACCGATTCTCAGGTATCTGTTGGTTTATTAGTTAATGGGGCCAACCTGACAACAACTGCAATTATGACTTATACTGTATATTAGTTAATATATTACTATTTATGACCCCATTGTTTATGATTCGATTACATAAATAAATGACAAATCAATTTGACCTTACAATGACTATTTGTGTTATATAACAAAATAAATGAAAAAAATAAAAACACATAACAAAAATAAATAATACATGACTAATTGGCAAGGTAAACTTTGTATGTACAGTTTATGTACTATATATTTTAGATTTTAAACAAATGCCATTAAATAATGTTTTTAAAGTCAACACAATCTTGTTTTTTTGATGGCAAATTTGTTTAAATTTGTACTCCACAAGATGGACTTTAAAGTAATAATAATAATAATAATAATAATAATAATAATAGTAATAATAATAATAATAATAAAAGTCTTAGAAATTACTGATCAAAATGGTGACATTGGTAGCTATTCCTTTTCCCCATCTCTTTATTCACACTCCAAATTAAGTGCACGCACACACACACAAACGCACACAAACGCACACACCCACCCACCCACACACCCTCCCATTAGTAAGGTCCTCAATGCAGGAAAAGTATCCGATGCTACATTTCCACTAGAATTCTTCAGTACCACAGCTCTACTACTATAACATTGATAATTCTTCTGGATCAGATTCTTGACACAAAATACCATGAACATGAGGGTTTAGGGCTCTCAAATCCCATTGTGACCCTTTCATTTAATTGATGTAAGAATCACTTCTAAAATATATGTACAGTATATAGTGCATATGGTTTCTCCGTGTGTAGCAACAAAATAATTTTGACCTCACGAGCATGAATAATTGATAATTTTCTGGAAAAGAATGATTGTACAGCATACAGTACAAAATGTAATAAAATCACAAGGATTTGGAACCCAACTACATTTATTTTTGGTTTTCTAATATGTACACATGCTACAGTACACATGTACACATTGACTACAGCTTGTAGCTTCTCTGTGCAATCATAAAAAGCTTGGCAAAGTTTTACAGCACTGTATTGACCTGTATTGACCTCTGATCTTCGCCAGAAAGAGCCGGTGTGTGTGCAGCCAACCAACCAAACAGTTGTAAAGCATGCGGCAGGTAACATCTCAACATGAAACATGAATTATTATTATTATTTTTTTTATTATTTTTTTTATTATTATTATTATTTATTTACTTAATTACTTTTTTTTCACATAGAGTCTAAATACAAACGCCTATCCTGTTACATCTGCTAGATCTGTTGCAGTGAAATTAATAAATAAAACATAATAAAGTGGTAAAAAATTATGACTGTCATTTTCGATACATCTTGTGACTTGATAATGGCTATCATTGTTGTGCTGTTGCATCATCCTTCAAGCTATAGTTGAAACTAGATTTAAAGGTTTTTGGTTCAGATATAATGGTTTTCAGGGTGTGGTTCAGGTGTGTTTAAAATTTTAGGGCAAATTAGAAACCGAACAGAGAATGTCTGCATTTAAAGACAGATATAGTGTAATATTTCTGATTTACCATGTTATAGTTCTTACAGTGTGGTGTAACTAAACCTACAGTATGTAAAACAAAAATACATTTGCAGCTAACCATTTTCAGCAAAATAATAAAATGTAAAATTAAAATGTACTCCTCCAACCTTAACCTACAGTACCTAACACAATAAAAAAAAACTCTTTGAGTAATTTAATTAAAAAAAATACAACAAATAACCGAATAAAAGCAACGTAATCAGCCCATAAACACCACAATCCCCACCTCTGGTCGAACAGGATCCTCAATTCCAACCACACAAATCGCAGTCAGGTCAGTTAGGATGATGTTTTCATCCTCCCAGCTTGGCTCAGGATCACCAGGAAAGTCTCTATAACCCACACAGATGGTCCTTAGACCATCGCAAGCCATGGGTTCAATCACTTTCTTCACCATCTCGTCTCTATCTCGAGGTCGGAAAACCCGGGGCTCACCCGCCTCGTTAAGAATACGACTGCACCTAGAGCATGGACAACATTTTAAATTGATTAGAATTAGAATTTTTAACAGTTTTGTCCATTAGAGAGAAGAGAATAAATATGTAAAATGTTCTCTGACCTTCAATTCAAACATTCAACATAGAGAAATTTGTACAGAAATACACCCTAGTCTTCTGAGAAATGAAACAGTAACAGCCTTTGGAACATTTTTTTTAATAAAAATATATCAGTCAAAACTGCAAATCAAAACTATTTATATATTAAAACAGCAAATGAATCTTACCCATCATAAGGTCTCTTAAACATCAAAAATCTAAAAAAAAGCATGAAAACCAGAAGGTACTTACTTTTTAAGGATAATCTCAGATGCTCCTTTGCTGTACATTCTAAAGTTTCCATCTGGAAGTTTAATGACAGTACTCATGGACTTCCTGACTGAGTTGAACGTGTAGACTTTATATAGCTTCTCTTCAGGGATTTGGTTCCGAATGGTCTGGTAATCCCGCTTTAGCTCGAGCACAAGTCCTAACAGACCACACTCGGTTTTGTTGCCCACCTGCTTGGGCAGACCTCCTTCCTTATCTGAGGGCTGGAATAAAGAAGCAAAAGATGAACTGTATAAAATGTAAAAATCACTCGAATTTATGTTGTTTAGAAGAAATTGGATTTAGAGTTTGTACAATAATTTCAAACATAAAAATGCACTTGAAGAATTACACCCAAGTACAGCAAAAGTAGGACAGCTATAATTATACAAACCTTCAAAAACATTCAGCCACTTTGAACATAAGACAAATAATAGTAGAAATAGAAAATAATAGTGATATCTTTAAGATATGATACACAGTGGGGAAATTTCTTAAGAAATGTATGGAATATTTAAGAGCCTACTGAACATTAAAGCCAATTTTTCTGGCGGTTTGCAGAGAAATGTTCAAGCACAAAAAAAAATGTTAAAATGCCACAACTAAACATTACCTTAAGATAAATTTAATCCAAAACAAATGAAGGTGCATTGATAAATGACTGCTAAAATAGCATTAAGGACAATTCACAAGGTCACAGAATTGCAAATGCTTCATTGTGATTCTGTTTCACCAGTACTCGTCTACGAAGAACAAACCGATAATTACACAGAACGGCCCAAGAGACAAGGAAGAGCATTTACAAACACATTTATATTAGAACTGGTTAGACTGAATAGCCTGTTGTTTGATCACAAGAGCCCTATTGGGTCCCACAGGAAGGTGTGGACACTTAGAAGAGATCAGATCTGGCACACGGAGCCTGGCTGAACGTCTGTCCTCTCCCCGGGCATCACACACTCCTGTGAGCCTTGGCATATGGTAGAGTGAAAATTGGCAGCTCTACTTCCTCTTTTCCAGCGCAGCTCTCCCCAATAAGGTCATTTTCATAGCACTTCTTTGATTATCTCCCCATCACCAGCATGTGAAGGGACAGAAACAAGCCATTTCGCCAACTCCCGACTTGCTTGAATGAGAATCGCTGAGCGCAAGGAACCTGAGAGTGAGTTGGCTAAAATCTTGGGCCACATGGTGCTGCTGCAGCCGGAATGAGCAACTTTGCCCAACATATAAGACAGAGTTCCAGGTGACACAGTGAGAGATTTCACCTTGACACAAAGCTTAGTGTGAAAAGAAGCGTTATTGGAATCCATGCACTTTTGCACTTGGCACAGCATTCTAGCTATTTCTAGCAATTTATTTTTGTCCGTGCACTCAGTGCACTATATGAATTTATGTGCCGAATGTCAAATCCATTTCAATCTGTTGTATTCACGCCAGTTTTGTGTTCGAACGAAGACCAAGACTTGGCAAGGATTTTTCAAAATAGTGCTGCAAAAAACACTCCAATTTGCACAATGCACTACTAATTACTGGTGATGCGGGTTGTACACTATATATGGCTATAACATACATATTTATGTATATAAAAATAATGTTCAAGATACTGGTCTTGGTTACATGTAAATACATACCAGTGGTACCCATCTAATACCACATTCCATGTAACAGTGGTAAAAACTGTATCCAGTTGTCATACATTTATACCCAAAGCAATGTCTTCCACTTATTAAGATATTTATTATTACATATCAATGATTCTTCTTTTTTAACAAGAATTGTACTTTAAAAATCTTGGAGATGAAGAAATACAAATATGCTGGAATTTTAGCCTGCTTGGATCAATAAAGGATAAAAAAGATCAAAAAGAAAAGGACAAGCAGTCGAAAAATGTAATAACTAACTGCTCTTGGTAAAATGGCTCTGCCAAACGAGGTCTTTCATCTTTGTATGCCAATCCATGCCTTATTTAAGGTGTGATATGGCAAATAATATCATTCTTTCATTCATTACGACTTATGTTTGGTCTCCATGACCTATGACTTTATGGCCATGGTTAATGCTATATGGAAGGTTCATACACACTTATGCCCCTACTCGTGCACTAAACGCAATTTGGAAAAGCCAATAAGCCTTCAAAAAAGTCTTCAGGACTATCAGAGTACCTGTAGGAAAGCCCATGAGGCATGGGGAGAACATGCAAACACAGACCAGAGGTGAGATTCAATGGCAGTCCCAATGGTTTTCCATACAGTTCCCACAGCTCTACCGTTAAGATCGCCACAAGTCAATGCCAAATCACATGTGCTTAAAAACTTTTATAAGCACATGCCTGATATTGGCTCAATAGCACAACAACGAAACCTTTGTCCAATTGGATGCACAACCCAACCTAAAGAACTGCCCTTTTCAAAAACACAAGGTGTCCTTACAGATACACCTAGGTAACTATCTAAAATTTATGGGGTGTGTCCTGAGTGACATCAGGGTTTCAACTGATCACTTTAGTCAGAGGTCACTGGCTGGGGCAACTTGAGATTAACAGATCAGGAAGTTCAGTGCATCCAACTCACACTACAGGTCAAAGTATCAGTGTGCATGAGAGCAACATATCCAACCCTTATAGTATCTCCAATTCCAAAAGGCAGTTTAACCTTCAACTGAATTCCCAGTAGTAATGTGAAACTATTTACACGTTAAGTGGAAACTGTAGCTTTTTGGTTAAAGTTATGCATTAATGACTTGAAGGTTTGAAATACTAAACTGGCAAGAGAGTCCCTGCCAGGGAGCCTGCTCAATGTAGATGCCTGTACTATAATACAATAGAAAAGCACCTCCTGTCTCATGGACTAGTGTGACTTTTATGCTATTTCTCTGCTTAATTTTCTTTTAAAAAGGTTCCCAAATCAGTATAAATCACAGCAAGAGAAAGAGGGAAAAAAGAGATTAATTGGGGAGTGAAAAACAAGGTGGCACTACATAGTTCTGTGAGGTATACGTAAACACTTTGTTCGCACTACATCCAAATTACTGTACATTTTGCCCTATTTCACAGGACATATTATGGACGTTAAGCAACGCATACCCGTCATTTAGTATTGCTGGAATGATGGAAGTGGCAGAGTATAGACTTCCTTTTTCTTGACTTCAACATTCTCCAAAAATCCACTAAATGCATTTAGTTCACTTTTGACTTTTGGCTGCTTTTTTGCACAGGTAGTAGTTTTGTTTCAGTAATCATGTCATAGAAAGATACAATGCGATTGGCTTTGTGCAAAAAAGTTGTGGTTTTAAGAAGAAAGTTTAAAGTTTCTAAAAGAAGGTTATATAGCGGAATGATTTGTTAAAGATAACTTTGTGTGTCAGAGAAATATAATTTGCCAAAATATGCAAAAGTCTAAAAAACGTTATCACATCTTGCTGGTAAACTGCTCGTATGTAAATTACAATACATAGGAAGGACATTATCTGGAATATTTCTGCAAAAAAAGGCGATTTCAAGGGCAACTGAAACACAAGCGAGGTCTATAAGATAGAGATTTTACTTCCCATTGTCTGTGACAGGGTGTCCAATCCTATCTGCAAAGAGCCAGTGAGGTTAGAGATTTTCATTCCAACCAAGCAGGAGTCACACCTGTTAGTCAGTTGAAAGCCAAGAAAAACAGATTAAACAGGTGGAATAAGGTCTAGCTCCTGCTTGGTTGAAATGCAAACCTGCAGCCACACAGGTCCTCATGGATAAGACTGGAAACCCTGGATCTGTGAGAAACTGTATAACATTGTATAGTCAATTGCTAAGTAATTGGTTGCTATGACTTTTTTTTTCTTAAATACAGTTGGCTATCCATTTTCGAAATGTATTAATAATTTTGAATATCGTTCATGGTTTTGTATAAGAATTGCAATTTTCTTTTATAGCTTGCATTGGATATTACCTTCTTTATCCTATAAGTTGAGTAAGATATATTACTTTCAATCTTAGTACATCATCCACAAAAAGCTTTCTGGAGAATCATATATTTCAAGGACGGATGATTATCTTCTTTTCAGATCACCATCATATTTCTATTAATTCTGAGTATAAGCAGGGAGCTGCTGAGCTGAATGTGAATTCACCAGTAGTTTGTAGAATTTAAGGTTAAACGTTAGACATGAATGCAGTAGTTTTATTTCTTAATAGTACCATTTCAGTGTATTATATGGGTTAGTCATTCTGCCCAGTTTTGTCTTGAAGATAATTATAATATGCAAATAATTGAATGGGTCATCAGTGCTTGGGCAGTAGATGGTTAGAGTACTGTTTCTGATGGAAATATTATAATGAATCAGCCTTCATGGTCTGTGTCAGTGGTATTATGTATGAATTAGATTAGTTTAATTTATTAGGCCAGACACACCTCTTTGTTTAGCATTATAATGGGGGACTGCAAATGGCGTATAAAAGAAACACTGGCTGCTGGGTAAAGAGCAGGCCATGTACTGATTACATAATGCCACACTAAAACATTTAAAAAGCGGAATCTCTCCATGGAGGAAGCCAAAAATCTTTTGCTGACTGCAGGCAGAATTAAGCATGCAGTTGAAATGATATAAATATCAAACTATTCCTTTCGTGTGGTTTCTCAAAGCTTTCTTTTCTCTCTTCTTCTCACCAGAGATGTGTTATGTAAGTCGCGCTATCCTGCTGCGAGGGCGACTCTATACTTCTCTACTTCTATACTGTCTCACTCTTAGGAATATAGACATAGGG
>JAOVVA010000001.1:20755356-20782181 GCA_028565275.1 Leiocassis micropogon
AAATAAAAAAACATCAGAAATGCTTTCGATGGCTTTTTTAATAGCTAAAATGTACTCTGTACTCCAACAGAAATTATGTATCAAAGATAAAGGGAGAGAGATTGACACACAGATGGCGACACAAATGCGAAAAGAACACAGAACTGATCATTTCAGATATGCAAAAGCAGTGTCACATCTCTTTTAATGAGTCAGTCTCACAAACATTATTATATGAACAAAACGCAAATGATAATCTGAAACATGAAACCATTGAAAGGATCAAAAAAGCCTCTGTTGTAACAAACCTCAGTCTCCCATGACAAAATATGCAAGTCTAAATTGCAAAGCAGATGGCTGGAAAGTGATGATTCCAATTAGCACTGTTTGGTGTGAGGGCTGCCATGTGCATGCCATCTCCCATGTTAACAAGACTTTCTGTGTGTCTGGAGCAAAAGTTGCAACAATTTCTACATTTTAAAGTTTAAAGCATTTTTTAAAATATTTAGAACACATTCATATTGATTTTCGAACGGCATTCTGAGAAGGATTAATTCATGTGCAGCCTCATTAGCAGTACATCAAGGGACAGAGGTTCAAATTATCCATTTCATTTTAGCATCAGTGTTTGTGCCTGCAGAAATACAACCAGTTTTGCCCTATAAAGACTGTATTAAAAATCCTGCTGTGGTCCAGCTGGGTGATTTAACACCTGCACAATGTGCTAGTTCCTGTCAGGCCACAATGTACGAGATATGAAATTGAAATATTATCATCTCATTTATAAGAACGGTCAATATATTGTATAACTGGATTCTTTATTTAGTTAAGCATACAGTATGCTGGTATTGTATTTTCCTACCACAACAATTGTCTATGTTTTAATCAGAGTTCTGACTTGATCTCAATATTATATGAAGTGGTCTCTCACTCGCTTACACCGCTTTATCCTGTGTACAGGGTCGCGGGAAGCCTGGGGCCTACAGATGTGGCCATTAAGACTGCGTGTGTTTTCCCGCGAGATGCCGCAATTTAGCGCGCGGCGTGCCGCGACTTGCCGTAAGCAACATTCGAGAATTTAAATAAATGTCTTGTGCTTCACAGAGACTTGGGGCATGAGGCGTGGTGCATCCTAGATAGGGTACCAATCTATCACACTCACACGCTGATTCACACACTACGGGCAATTTATGAATGCCAGTTAGCCTAATGTGCATGTCTTTGGACTGTGGGAGGAAACCGGAGTACCCAGAGGAAACCCACCAAGCGCGGGAAGAACATGCGAACGCCATGCACACATGCCTGAACCGAACCCGGACCCTTGAGATACAAGGCCACAGTTCTAGCCACTGCGCCACCAACAAATTTTATGTCCTTTTAAATTTCAAGTTTGTTTTGAATTCAGTAGTGGTGTGGAATATCTTGAATGCTAGTGACTGTTGCTGTTATGAAATATCATCTGTTTCAAAGGCAAACACATCAACATACAGAATTAAATCATGGGTCTTAAGCCATTTCAAAGAACTTTAATTCAGAAGTTAGAGGCATTGAAACTATGTTGGCTTAATAAAATATTGTTAATTTAAATCTAATATAGGCCTAACGACGACAGGATCTTGAGCGCCCTAGGCTCACCCATGCCTGCAGGGACCAAAGACCATCCTGTCTGGTTTGATTCCACAGAAAAGTTAATGCAGCACAAATCGGCAAAAAAAAAAAAAGAAAGACCACAACAAAAAGGTACCAGAACACCCAGTGCAAACCGGCCCCCTGTGCACGGGGACAAACTGATCATTTTGATTTACACATATTTCATCACAGTTCATACTCATTTCCATAATTTTCTTCTGATTCCGTTAAGCTGCTTCGCGACAATGACCATTGTTAAAAACGCTATACAGTATAAATATAATTATCTTACCAGAATCTTGGTAGTATAAGCACTGTTGAGAGATATGGCATTGACCAAAACATCAAGAGTTTTTGGTGGGACTAAACTTGGGTCTGGGATGGTTTTATAATGAACATCGCCAACATAGAGCTGCACCGCTGTCATCCTATTAGTGGTCAAGGTTCCTGTTTTATCCGAGCAGATAGCAGTAGCATTGCCCATGGTCTCGCAGGCATCCAGATGGCGTACCAAGTTATTATCCTTCATCATTTTCTAAAAACATGCACATATATTTAAATTTACAGAACAAAAGCATAAATATTGTTAACCATACAGTACATATACCAGAGCACTTGGGGAAATCTGTTTAAAAAAAAAAAATAATAATTCTGTACCTTGACAGAATAGGCCAAGGAGATAGTAACAGCCAGTGGCAGACCTTCAGGGACAGCAACAACCAGCACTGTGACGCCGATGATGAAGAATTTCACAAAATACTGAATGTAAATCGGAGTGCATTCAGTGAGCCAGGGCCTCTTCTGGAGCACAAAGTTATCAATGGCAAAGTAGAGCACCAGGATGATGACTGTGATGGCAGACATCACCAAACCTGAGAAATCAACATATTGTGTATCGTGAGAGTGATCAACCAATATTACCTACTGTATTTAATATTAATACTTAAGTCAATAGAATAGTTAGAAATATCAATACACCATTTTATATGAGGGCTTCCTCAGAGTGAAATACAATCCCTTTTAGATCCTACCATCAAGTTAAGCAGGGGGAACAAAGGACCAAATAAAAAATAAAAGGAAACCAATTTCATCCTATCTGTAAAAGGTAATAGGCACCTGCTTTGCCAATCTGCACAGCCAGTTTTGTCAGCTTTCCCTGTAGCACAGACTTCTCTTTTTTTGACACGTTGGATTTTTTTTTCTCCTTGTCATCGGCTTCTCCGCCCTCGGCACTTTTCAGTGGCTGCATCTCCATCGCTGCTGCTCCATCCTGCTTCTTAACTGTAATAATCAGAAGGGGTGACACATCACTGCGAAGGTCAGACTGATCTCAGAACCGCTGAGTCACAGCTTTCCCGATTATTATTACCACTGCGTGTTGCTGACTGCAGCCAGTTGCAGACGGTATGAACCAGACTTAAATAAGTAATGCAGACTATGTTTTAGATATTTGCCTATTTTCACTCTTGTTAAATAAAACCAATTAAAAAAGTAATTGTTTGCAAGACATTTTTGATTAATTTGCTAAACAAATAATGATTAAATTCAATTAAATAAAAATTAAGATTTTAATTTAAATAAAAAGAACATGATCAAACTTTCTACTTAATTAAAATTTAAATGCAAATTAAAATAACAGCTCAAGGCAGAAAAAAAGTGTTTGCTCGGTTTTGTTTTTGTAGTTATTTAGCCAAGGCATGTTTGAATATTTTCCACTATAGCTATAAGGAAAATGGATGTAATGAAACTCTATCTTACCTAAAATCGTACCTAAAAAATTAGATCCATACATGCATATACAATATGCCTTAAAATGTATTCAGGTAGGAAAAATAAAGCAAAAAATGATATTAAATTTATTTATGACTTTTTAGTTTACATTAGTCTTCTCGCTCCAAAGGAAAAACATCAAACTTATTGGCTGACTAATGATAATTATGAAAGTTAAACACTACATTACCCTAAGAACATGTCAACACCTATGATAATATAGATAATGCTCATATAGGCTACATGCCAGGTAATACCAGAAACAACTTTTAATAAAACATGATACTGACAGCTCCAATTCAGATTAGACAACTTGAAAGATTCAGAAAGGGGCTTCTGAAAGCAGGAGTCATCAGGAAGCAAAATTCACAAGGTGACTTCAGTTGAGTATAGAAATGCATAGGTTAAAAAATAATAATAAAACAAACAACATGAAAATAAATGTTAGTCAGTTCTCAGAAGGTAAACAGGTTATCAGGTTCTATCCTAATACTACACTATCTTGAAATGAATTTAACCTTAAAACTCACACAACATATCCAAATGTGTGTGGATCCCTGACCGTCATACCCATATTCGCTTGTCGAAAATCCCATTTCGGATTTTGTTGTTTTAATAACGTCCACTTGTCTCCAAAAGCTTTGTGATAAATTTTGGAGTGTGCCTATGGGGATTTGTGCTTATTACATCACAGAAGTATTAGGAAGGTCAGCCTATGACATTAGTCCAGGCCACTTCAACCATGGCAAACAACGTCTTGATAGACCTCACTTTGCACAATCCTAATGCTACAGCATACAAAGATATTCTAGACAATTTGGTGCTTGCAGCTTTTCCAACATCCTTCAGATGGCCCACATCATCATGGCCATCATGTTGATCGGATGTCCACAAACTTTTGGTCATGTAGTTTAAATACACTGATCAGCCATAACATTATAAAAACCCACCTAATATTGAAAAGGTCCTACCATTGCCATTAAAACAGTAATGATCCATGTGTTCTGACACCTTTCTTTTGGAACCAGCATTAACCTTTTCATCATTTTGAGCTAAAGTAGCTCTTCTGTTGGATCGGACTACATGGGCCAGCCTTCATAATCCAAGGAAGGAAAACCAGTGAACTGGCCACAGGGTCATTGGTGGCCAAGTCTCACTGGCCTACTGATGCACATGGGGGGGCGAAGTCCGATCCAATAGAAGCTCTAGTGATAAATAAATCAATAAAAAATCTCTACATTTGGTCCCCATAAACCATGTTCCACTGGCTAAGATTACACACAATAATCAAATTAATGAAAAGGTTAATGCTGGTTCTTATAGAAAGGTGTCAGAACACACAGTTCATCACTGTTATGGTAGCAAAAAGGGGGACCTACTCAATATTAGGTGGGTAAATATTAACTTTTTGAGTTATGTTTTTACCTGTGTTGAACATAAAAATAATCACACAGTAAAATTGTCCATTGACTGTGTATGCCATTATAAAGAATCACTCTATTAAGGAAAGCATCAATGAAGGAACTGTTCCGTAGCTTCAAAAAAATCAAACTGCAAACACAAAACTTTAGAAAAATTTCTTTAACTCAAAAAAAACGTATGTATGAGCTGGCTACGCTCCCCTCATTTTCAGTATGAGCCGTACAAAATGTCCCTACAACCGATTCGCACTTGTAATCTGGCCTTGTAATATAGCAATATCGCTCTGGAGGTTCTATGCTTGCCAAGGATTTTGCTTCATAAAGCAATAACTCAGCTAAAAATGAAATGCACACAACATTCCCCTACTTAAAATGTAGTCAATCAGCCAAGACATGTGTGGTGTCTGAGGACAGAGTTTCGTAGATTAACTGCATGTCTAAATCATTTCCACATCAACTCATCACAAGGCAATGCCTCAGCACTACCATAAAATATCCGTATACAAGTAAAAAAAAAATATTGGAACTACTGTCTAAATTATGATCTAGATAATGACAAAGAAAGTCTGTTTGAGGTTATGAACCTAGCTTTTATAATCGAGGGAATGCTAACTTAGGCATGATAGACGTGGTGCCAAATTATAGTTCCTGTACGTGAATCCATTACTTGGTGGTAACACTGCCTTTGTATCACCAGCTTTGAAATAAAATATCAGACACCAATGATATTTTGGCTTATAGAGTACACAAGAGTTAATGTATGGATTATTATTATTATTATTATTATTATTATTGAAGAGTTTTAGCCAAATGGCTTTGTGCCCAATGACCAAATGTAACTGTAATGTTTCTTAACAGCAATGTAATAAGTGTCTTGATGGCAATCATAACATTTATGGAAGCATAAACTTTATTTTCACCATTATTGTTATTATCTACTAATAACATCTGTACAGTATATTCCATCCAGTTTTTTTTGTTTTTCTATATACAAATATAAACTTCTCTTTTTTAGTACCTAGTTATATAACCTCTTGGTCTGAACGCTTAGACAGGCCGCTGCATCTTGATTTAGCTTTCATTTAGAACAACAGCTTCTTTACCCATACAGACAGCGAGACAAAATAATTAATTATTGAGATAATCAAGTGATCCTGACACACTGAGAAAGCAGCAGACAGAATGAGTAGCGACAACACTGAAAACACACGTCTGATTAATGGGTGCACCAACACCGGCAGTGGATCGGAATAAAAAGCGGAAATAAACCAGCTGTGAGAACTCAAAGTGAAAGTAGGTTACCTTTGGTCTGGTTGTTCTCCATATTTCCATCCTGCATTTTACCTATGATGGAGACATACGAGACACGGAACAAAAATAACAGAGAGCAGACAATAAAACATCGATCACAGGGACGCAACAGTGAAATCAAAATAAAAAAGAAAGACAGAAGATGAACATTTCGTCAACATCTCAGTGACAGTAACATACATAACACATAGATGTATCATAATGATGTATTGAAGTACAGAGTGTGGAGATTAGATTTTTGCTCTATTGAATGCTCTGCCATCTGACATTTAAAATTCATTAAACAAACAAAAAAAAGTAGTTAATGTTCCAAAAAGGAAAAGCATTCCTCTACTACTCTGCTTTAGGGCTAATTTGGTGCATATGAATTTTTCTTTTAGCGCTTTCCACCGACACGGAGCCACAGACTTACCTAAAAAAAAGGCCAATTAAATCAAGACAAATCTCAGCTGACAACAAACAAATAAATAAATAAATAAATGAACAAATAAATTCATTAGATAATTCTACCATTGGTACCCGTAAACCATGTTTCACTGGCTAAAATTACACACATGATGAACACTTCTTTAGAACGGTCAAATATGTTAATATGAATTGATGCAAAAATAAGAAAACCGAAAATCATAATACAGACTGACACCTTGTTAATATTAACAATTATTCCACTGGGCAACTACAGTACATGTTAAAAAAATAGCTAAGTAGTATATGCTCAATATTAAAATAGACACCAATGATATACATCAGACAGACGTTTATGTGGTGTAAGTGTCTAAAGTGCTGCCCTTATGCAAGGTTCGGAGTTAAAATCAAGATTTAAATCACATTGTACTTAACGACTGCTTAATTAACAAAGCACAGAGGGTGGGGAGGCCATTCCTTTCATCCTCAAAATTAGAATGATGCTAGCTAAACTATTCCATCCATCCATCTATCCATCTAGGAACCTCTAAAGTTCAACTACGTAGGAACCCTGGAGGCCAAAGGTGAGCATTGTATATATTTCTATTATTACGACCGTGGTAGGATCTCTGGTCAACAGTCAGACACGTATTCACACACGGCGGACAATTTGGGAACGCCTATTAGCCTAATCTGCATGTCCTTGAACAGTGGGAGAAAAGTACCCGGAGGGAACCCACCAAGCACGGGGAGAATATGCAAACTCCATGCAAACAGACCCGAGGCGGGAATCAAACCCGGACCCTGGGCATGCAAGGCGACAGTGCTGACCACAAAGCCACCGTGCGCCAGCTAAACTATTCAGAATAGGGTAGTACTAGAAAGAGGCAAGAGCAGCTACCTGCCAAAACCCATGTTCAAAATCAGTCACAAAGTACTTTCAGCAAGAAAACAAATCTGCTAACTGCGTTTCATCTTAAACAACACATTGTCTCCTTATTAGCTTCTTCTAGGTTGTTCTGAATGGCCTCTGAACTGAGACTAATCTGACATGTAAAACCTCCTCAGTCTGCAGTAGGGTTCTTTAAATCTCCATGATTTGTTCAATGAAACCAAAATCAGCTCTGTGTCGGTGAAAAGGGGCTATAGATAATAGTTTCATATGTATTCATATAAAAATGTGGTTATGATATTATGTAGTTCCTAATTTGTTTCATGACAGAGACAAAAGTGTAGTAAGTTTTAGTTTTAAGGGTTTAAGGTGTACCTTCTCTGTCATTTTGCCACAGAATATCTGAATTTTGTCTTATAGCCAGAGCTTTTTGACAGTTTGTATGAAGTGGTTCCAAGCTCTGATTTCTGATTTGTCACTATGCAGTGTTCTATTATGACTGTTAATATTATATTAAGACTGTTAAGAGTATCTATTCAGATATTCCATGGACATATAAACACGCAAACAATTACACCCATGAGGGACAGAGCAACAGTACACAATCACACAGGACATGCAGGAGAGACAGACAAGAGCATGGGCATGCAACACCACGGATGGAGGGAGACTAAAGACTAAAAATGTCCAGGAACTGAAGAGGAAAGTAAGAGGGTGTACAAACCAAACAATTTAAACTGAAGCACTACCAGCTCTATGTCTAGTCAATTTCGCTTGGCTCGTTGTGTTCTAATCTCGCATGAATGTGTTAGTCATATCTAGTTCTTATTCTTACTACAACTTCAGCCATGTTATGGACCGCCCTAATGCTAGAAGACTTATAATTCATTATATACAAGTATTCATATAGTAGGGTTTCAGTAAATGTACCTATAATCTACCTATAACAATTAGTTCTGAGTAATCTCATACAAAATTTAAGTTGTCAAAAGTAACATCCTGTTTTATCCTGTAACATTTACATTTTGTTCCATACATGCTCAAGAAATTTTGCATCATAAAAAAGTGAGTTCCTTTTGTCCATTTAATCATATAAATAAATGGATTTTTAAAAATAATCTGATAGAATTACAACGTTTTTTCCCTGTTACAGTGCTTTTTGACTGTTTAATGTTTTCTCTCTCAAAGAAAAAAAAAAGACAAAAAAAATAGAATTTAATGATCTGTTGACTCCTGACTTATTCGTATGAAGCTTAACCAATTTAACACACATGAAAGTCTAATATTTAATACCTAGATCAAGACAATCCACTGTGTCTAAACACTGCGAGATATGGAGAGGATGCTGTATATCATGACACTTGATGTTCTCACAATACAGTATTAACAATACTGACAATACGTTCAGAAAGGTTATTGAATCATAATCACTATATCGATTTAATTTACTGGTACTGTAAGAAATGATCACAATCCAATTCAAGGAGAATAATGTATCAGACATTCATATGGACAATTTTAGTGATTTTTAAAAAAATATTACAACAGTAGACGAACGACAATGGAAGTTGATTACTCTGCCTCAGATACCTGTTATAGTTTTACTAAAAGGACTGTAACTTTTTCAGCCTAGATTAACAGAGCCAGAGTTTGAGACAAACGTCATTCACTTATCTTGAACATTATCGTAACATTTCCACAAGCCTTTCCTTTTTTGGGAACAAATTACATAAACTATCAGCATAACCATGTTCGGCAAGGACAAGTGATCTGCGCAGTCATTTATAAACTGTGTGAACATTGATGGAAAATATGGGTATAACTGTGGTGAAGGCATGATTTCTGGCAAAGAAGAATTCTGGCTTCTAAATAATTGATACAGGTGAATGCAAATGTAGCCAAAGACATGAGCTAACAAGTGTAAGTTTCGATTTCATGTTGTTCTCAAGCTCTGGCCATGTTGAACCACACTTGGTGATTTAGCAAAGCTGCATTATTGATAATGAATAAAAAACACCTGCCTATGTATTTTAATATGATTCATATTTAGCTTGAGTTCTGACTCCACTGTCACACTTGCTTTCAGGTATCAATCACTACCCAAAAAAGAAGAAGGTTTATAAAGGAGGAACAAAACGAGGAGTTCACAAACTCAGGGTTGGCATGCAGCAGGACGGCTGTCTGCAAAAGATGTTATAGAAAAAAAGAGAAAAAGGAAGAGACAAATAGAGGGATGAAGCCATAAAGGAGCAACAGAGGTCTTCTCAACCTACCATTGACTAGGGTGGCATTACCAGGGGCATTTGCACCTGCAGCACCATCGGTGGCTATTGTTGCGATGGGGTGGGAGGAGGGATGGGAGCAGTCTAGCGAGTACCAAATGGGCGAAAAAAAATAATAATACATAAATTAATAACAGTGAACAAAAATAACATGGTTAAGAATGTCGTAACCACGATTTAATACAGTTTTAATATGCAGCTTTCAAATGAACAGAGTCTAAAGCAGAGGGCTTCAATCTTATCCAAAAAGTAGGGCAGGTACAGGCTTTCATTCCATCCAAGCAGGAGCCACACTTCATTCATTTGTTTTATTCACATTCTAGTCTCCAATCAGCTAGCAAATGTAAGCTTCATATTTGGCTGCAGTGAAAGCCTGCAGGAACACCGGATCTTTGCGGATAAGACCGAAGACTTCAAGTCAAAGGAAATGGCGTCATCAATGAGCAACACGATCAAAACACAACATAAGACACATCACATGTAACATGGGCAGACATGAAACAAAACTGAAGCACAGAACAACATCATGATACATGGCACGAAAAAGTGAGGATTGACCAGATTTCAGAGACCAGACCTTTGTCAGCTAGATAAACTCTACAATTAGTTGTCCATTCTACTGAAGCAGGTCAAGTACTTACTATACACGCATGAAGATACACATGAAGTGATTAATGTCACCACCGCATATTTACTAGATATCATTTAACACAATCACAATTCCTTGATTATTGAAAAGTTATAAAACTCTAATCAAGAGGCTTTTATGATAATTATGGTCAGCTCCAGAATTATTGGCACCCATGGTAAAGATGGGTAAAAGTGTTTATGATAGAAAAAAAATATTTGTGGTTATGTAAATCTTACTCTGAATATATTAGGGGGAAAAGTAACATTGTAATCACAAGGTGCATTTGAATAATTTTTTTTTTTTTTAACAAATTACAATTTCATAATTATTGGCACCCAGAAGAAGAAGTGTAAATCACAAATGCTCCTGTTATACAGTTTTTTACTATAAACATCAGAATGTTGTGACAATATAAATATTACAACAATCTGAACTTTAACTAAACTGCCTAAATGCTTATTTGGCCCCATTCATTTGATGACAAATAATTTTCTAAGTATTATAAGAGAAGATTTGAATTCCTCTCACGTTCATGCTCATTTCTAGGATTCGGGAAGCCTGGCGCACGTCCCAGTGGACCCAGTGGACACAGTCACTAGGCTGGGAACACCCTGGACAGGTTGTCAGTCTGTGACAGGATGTTAGATTTCTGGGCTCTCCAAATCTACATACTGTATAACTGCCACCTCCATGTAAATAGTTTAATTGGAAAGCATGCCCAAAGAAGGTATTTTCTTACATTTAAACACAAATCCAAAGGGTTCGCCTCATGCTACTGACTGAAGCAAAGTTCTACCATTATATGATCTGATATAACAAAGCATGTTTTTATGACAATAAAAAATAAAGCGTTTTGGCCATGCTTAAGATATGATGGGGATTCTGTGATGTAGTAGGGCTCCCCCCAACCCCCTAAAGGAATGGCTGTCCAAAAAAATAATAAAACACATGATGTCATGGAGTCTAGTGTAACTGGATTGTGGTTGCATCATCTAGAAGTACACTGATACCAAAAAAAGTCTACACAAAATGGTTTAGTGACCATATAATCAAGCATGGCCAACTCACTCCCCAGACCTAAGCCTCACTGAACACCTGTGGGATATGCTCAAGATATTCTACATTAAGAAGTCTTCTTAGATTCTTTGTTCTGGATTTGTATTAAGAATTATATGAGAAAATGCATCGATGTTACAGTATGTTGCAAAAACAACATGCAGTGGTGCCACAATTTTAAACCAACTCTTGCTGACTGTCACCAAATATGAGGTGGCAAGGTTTGCTGTGAAGTCATACTTTTGGACCAGAAGCATCAACAGCAGGTTAACCCACAAATGGAAACCACATATAAGGAAAATCCTGGTGGCTACTATAAAATATTTTGGTGGCTTATTCATGCTTTAAGTCTGTTTGCAACTAGATGTCAAAGGTTCCTTAGAAGGATGATCTGCTACTATATTTTTGCTCTTCCAATATTTTTGCTCTTTTTTCTAGACAATTACCTTAAATATGCATTCATATACATATGATCATAGAAAGGTACACAAAATCATTGTTCTGCAATGAACACCCAAGACTCTAAAAACCTGAAAGGTCTAAATCAAAAAGAACAATCCACTTGCACAAACCGAAGAATATTAAAATGATCTGCATGGAGGAGCATCAAAGATCAATCCATAAGTTTCTCCAATCTTGTGAGACATTACAGGAAATGGCTCAGTGCTGTTACTGTATTTTCTCCAGGGAAGGATTCAATGGGTGCATTACATTAAAAAACGCTACTGCTTTAATAAAATAAAACTGTACAGCATCCCCAAATGTATCAATGCATGTGTCATTTATGTTACTTGATTCATTATGAAGGGTGCCAATAATTTTGCAGTTGACGATACATATTTATATGAGCCACGCAACTACAGCAGCAAGGTTGCAGCATCGAAAAGCTCTACAAGATTCGCCTAGAAATTTCTTGATAGGGATAAACCCCTAAGTTGATTTATGCTCCAGATAGGGTTTATTAAGATTTGGTCAACCCAGTGCTCAGCAGGTCTATGCAGGCATATGGATGGGATGCATCTATGGACTTAAAAAGATGTAGTCGGCAAGCTTTTCTTTTTAAGTTGAGAACTGCTGTGATTGAAGCTGAGCTGAGGAAGGGGAAAGGGTATTCAAAAGGATTAAGGGGTAACTTCTTTATTCCTTGGGGTAAAGTGGGGTCCAGGGGAAACAGAGCAATACTCTACCTGCTAGCTGTCGGCCATCTTCCATTGCCTGACCTGTGTTATGGTTTACAGAATGACAAGAAAATAAGGCCTTACAGTGGTATACAGAATTAGCAAATCACATTGGTCTACCGATCTTCATATGGTAGGATTTTTCATTATACATTACCCAATGAGATTTAATTTATAAACAATGAAAACGACCTCACAGTGGCACAACATTACTAAATTACATTGGTCTGCTAGAAAATCATTATAATTTCAGGTCATAAAAATTGTGTTTACAAAACTGGTATGCAATTGGAAATTGCTGTATTGTAACTAGTGCTAATATCTAGTCATATAGTATATTGCACTATTATTTTCACACAATATTATTCATACCTAGGCCTTACTATATGCAGAAATCATTGGGTTGACAACTTGTCTCATGTAGTAAGCAGGTAAAAAGAAGTTTTGTCTCGAAAATATTAGTTTTCTGATGTCACAACGACACATAAAGATAAAGACCTAGTTGGTCTGAAATCCAAGCAATGGCCACAAAGCATAGTTAAACACGTTTCTTAATGCGTTTGTTAGTTTTTTCCTGGACCAACTCTTGTTTGCATTCAAACATTTGAAACAGTTTTCCCATGTGTGTTCTCAAACCTTTGTGTCGTCCCAGGAATCAAACCCTGGTCCAACAAAGATTGGCTATATGGGTTTCCCTTGGAAGAGGTGTAACTTGGGTAAGGTGAAAGCATGAGAGAAAGCGATCTGCTCCCAGGACCAGCCACATAATGGGGATAATTTCAGGATGTTTTTTTCATTTCATGGTTCAAAATGGCATAGAGATGCATGTTATTTTTTAGCTTTACTTGGGCAAGTGGGCATGTGCGAAAGTCATGTACAGTACAGTATACTCTATGGACAGGAAGCATAAATGTTGAAGTTTCTTACAAGAAAAATCAATTATTGCAAAATAAATACATCATTGTTATGATAAAATTGTTTCTAGTCATTATTAAATAACATTTTTAAAAAATAGCAACCATTATTGGCAACTTTTAGTCTGGGTTATGCTCACATAGCAGTACATATTTATTCAAAAAACTGTAGCTAGTTAGTCCAAACTTCTGTTATAACAATCCAGTCACACACAAAATAAAAATGCTTAGGTTAGCTAAGTACTATGGCAGCCTGTTTTGTTTTTATTTTTGTGTTTTTTTAACTTTATCCATATAATATATTCCTAAAGCATTATCTATTTTAGGAGTAGGAATATCCCTAACACTAGAACTTATTCCCAAAAGCTTACTGATTCACTTTGTAACCAAGTATTATTCTTAATAGCTATTGCATTTGAAGTATTATTTTAAAATAAACCATTACTAAATTACATGGTTAGACTTCCCTTTATCAGCTGTGAAAAAAACTCATACAAAAGTATTAGAAATACATATTTTCACTGTATGTCTTGCCTGCAAAATCAACCACAAAGCATTATGTTGCAAAGCCACTAGAGTATTTCAGAGGTATGAAAACACACGTTTTGTGATGAAGTGCTGAAACTGACCTTCTTACCTTGTTGTAACGGTAAGGAAAACTAAGTTCACTTTACATTCATCAAAATCAGGTGCGCAAAAACTCAAGGCAAACCATATGCTTTTGAAACATACAAGAAACATACTGTACCTTTCTTCTCTTTCTTCTCTTCCTCTTCTCCACCAGCTCCGAGTAGGGTAAAGATGATTCCACTCTGAGAGTTCACACCAACGGCTGTGACCACCATCCGGCCTGAGCCCTCCATCACATGAGTTCCTATTAAACCAGACATAAATAATGATAGTGTGAGCAATAATGCAAATAATATCTTGCACTAATAAGCAACAATAAGCTGACATTAGTATGGTTTTGGTGGGTAAGTGTTCCGCTTGAATTGCATGTTGGTAACTCTCAAAGGGTGTATAAGATAAGATATACTGTACCTTTATTCGTCATACAGTGGTGAAATTTCTTTTTCATATTCGTATTCATAGCTTTTGCCTACATTTTCCCGAATCAGAGTAAAACTGATACTTCTGGTGTGTTTGCCTCATGGTTTAGTTTGCTTTCAAATTGCATAAAAAACACCTTTTACTAATTGGTCGGAAATCATTAAATGGAAGAAAAGCAAAGCAAAATGCAAAATCACCTGAGCATGGAGATCGTGGCGCTGACAGGAAATAATATACTTGGAAATTATATAAATATCAAATCTAAAACATATTGTGTATGCATCCAGTGTTTGTTTTAACTTTGTATTGATTTGTTTAAATATTTACAACACATGGCATTTCTGCAGTGCTTTGGCTCAGTTTATGCCTCCTGGCACAGTTTAGCAGCTGATATATACAGAAAAATGCTGCCCACAACCCAAAATACATGGCTTCTTTCTGCAGTCGAATTGCTTCAGGGTCAAATCGCTTTCTGATAACATTCTCATCAAAGTGGACAGAGATCCCTTCAACCTCAGAGCACCGCTATCTTCGTCCAGGCCACTAGACTTCTAGCATTCCAGTTTTGGAAAAATTCAAACCTTCATAAATCTTGCTTTTTGCAAGAGCACTGTCATGCTGGAATACGTTTGAAAGTAACAAAATTCTGTCCTACTGATAATCACCTACTTCAAACCGGTCAAAATATTATATCATGTAATCCATCTTAAACTATTTTGTCATCACTGCAATAATTTCAGGGAGATGACATTACATATAGGCTAACTAAACTCCCATCAGCTAGAGTGCCACATAATCACTGCTTAATCAAGTGCAAAGAATATATGTGCAAAACATGTCATGCAGATGAGTATTGTGCAGAGCAAGGCCAATTTTACATAATACACTTAAGGACATTTCACTTGTTCTTCTTACCAGAAAGGAGCATGGGATCTTTGTCTGCAGATTTCCGCACGTGATCTGATTCTCCCGTAAGAGAGCTCTCGTCAAGTTTAAGATCGTTGCCTTGTATCAAGATTCCATCCGTTGGAAGTAGATCGCCTTGGTAAAGATACAATAAAATGTGTGTGAATACTAATGACCATGACCTTCAACAAACATGATCACACTTCATTTGACACCAACTACAGTATGTGGACCAACATCATCCCACATAGATAGGCAGTGATTAATGGTAAAAATACAGGATAGATACAGTAAGTTTTGCTTAATTAAAAGTTGGTGAATACAGTCCGCATGGGCACGAAATAAATAAATAAATTGGCACAGACTAATATTTTATTGGACCTTTAATTACTGAGCACATTCTCCATGACATTCTTTTAACAACCATATGCAATGTCAAAACATTCATTTTTGTCCAGACTTGCATACATTTTTTTGGAGTCTTAATCTGAAGTCTTCAGACCATATTACCATATTCCATTGGTTAAAAGTTCAATCTTTATGTCTCCTTACAAATTGAAGTTTTTTTTTTTAAATAAGCCTCACTAACAGCTGGTTTTCTTTTGGACACAGCTGTCACAAATGGCACAACAGCTCTCACAACTTTACTGAGCGTTTAAATGACCACTCGTGATTTTTTTTTTCCTCAGTCTCCTTAGTTGCATTGTTTGCTTGATACAGTCCAATAATTTGACCCTTCTGAAACACATTAGCATCTTCTTTTTCATGAGCATCGGATACATTATTCGATATAGTCGTTTAAGAAATAAGAAGCTACTTACTTCATCAGTTACGGTAAAAAAAAAAAAAAAGCCCACTGAAACATATTTCGTGTTGCAGTTATTATCCAATTAAGTATTTGCCCTTCTAAATTCAAATAGCAGCTTTTTGGCAGTTTATGTATGCTTTATTAATACTGGAATACTGTGTTAAAAATAGGTTTGAACTACAGTAGATTGAGTAAACCAACCTCATCCCACATTTTAATGGGAAAAAATATAGGCAATGAGACAATTAACGCTTAGACCACCACTGACGCCTAAAGCCATGCAGCTTGGCGGAAATCCAAACGTCACTGATGCCTACAGAGGTTCTGCACATAATCCTGTTTACAGGTCACTCATCAGCTGTTTCATCTAAATAGATGATAGCATATGGATGCTTCTATATTCTATTTGTCACAATGCAACTCCTGAGCTGGGGATATTTTAAGCAGAAAAGGGTGTTTTCTGTCTGGTGAACTGACAGGTTTTGATTTGCGTATGCAGATGTTGCGCAATTACGAAAAGTGTTGTATGTGTAAAAGACGTCACATAGAGAAACATTTCACTGCAGCTGAAATTTTAGATGAAATATTGGGTGACTGGGTGGCAGTGGGAGGGTTAATAGCTAGTTATTTATATATATTTATTTCTCTATATTAAAGGTAGGTAAAGTGTCTAAAAATGGGTTTAGGGTTCTGGATTAGTGGACCAACCTTGTTCTAGATTAATAAACAGTAATTGCAGAAGTATAATATGTAGCCTAGATAAATTCTGTTTTGACAATAACATGGGGAATATAATGTATGAAGTAGATCACTATATAAGACTAGGGTTAATTCAACACAGAAATGGGTATAAACTCAGTGTACAAACCATGTCTCGTGTTACTAGTAAGTGTTTAATGCAAATTACAGTTAATTAACTTTGGCTTAATCAATAGTTTTATGCTTTCTATTGTCTGAGACTATGCTAAATGTGCATACATACATACATACATACCATACTTGATTTGTGCAATATCTCCCACCACAAGGTCTGCCACAGGAAGTTGGATGACTTGACTTCCTCGCACCACCTGAAACTTTTGCTCTTGCTCAATACGGCTCTGCAAGCCACGAAACTGCTTCTCTTTACTCCAGTCATTGAATGCGGTTACAAGCACCACACACACCACCGAGAGCAAAATGGCAGCTCCTTCAATCCACCCGGCCTCGGCTTCTCCTTCGTCTTCTGCTCCAGCGTTTGCGGTGCCACATGCTACAGAAATATGATGGAAAGGGTTACATTTAGAGATATTCATCATTAGTGTACAATTTTACCAACAGATGTTCATGATCACACGTTTATTTATACACATTTACGTCACTTACAACTAAAAAAAAAGGCATGAATATCACACATATATTTACACAACATACATATTACTATAAATGTACCCAATTAGCAGTCTGACAACCAGCACAGTGTGTGTAGACTGAAGGTGAGGACTCTTTGTAACATACTGTATGAGCACATGACAGTGTGTGCAGAACACACATTTAGTATTCTCTATTGTATGAAGCTCTGAAAACATTCACTGGCATTTAAATCAATATGTAATAATGTAATAAGACAGGAATTATCTTTATAATATCATACAAATTCACAGTCAATTCTGAAGTCCAGAACATATAGTAGTCATTTAATTTTTACAGTATAATAGTACAATGCTTTTCATATAAAAATATAATTTACCTTTTTTAAAAATCTTTTTTTGCACTGTTATCTGTATGCTGTGTGTAGGTGTAACTAGTGCAGGTGTCTAAATTGCAAGAAATCTAGGTGCCTTAAAGGACTTTTCAAAGATTAGTTGAAGGCTAAATCTTCTCTAAGAACTCAGACTACAAGATTAAATTCAAGTATGGAATTTTTTTTCTCAAGAAAATGTGAGTCTCAAGAAAAAGTTTTCAATAGATATGCGTAATGTACAGTAGTCTCACAATCTTGGCTAACAGGCAAGGAACCTCTTTTGTTATTGCAGCCCATTCGCCTCTGTGGCGCAACATTTGGCCATTCTGTGATGCTTTTCTACTCAGCAGGGTTGTTTATATGCATCATGGCTTTAACCACTCTGGCTGTACCCCCTGAGATTCTTATTAACAAGGTGTTTGCCCCCTATAGAACTACTGTTTACTGATGTTTTTTTGCCCTGTTTTGTATAAATTGTTGTTTGTGAAAATTCCACTAGATTAGCATTTAAATGTATGAAAAATTCAAACCAGCCCACCAACAACGATGTCACAGTCACTGAGATCAAATTTTCTCCACTTCAAAATTCAGTTTAAACATTACTTGAAGTTCTTGACCTGCATCTGAATGATTTTATGCATAGCTCTGCTAGAACATGATTGCCTGATTAGATAATTGATTGCAGTGGCTGGTGGGTGTATACAGGCACACTCATTCACTCTCACACACACACACACACACACACACACACACACACACACACACAAAAACACATCCCTTTAGTTTGTCAGCGTTTGTTGCTTGCTATAGCATTTCAACACCAACTGAACAAGACTTCAGCACTATGGACAGCACCAAGCACAACCTTGCAGTTTCCTTCCTAGAGTGGTGTAGAGCCCAGAGAGAAATTAAATTTTAAATTCTTAATTATAAAATTAAGACATTTTCAGGGATGTCTCTTAATGGCATGCTACTAATAAATAAATATATAAATAAAATAAATAAATAAATGTTAAAAAAAAGCCATGATAAGTGCTTAAATTAGTCTCACTGGCATGTAGATACACCATCTAAAAATATATCCAGAAACTGCTCATGCTGTTGTTCCTTTTAGAATGTACAACTAAATATATAACTGAGCCATTTTTTATTCTCTTTATATCATAAGCACTTTAAATAGTGCTAATGAGATGTATCTACAGAAGTCCTTCATACTGTATGCTTAGCAATCCTCTTACTAGTGGATGCACACGTTTAGGGTCTATAAAAATTAACACATTTACAAACACCAGTCACAAGGGCTTTGCTTAAGAGCCCTGCAGCGGCAAATTGGCAGTTCTGGGATTTCAACTTGTAACCTTTTGATCAATAGACCAATGAGCATCTATTTCCTCCAAGTCAGAGTTTCTCCAGACCAGCCTTTGAAGCCCACAGAACTGCACACTTGTAGGTTGTCTACAGCCTTGCTGCAGAAATCAAAATCAACATGCCTAGGGCTACTGTAGATAATAAGCTGGATGACGTATGCTTGAAATCAGGTAGGCCGCAGCTTCTGGTCAAGGCTGTGGAGGCTGATGAGCATAAAGATAGCAAATTGCAATTATAATGCTACTCACTGAGACTGTTATATTATGTTCTATTAAAGCATACAAATAAATCTATGATGTTTATTTAAAAAGAATAAAAATTTATTTATAAATTTTCATTCATGGCAAATGTATAGTCAGGAACTGTGTCTCAGATCTTAGTATTTTCTGTTTAAAAAATAAATGCATACTGTTGTAATATTATACATTCTGAAGGTAATAACTGCAGAACAATGTGATCTTTTTCTAATAGTACAAAATAATCCATCCCTTCTGTTATGGCACATTCAGCAGTAGTGGGATCATTGTGATGGGTCATTTTAGTAAGCTCAGCAGCATTACTGCACTCATTATCTACCAGTTTTTACTAGGAATCACTATTTAATCTTAACTGTAAGTGATCTAAAGAGTAAAAATCATATTAGGCAGTTTTAGTAATTTATTAATGTGTTAGATCATCAAGTCAGGACATTTTACCCCTTCATGTTTCTCTATAATTTGAAGATATAAAAGTTAACGTGTGTTTGCTCCAAAGATAAATACAACTTTTTGAACTGCTGCTTATGCATCAATAAATCAGAATATTATATCTGCCAGCTTCCCCTTACATAAGCCTATACATGCCCACGATTGTCTAATGTAACTGTAATTGACAGGGACAGAATTTTTGTAAAACAGTTCTGACAAAATTTTTCTTATGTACTGTAGGTATATTTTATGTGTAAGACATACAGGATTAACTCAAGTTTCCTGCAGTGTTATAATAAATTTTTTTAAAAATACAATCTGGGATTCTTAACTGCAGGTTTTTGCAGGTTTGATCAAACACACTATCATTTAGTTTCTGTTTATAATTAAAATAAATCTCAGTATTATCAATATGTATAGCCAGTAGATGTTTGTAACATTATACTAAAATTTTGTTTTATAGGGAATTTGAGCTAAGTATTATTCATTTGTGAATATGAATCAGAATTTCCAGTAATTCATTGCTATCAGCTCATTAGTCTTTTTTTTTTTAGTTGTAAACACATGCACTTGTTACGGAAATAGAGTTTAGGCAAAGTGCCTAAATGCTAAACATGTCTAAAGTGACTTTATTCAGTATTTTAGCATTTTGTTTGTATAAAAAATTTGATTTGTTCAGAATACAGAACAGTTAGAAGGTGACACTATGGCTTTACACATCCAGTGTAAAGGGTTCGAATCTCGCTTGGGGTCTGTGTGTGTTCGCGTGTGTGTGGGGGTTGCATGTTCTCTCCATACTTAATGGGTTTCTTCGGGGAACTCTGGTTTCCTCCCAAAGTCCAGGAATGACCTCAGTGCTCGTCAGCGTCGGTGAGGGTGGTGTGGCCTCTGTGTCTGTTAATCATACCGAATGAGGTATAGTTTCTGGACCCGTCAATTCCCGTGAAGGAGGTGTGGCATTTGTGCCTGTCAGTCTCAGTGAGTGAGATGTGTCCTCTGTGCCTGTCCAGGATATCAGTCCCAGAAAAAGTTGCATGGCTTGTGTGCATGTCAGTTACAGTGAAGGTTGCGTGTCCTATCTGCCTCTCAGTGGCAGTTAAAGAGATGTGGCCTTTGTGATTTTCAATACTAGTGAATAAGTTTAAGCTTCCGTTCTTGTCAATCCCAGTGAAGGGGGGCGTGGTTTTTGTGCCTGTCAGTCCGGATGAAAGGGGCATAGACCCTTATCTCATCAGTCCCAGTACAAAAGGCATGGCCCCTGTGTCAGTCAGTGAACAAGTGAAAGAGGTGTGGCCTCTGTGCTGGTCAGTTAAAGTGAAGGAGCTGTGGCCCCTGTGCCCCAGTGAAAAAGGCGTAGACTCAGAAGCCTTCTGTCAGTCCCACAGAAGCAAACATGGCTTCCGATCCTGTCAGGCCCACCAAATAAATCTGTTTTATTTTTATCCATATTAAAAGGTTGTAAAATAGTGTAAACATGACTTACAAAAGATTTTGCCATGCAAACATTATAAGTGGTTTCAAAAACTGATAAAAACATAAAACGTACAACATGGGCACTTCAATAAAGGAGAAAGAGTGTGTTATATTGTGTGAAAGTGTCAGAATTACTTACAGGGTCATTTCTTACTTTGCTGTACTTGTGGCCAAAAACATTATGTGGAGCTATGAAGCTGTAATTCCCACTGACAGTTTCATGATTATTAAAAAGGAAAGCAGGCTAGGTACAGTTTAAAACACTGCAAGGGCTGAGAAATTCATCATTCCTCTGTATAGCTGTTCAAAATCCTGTATCTCAGTATAAATGAATAGCGCAATAAACTGAGCCATTCAGGTTTTTTGTTATCCACAGCTCAGAGCGATGATTTTTACATCACTATTACATACAAGGATGAACAACCTTTGGTTTTTTAAAGTGTGTTTTTTTTTTTTTTTTACAATTAATGCAGAACATTTTAGCTAAGTAAATGAGTACATTTGAACACCTTAAAATCTCTAATGAATAGTTGAAGAATTAAAAGTAACTTTATTAATGCTGACAGATGTATTGAGAACGTGATCCATTAACGTTAAAAGTTTCAAACAATAAGTTAAAAGCAGAATAATAACCGGTGAGTGAAATAAGCGGCAAGACTTTTATGAGATGACTATAAAGGAAGCACATCTGCCACCTATAAACCTGTGAAACCAAAAAGTGATTATGTATGCTTCACTGAAAATAAGTCTTTTGCATCTAAATGGCTTTTTTTTTTTTTTTAAATCTTTCATTTTGGCCAGGTAACCATTTACACAGGTTCTATGATATCACTCATCAGCAAAAAGTAAACTTCTCAGGAAAGTTTATTCCCAGCAGGCTTAGCTGTTACTCAGGATGGCCTACCCATTTTGCAGTAATTGAATTACAGTCCATAAGATAGATATCGCGGACTCAGCATCCTCTCACACACACTAGCTGTAATGGCTAAGGTGTATTTTATGGATTTCAGGCCTACAGTAACTTCTGATCTCCACCTAAAGGTTATTTCTAGATTGCGTACTTTATTATCTCATACTTTTCGGAAACTATCGTTTCATTGGACTCCCTTGCTGCAGCAGCTCATCTGAGAGAGATCAGGATGCAAAATCATGAAAAGGGAGTCTCTCTGCTCTGGCTCGGTCAACACTACACCACCCGGCTCCTTTAGATGTTCCTTCTGCCTTGCTACTCTACTGATGACAGCCTTTCACTCGGCCTTCTTTTGCTCTTAAGGATGACGCTCTTCCAAACTGCTTTTTGAACGCGCATATTGTCTGTCTCCCTTCTGGAGAAGCCTTGCTGAAGAAGTCGTGCACCTCCAGATTTGTGGTGGACATCATTCCCCCATCTTTCTCTGCCTTGGACTTCACCCTCCATACTGGCTTCATGGCAGCCGTCACTCCATTTTTATGCCCCTCCTTGGATGTCGCTTTGCCCCTTAGCTATGCATACAGTATAAGATTGCACATCGTCACTACTGAGTGGAGGACATTGCATCTCCTGCCAGCTATGTTAAGCGTAGCACTTCCAAGAAAAGGGCCCATATTAGCAAGACATTTCACAAGATTCTCCAGGACCTTCCCTCTGACTGGGAGCCATGCTGTAAAAGGGTGTGGGTGGGTGGACTCTGTCTTGGTAAACTACATTACCTCATTTCATAATTAACCATAATTAACACTGATCCTGTTTTTAGTGTCTCATTGTATTACTTCCATTGTTATTGTTGCTTGTTCTATTTTTCTGTATGCTATTTTGTATGCCACAATATTACTAAAGTTAGCATTTATTTGCCTTTATTCACTTATTTATTCCTTTCTTTTTATCTGTCCTTCCATCACATACTGTAAGACCAGATCAAGATCTTATTAACGCACCAAAGTTGTCAAATAAACAATCTTAAATTTTTGGATAATAATTAGAGGCCAAAATGATGCTGTTACTTACACTCGCTGCCTCCTCCAGGCGGCTGATAAAACGAGAGCCCCAAGCTGATCATGGCTGCGATTTCAAGAATGATGAGGGTCACATCTTGTAGCGCTTCCCATACTAACTGTAAGAAAGTTTTTGGCTTCTTTGGAGGTATAAGGTTTCGACCGTAGACTTCTCTCCTCTTTTCTAGGTCAGTTGGATCTCCCGTCAAACCTGGAAATAAAGGACACATATTTAAACATGCGGTTGTAAAAAGAATCCACATAAATCTGATCCAGATTTGGCCAGATTTTGTTTGTGCTACACTGCACACACTAATCCGCCGCCATACCTTAAAATGGTAAACATTAAACCAAATATTATGCAGGTTCCTTTTGTACCGCCAGAGCAGCTCTGATTCTTCACAAGACCTCTGGGGGGATGTACTGTGGTGGCAGATCATTTGGGTTGTATGAGTTACAGGGTAGGATCAGACCATGGATCGGACTTGTTTGTCCGGCGCATTCCACAGTTTTATCATGGTCAGCAATTTGGGCTACATTGACTTTTCTACAGAATCAGACCACATGGGCTGGCTATTGGTCCTCGCAGGCATAGAAGAGCCTTCAGTGTCCTCAGTTTACTGGTATATAATTGATAATTATCATTATGCAATTCACCTGATGGTGGTGTATATACTCTACAAGCACTAATCTTTGGGGTTTTTTTTTTTAATATCAGCACTCTTCATTGGCTAAAGTCCATCAAGCCAACACACACTCAAATTTAAATCATTTAGCCTGGCATTGTACAACATAAAATCTTACATTTTACACTAACATTTCATTAAGCAGCTCCAAAAATGGCACAACATCCTGTGCCCACATAGAAAAAAGTGAGCAATCCAGATCTGTTGCTAACACTGGGCCTTTGTGTCATGAGCGGTCTCAAATTATCCAACTGACTCAGAACACAGCTCACACACTTACACTTATGTAAAGCCCTCGGTGCATGTAAGTGCAATACATTTCTGATAGCAATTACATTCGCTCGCATGTGCTAAGGATGTGACAAACAGATAGAGCAGATAATGGTGTGGCATTTGACATGAAATTTAAATATTTATGGAAGGTGAAAACTTCTCAATCAATTTTTTAAAAGTAAAATGAAACAAAAGTGAACGCCAGGAATACAATTAAAACCAGGGGTGAAAGTAATTCATGCCAGTGAAAAGAATAAACCATGGAGTTGGTGCACAGTGGTGTAAATCTCAGCTAATTAAATATTCCGGGAGATGTTCTGGGGTTGAATCACAAATACTGTATCATCAAATAGAAGGCTAGTGTGTTAGGATTCCCTTCTTCCGCATACCAAGTAGTGCCCTTGATCAGGGGTTGAAGAGAGATTTGGAACTCAGCCGTGTGTTAAACGCTAGATAGCTTTGTGGCGCACGTTAGCCGTGAACAAGGCACTGCAGTAAGCTCGAAAAACAACACAATCAGTTCAGAGGCGATAAGGAATGACTTTATCAATCACTACGGATAGAAAGTGAAGTGTTCTTTAAAGCAGATGTGTTTTGTTCCTGAAAGTGCTTCTGCGACTGGGTTTGAATGTGGGTTTCAGCAGGCAGCCGCTTCCCCCCCTTCTCCTGTACTCCGGACCCCTTCTGAATCTTTCAGTGGTACGCAGTATCGGACACTACCAGCCCATTTCACCAATGATTAAAACTAGGGATTTATCAATAGTGACACTGGTGTTAGTCTGCTACCATGTCTATTTACAATGCCCATTTAATATTTCAGTCTGATATCATGTAACACTGCCAAGTCTATGCTGCTGCACTAATGAAGAGACAACAGGAAATTTCAGTCATCTGGAGGCAAAGGAGACTGCAAACTGGGCTCAGAGACGACATCAAAATCAGAAACTGCAGCATCTTCAACAAGACAAGTAACCGGATAAAACATCTTAAACATAAAAATCAGCACAAGCACTTCACTGCTAAAAGCAGAGCAGGAAACAATGTGCCAGCTAATACTGGCTAAGTGAGAAAAAATGTTCAATGAAAGATGGCATACAGTAGGTCTAAGCAGTACATTGTTCTTTCTGATCAGCCTCTATAGGTCACTGGCAACAAAGAATCCTCATGTGGTTAAAAATTTTTTCTTTTCCATACTCACAGCTGTACCAGAGCACTTTTCTAAGATGAGACAAGCTTCTACATCCCACTTAACCTTGAGTCTCAGGTGGATGAGAAAAGAAAAGTCTTTTTTTTTTAAGGAGACAGCGATGCAAAGAAAAGCAGGCTATTGTAAAGTCCTTATAACCAAAATACAATACAGTCATTCATCAGGTAAAATGACTGATGTTCCATAACATGCCACAAAGTTGTCAATCAGGCCCACTTTCTTTTCATTAATATGATGCATTCTGAAAGGAATAATTCAGGTTGGAAAAGCTGTTATGCAAAAACAAAGCTGTTATACTGTTAGTACAAACATGGTGTGAAGTTGGTTATTCTGCAAATAATTGAAATATACAGTACAAAGGTGAGTAAAAAATTATCCACACTCCAGTTATATTCAATTTTCTGTTGGTCTTATCAGTGTATGCTGTTCAAGGCTACTGTCTCCCCAGGCACTGTAGTGCATGTGGAACGTGTTACATGGTTTCATTTGTAACTGCGGTGCGAGCACTTGTGATTTGCACAAAAGAAGAGCAGAGTACAGTGATTAGTTTTTTTTTCCGGACTGAGGGTGTACCTGGTGCCAAAACTTAAACAATCTCTAAGGAGGGTGAACATTTCTTAATGAGAATCATTGTTGATGATTGACATGGATACATCACTATGAGCCTGAAAGTAAACGGCAGAGTATGGAAAGGAAACATCCCTAATCACTGACCAAGAAAAAGTTCAAAATTCAACCATCAGCTGGAACAATGATGCTTACAGTTTTCTGGGACTGTCAAGGGCCAGTATTGGAACATCAGAAAAAAAAAGGTTCAACAAGCAACAGTGCTCGTTACACAGTAGAACACAGTGTATTTGTCTTTTCTAAAAGGTAATTAAAATAAATGCTACAGCCAGAGTGTGGATGATTGTTGACTCACCCCTACACTGTAAAAAATCTTATGTGCTATCTACTTAGCTAAATTATTTAGCATAGTAAATATTATTTTTAGGTATTTACGGCTTGATTTTATCCCCTAGCAGAATGTACTTGAATAAATCATGTAAAACATCCTAAATTCTCTAGCCAGATACATGATGATTTTAACATTATTAGGTGAATAGTCTTTTTTAGTTTAAGCAGATACAACAAAAGGTACTCATATGTATTAAGGAAAATTACTTAATAATATAAAAAACATTTTATAATGAAATGAATACATAA
>JAOVVA010000001.1:20813618-20824981 GCA_028565275.1 Leiocassis micropogon
AAATGCAGTATTTAAACCTCAAAATGAAATACAAAATGAGTAAATACTCAAATACAAAATACTGAGAAAAAAGGTCCTCTTTTTTAAAAAAAGAACCCCCCCTTGCACTAGGCTGGCTACGGGCCTGTATATATATATATATGCACATATCTCTCTCGGTCTCTCTCAGTCTCTCTCTTTGTGTCTCTCTCTCTCTCTGCGCATGCACTGCGTGTGAGTGAGCGTGTGGAAGGCTGTCTGGCGTCCTGCCAAGTTTTTATGACCTACTTGTTTATTTATTTATAGAGTTTATTCAAACTCTCTCTCTCCCCCTTTCTTTCTCTCTGTCTCTCTCTCTCTCCCTCTTTCTCTCCCTGTCTCTCTCTCCCTCCTGTCTCTCTGTCTGAGACACAGGAAGATTGTAATGTTCCTGAAGGCAGAGGTGTTGTGTTTGTGTGCATGTGTGTGTGTGTGGGGCAGAGGGAGGTATTATGGGGCATGTGTTGGGGTTATTGGGGGTAATTACAGCTGATGACAGGGGGCATCGTTGAGCGCGACTCTAATTAACTCTGTCTAGTTTTGTTCCCATAAAATCCCAGAGGTTCTGCTGAACAGAGGTGACACGTGTCTGTCTGTAGCGTCGTCCATCTGCTTCACTCTTCCTCTCTTCTCTTGTGGTGCTGTACCGCTTCCCATGGCGGTCCGAGCTGAACCCATCCAAGCCACCTTCCCACCTCATTCCCAGTGTTCTCAGCACCGACACTGTTTTCATCCTCACCCTAACCAGAATAAACTTCTTACTGAAACTTAGTTGACTTGTGTAGTGTAGTTAGCCTAGTAAACGGGTTTGTACTGAAGTACAGAGAGTCTGTGTTTTAGCTCAGGATTAGGAGGAAGAGGAGTAATGGAGGACTAGGAGAGATTAAGAAGAAAGCAGAGGAGGATGGAGGAGGAGTGATGAAGGTTGAAGGAGGAGGAGCGATGGAGTAGGAGTGATAAAGGCTGGAGGAAGTGGAGTGATGGAGGTTGGAGGAGAAGAATTGATTGTGGTTGGTGGAGGAGGAGTGATGGAGTAGGAGTAATGAAGGAGGAGGAGGATGAAGAGTGATGGAAGAGATGGGCCCAAATGGCAGTGTGGCGGTACCACGTAGTAGCATGCAGCGGCCGCTTCTAATCCAAAATAGTGCTGCTTTTGTTTATTTTGTGAGCCTGTTTTTACATGGTATAGGGACATCGGAGCAATCACCAAACACTTATGGAACTCAGCAACCCAGTAAACAACATACAGGATGAGCCGCGGTAAAAGCTACGCACCCTCAGCTTGCCTGATCCTGGTGGCCAGAGGAGGGGAAGCGCAGCAAGAAGACAGGAGTCTGTGCTAGGCTAAAAACAAACCATAGCTGGCCAGCTCTCTTGTCCATCTGATGTCTGCTCCCTGGACAGAAAAATTGGACTACATCCGACTCCAGCAGACTACACAGCAGACTACATGAGTTTAGCTGCGTCTTTGTGTCCACGTAGACACGGCTCAGCAACAGGTTATGTTAACATGTGTAACATAATTGCCACAAAGAGGCTGTAAAACTGGGTGATTATTACATATTTCTGTCTGTAAAGTGTTGCTTATATAATATACTGCTTTCTTTTCTGGCATACAAGTGTTTTACTGTACCACTTAATTTTGTGGTTTCCCATTGGGATTAGGGATCACAAAGGGCTCCAGAACTACTCAGTGCGTGTATGGTTCAGGAGCCCTCTGATACCGCAGACCCCTGTTTAGTTGAAACGTAAAAAGTCTGAACAGAGAGGTGCACGTTTTATCTCCATTTAAAGTATCTCCAATACTTCCAGAACAGACTGTATGAACCTGCTGCATTCTGTTTGCAACTCCTGTGTCAACACCTGACATGACCGGCTCAAGCTCTACTCCAAGGTCACACATTCAGGAGAGTGTGTTCCCTGAAGGGGGAAAATGGTAACATATAATTTATAACCTACCCTCAGAGGGAACAATTTCTACTTTTAAGAATGGTAGCTGGAATAAGGGCAGCATTACTGGTGAGCCAAAAAGAGTGTCCTTATTAGAGGAGATTGTGCTCTTTCAGAGCAATTCCTAGCGGAGCCTGAGATTAAATAGGATGTGTCAGAGGGGAATGAGCACATGGGCAGGCAGACTAGATTAGCATGCTCATCAAGGATGGGTTATGAAGGGGGGTGGGAGGTGCAGCACTTCTAAGATCGGATGCTGCTTAACAATCCATGTGATATGAAGCTGGCGTGAATGGTGGGATGGAGAATGTTTAGGAGCATCAAGCACCTTAGCCTGGTTGTTATCATATTTCTGTGCCCTTCATGGCATTATCCTGCCGGTTCTCATGCTGAACAAGTATTCATGGAATTCAGGCTGGATCACTCGAGTGCTGTGGTCGTGTCATGTTTGGTACTTTGCCTATAATGTTTTGTCGGCTCACTTTGACCTTCAGTCCCTCTGTCAGCCTTACTGTGGCATTGGATTACAGTACGTTGATGTTCTTCGTTCCCAGAAAACTCAGTGTGCCTTTCTTTTTCCTTATTGCTTCATTGAACATACATCTGCCTTTCGTGTTGCGAGGATGATGATGCTAAAAGAATGCAAGGTTAGAGCTCCTGCCTAAACTCAGCCATTTAGCAAGTCATCTGATTTGCATTTAGCTTTAGACTGCGATTCACAGGAGTCACTGTATCCATTTTAAGCTTTCTCGACTCAATTATTAATAAACCGATATGCCCAGGACGAGAAGGCTAAAGAAAGCAGTGGGATTCAAGGAGGACAAAGGAGTGTTGCTGTCGGTTAGTTTTATGCACAGGGAAAAGATATGCTACGCTGTTGTGCTGAAGTGAGGTGGGCCATCAGACGGAAATAGAATTGAGAGCAGAGAGAATCATGGGGGAGGACAGCAATGCTAAGGAAAAAGACATTTCTCTGTGGTTTTGCAGCTGGTGCCAGGACACAGCATGCTAGTACTATTAGCATACAATAGCCATCTTCCATAGATGATCCCCTGGGGGCCATCTCAAGCAAATTGTTTACCCGAGCTTGAAGCAATGACAGCGATGTCTTCTTTACTCTTCTGCCTGATTTCAAGGGTTGAGCAACTGACGCCTCCTCAGCAAAGTAAAAATAGGATTCTTTTCAGAGTTTCTTACAAATCTGTAGCCCTGCTACTCAAGGTACTGTATGTCTTCTCAAGACGTCGTGGGATATTCTCCTTCCTACAGTAAATGCATGCGCTCACTAGAACAATTATGAAGAACTGAATGAAGTTCTTGCGTTTATGAAAAAGCCATGTTCTTGCAGGAACAGTCAAATGTTTCACATGGAGAAAAAGACAATTCACAATTCAGAGGGACCAACAAACTGTGCTCGGGTTACAGGTGTACAGTATACTGCAGTACAGGCACCAATATCGTTCCCTAGCCTAGCTCTTAATGTATAGGAAAACTGAAACATTCTTGCTGGATTTGTGGGTAGTGTAATCAATGTGTGTCAGTGCTAAAAATAATTCCAGTATAAAACAATTTGAGCCTATTTGATTGGCTTAAGGCCACAGACAAAATGGATTCTGCTCCATCGAAAGGTCTGCAACCTCTTTCCTTTTTTGCTTCCTTTCACATTATGTTTAAGTTTCTGCAAATGGCTGCTGCATTAAATATTCATATTAACTCTAGCTTTTACCCATGCAGATATTTAAGAGGTTTCTGAGCAGTCTGTTATACCTGTGTGGGGGAAAAAAAAAAGCATGGTCCTTAATCACTGTGGCCTGATCATTCCGTAAGCTTTTCTTTCCAATTAGATCATAAAAAGCTCACAGGTCTGATGTGCACATGTGTAACATGCATATCGAATTTTACAAGGTGGGAAATGATTTCATGCCCCATAAAGCTCTTAATAAGTGGTAAAATCAGGTACGTCCTGAGATTTAGGACAATGACGCTAAATGAGGCCAGGGTTACAGGGTGTACATGAAGGTGACACCGGTCTGGGTGGGAAAATGCCGAAAGTGTGCTTGTTAACAAGGCTAGATTTGACCATTTGTCTTCATTATCACCTTGCACTTGGGACGTCAGCCCAAGTCATTCTAGCAGAAAAGAGTTCTTTCTTCAGATGACGCACAGGTGGTTATATGTTTGCAAAGATCAAGGAAGGACTTGGCTGTCAGGCACAGAAGCCGAATGCCCTCAAGGGTTCGAGCGCCAAAACTGTGCGAGTACAACTTACACTTAAATCATTTTCGAGTCCTCAGAGCTGCTACCAGGGGACGTCTGCATTATCTCACTATCTCAAAGCGATGAAAAACTTGAAAGAAAGAGTGCTAATAATTAGAACAGGGTTTAACAGTTAGTGCATCAGTTAAATCTGTAGGAGAGCATAAACTGGGGACCTCATATGCTGTTCGGTTAAATGACAGATGAGCCGTGAAGAACATACCATGCCAATCACATCATCTTCCACCGAAGCACAGAACGGGCCGTTTTCCACTTAACGAGAGGAATCTATGACGCAAAAAAAAAGGAGGGATTCCGACTCAAGAAAATACCGGTATCAGAGGGTCAAACCGTTACCCTGCAGGTTGCAAATTTTGTTTGACCTCTATGCTGTTGCCTGGGAGACATTCGAGTTAATAACTCCGCAAGACAACCGACCAAGCAAGCACAATAGTGTGGGGGGGAAGACCTACTACTCCTGGAGCTCCTAAATACAAGCCATAAAAGAAAAATAATCAATAAGTGTTAGAATGAGTCACCGATGTTGTGTGTGTGTGGAGGAAGAGTGAGGGGAGGAAGGAGAGGACAGCGTTTTTTTTATTTTTATTTAATAAAATAGAACGAAGGCACACACTCACCTTCTGTCTGTGAGGTTTTCAGCCTCTGGCACAGTCCCGTGATGTCTCCATAATCCTCCTGAATTTTGACGACTGCCTCTGTGCCTCGGAGCTCCATGAGCGAGCGCAGCTCCATAAGCGAGCATCCGAAGCCGCCTGCATCATTTCTTTGGTTCTTGGAGTAAAAATCGCTGTTCCTCATGTCCCCCATGGTGGTGGAGTGTTGCTCAATAGCTTGATCTGAAGATGAGTTAAATCGTTTTTGTTGTTGTTGTTGTTTTTTTCTTTTTAAGACACCGAGAGACTGGCACCGCGGCGCACAAGCCTCTTGGGATGAAGATTATCTGAACGCACTCAGACAAAAAAAGCTAAAAAAAATGAAGAGTATGAGAAAGAGATGGAGGAAATAAAATCGTAAAAACGTGAGTGGGGGGGAAATCCAGTCCAGTGTGCGCGGCAGAGGAGAGGAAAAGCGGGCTGAGTTCCTGAGGATCAGCGCGGCTGCAGAGCGGCGTCGCTCCACACAGCGTTTCCCATTTCAGCCCGTCTCCACTCGGCTCCTGTCTACATGGTGATCCTCTCCATTACTCCTTCAGAGACAGAGAGACAAGAAGGGAGAGAGGAGGACGAGAGGGAGGGAGAGCGAGAGAGAGAGAGGGAGAGAGAGAGGGAGAGGGAGAAGGGGGGAGGGAGAGACAGAGAGGTGAACATGAGTGAATCTCAGAGGCGCATGCAGCACAAAAGAGAGAGCCGAGACAGAGAGAGAGAGAGAAACAGCACACCGACTCTCACACTCCAGAGAGGAGGAGGAGGAGAATGGAGCTGTCTGTCTATCCATCTCTCTGTCATATCTCAGCTCGAGAAATGCTTGTCAGCTAAATACAAAACACCACCAATATTCAATCTTAGAGCACGAGTCGAGGATGACCTATTTTAGTTTCCCGTGTCAAACATGACTGGGGTTCTCAAAACAACATGAAAAATCTGTTTCTGAAATAATATATTTATTGCTGAAATCATGTACGGATCATGTTGCCCTGAGGTGAAATAGACATCGCTGCTGTTTTTCCCTTCCATCCCTTATTTACACTCCCACTCCTATCCATCAGGAGAATACCTTCAGAGGCTTCATTTTCATCAATACTGTTTACACTGATAATAAATGACAAGGAAATAAACTGTATATGGGTGATGGTCAGGTTACAGTATAGATGAAACCACTGGTGTGACACATTAGGTGCAGGGTTTAGGCAGAACAGTGAAGGCAATAGGCTTGTCCCATATTGATCTTTCCCTGATTGCAATGTACCATTTGGGAAAAGAACACTGTGATAAACCATGTCACTGCCTAGAACCGACAATCTACCTCACAACTGAACTGATTTTGCCACAAGATCATTTCCAGATCATTAGATAATGAGTTGTTGAAAAAAAATCCTTAAATACCTGTAGTCTATGTGCAGTATCTGTATATGTACATTGTATTGACACAAAATGGCACATGATGTATGGTACAGTATGTAAACTGTGATGAGGGTTTTTTTTTTCTGCAGGTTTTTTAAGATAATAATCCACATAGGCAAGTTAGAGTCAAACCAGAAAACTACAGTAAAAGAGCTAGAACTTGGCAAACAATTGAATTCATACACGGAAGGATATGAAAAACATGCTCATGGACCAAATGCCAACCTTTATAAGAGCCCATTTCCAGTTTCATAGCCAGTACATGTTCTTGATTTAAACAAAATATCACATATAACCTATTTATTTACAATATTTATCCAGGACAAGGACAGCATAATAAGCTATACTGGTTGTGCAACCTTGTGTTACACATTTGGTTCCTGACTGCCGTAGCCCCAAGCCTTTTGTCTGACTGGTGCTGATATGTTACACTCTGAGATGTCAATCCTGATCATTACTGGTTCAGTGATTTGCAGTTGATTATGGGGTTCCGTGCCTCTAAGAGATCTTTCAGTCATCGTATGGAGAAATTGCGTGTCTGTCTGGAAAAGCGCAGACTATACTCAACCAAAACACAGTATTGGTGCCGATGAAAATTTTTTGTTATACATATAATACAGAAAATATGTGTGCCGAAGAAGTTACTTCTAAAGTTTATGCAACATGGAAGCGACCGATCTTGCTTCTCTAAAAATTTGCTAACTATCGCCGTTTTTGGGAGATGATTTTAAATGCGTAATTTTTCAGCGTTATACTGTCTTGGTTCAAACAATAATAACATAAATTGCACATTATTTATATTTCTTAATGAATATTGAAAAAGCAACTTGGCACAGGTTTTATGCCGGATGCCCTTCCTGGCGCAACCCTCCCATTTTATCCGGGCTTGGGCCTGGCACTGCATCCAGTGGCTGGGGGTTTGGGCACTGGCTGGGAATCGGACGCGGGCCTTCCGCATGGCAGGCGAAACACCTACCACTGAGCCACCAGTGCTGAGTATTAATACTACAATTGGTGTAAGCTCCAAAAAGCATAAGAGCTTTAAAATGTGTTTCTTAAAGCATTTTGTTCAAAATTTAAGATATTTCCAGCCCAAAAATCTGTAGTGTCTGTAACCATGTCAAATTCACGTTGCAATATCTTTATTCTGATATTAATATAATATCTAATTTTGCATTTTAGAATAATACACTTTTTCAGGTTTATGTCTTTTCATGTGAAATCTAAAAAGTTTAATCTCAATTACAATTAAGATCTTTGAAAGATTGGAATTTTAAAAAGCTATTTTTCTCTGGCTGTCCAATAGATACTTTTTTCTTTGCTGAATTTGACAAATTTAAATGAAGAAATTACATTTTTCATCTTGCAGCTCCAGACAAGGAGATGCAGGTAGGTATTAGTGCAGTCACAGAATATTTGTTCATTTGATACAAGCAGGCGAGCAATTTACGCCTAATATGGAAGTATATTTCTATTTCTATTTCGGAAGAAGGCTCTGGGGAAGGGAGTTCTAAAACAGAAACTGAAATCTCAAAAAAGATGTCAATGAAGCACTCAGAATTAGATATTTAAGATAAATTACAATGTGCCGACATTGTTGCCTGGAAGTAAAACAAATTTTGGTTCGTTTGGTCCATTACTAGCTTCCAATTTTAAACACTGCTTAGGATATCTGTTACTTACTCATTCATTCTCTGTACCACTTATCCAGTACAGGTACTCGGGGCAGTGAACAGGGTGCCAGTTCATCGCATGGCACGCAAGCACACACACACAGGAAACTGCACTTAAGGCAGGAATTGAACCCTTGACCCTGGCGGTTCGAGTCTAACCACTATGACACCACGTCGGCTTAACCAACATATTACCACAAAATAAAAGTAGCATAAAATTTTACATACATTAGTTGGTATGGTAGCTTTGTGGTTAGCACACCTCCATGTTTGGGCGTTTAAATCTGGCCTCTGGTCTGTGTAAGTGTTATGCATATGCTCTGTGGGTTTCTTCCTTCTACTCCGAGTACCTCCCACAGTCATAAAACCTGCACTGTAGGCTGATTGTGTGTGTGCCCTGTGATGGATTGGCACCAGGTGTCTTTGGCCTGAGATCCCTGGAGAAGTCTCCAAGTCCCACGCAACCCTACGCTGTATAAGCATTATAACAAATGCATGGATGAATCAAAAATGTGTCAACGCATCCGTACAGCAATAAACAGTAAGATGATGATATCATTTTTCAGACGTAACTGAGTCCTCGAAGACTCAGACATGACTTTGCACTTTTATCAACTTTACCAGCAATCTTTCTGTTCACTCTGTGAGCATCTATTGGCATGGTCCTGCTGCTCTGACAAATATAATTTGTCAAAGGCAGTTCCCTGTGAACGAGAGGCCCGAGTGGGTGTATCTGCCACACAAACAAACATGCATGCATGCAATCGCACACATTCTTTCTTTGAGCCCTTCAGAACTGATCAATATCCATGCCAATCTCACCAGCAGGATTGAATAAAGAAAAAATGTAATTGGTAATGGCTTATCATTTTATTAAAGGTTGCAGGTAACATAACTAATATCACACATAGAACTACTTGGTTGAGAAGCAATAGTTTTAAAAAATGCACTTTGGATGCAGTCTCGAGGGGGCAAAGTAAAAAGTAATCAAGATAACGATGTCCAAAACTTGACCTGTGATTAAAATGGTCAAAAAACAGTGGACAAAAAACACTGCTCTCTTATTTGCACAGAGAAACGCACACACACACACAGCATGTGCACAAACACACTATTGGAAACACTGCTCTGTTTTTTTCAAAGGTACAGTAGTGCAGGTCAATTTGTTTTATTTTTACTTTAGATTTGGTATTAATTATTTTCATATGAATATTTTTGGGTTGTGGAACGAATAATCTGAGTTTCCATTCTATTTCTTATGGTGGAAATACAGTTTGATATACGAGTGTTTTGATATACAAGCACAGAAAATTCCTGATACATACGTAAGCAGAGGAAAACAATTGTTTGTCTGTAGGAAAATTTAATTAGATATTCAATCATTTTAAATATCCTGCACTTCGGTCCACACCAAACACACTATTAGTAACTGAAACGCTAAAAAACAAAACAAAAAAAACAATGCCCCCAATGGTAACCATGTGATTTTGATTTTTGATTATTGCAGCCCAAGGCATCAGACTGGTGGCTGTACTGCCATCATTCAACCCTGTAATTACAAACGAGGAGAACTCGTCATGTTTTTTTCATGTAGTGGTTAATAACAGCTGTGCCAGAGACACAGCTGGTGATCCGATTTGGTACCGCTAATTTTCAAATATTTTTATGAAGAATGCACGGATGCATTGACACCTGTTCTCTTAGCCAGACGGGTCTGCAAGACTTCCTGGTGCAAAATAATTAAGTTCTCAAAGTAAACTAATCTACCAAAAAAGTTTAAACGTACAGGGCTTTGCGTTTTGCTACTTTTGAATTTTATAGCTCTGGTGCTAGAAGGTTAAAAAGAGCAGTATGAGAAAGGAAAGGTTCTAAACCACATATCAGTCTGGTCCATAAATATTGGAATAATAATGGTTGTTGTTTTTTTTTTTTTCTTCATTTGCCCCCTGTACATCACCACACAGAATTTAAAATCTGCAGCAAAGTCAAGGATTTCATGTTTCTTCTAATGGGATTAACAAAACAATTTGACATAACAAAAACAGAGGAATTACAACCATTGTCCATTACACACCCACTACTGTGGCTCATAAACAATAGAACAAACAGGTGTGGCATGTTCCATGGAGGTGGTTCTGAGTGTTACATTTGCATTTGGTAGATGTTCACTGGAGCTCTGAACATGAGGAAGAGACAGGTGTCTATGCAAGTAAAGGAGGCCATCATTAGCTGACAACAACTAAATAAACTCATCAGAGACATAACAAAAACAGCACTACAATTGAATAGAACATCCTTAAACAGAAGGAATTAACTGTCAAGCATAGCAACAGCAAAAGGTCTAGGAAGACAACTGAAGTGGATGAGTGCAGAATTCTGGCCATGGTGAAAAACAACGCCTTCACAACATCTAATCAATGCAGAAACACACTTAAAGAGGTAGGCATGTCATTGTCATTGTCTCTTAAGTCTACTTAAGAGACACCTTTATGAATATAAATGTAGAAGCAAATGTAAAAAACACACCTAAAAATGCCTGTCCAGGTTTGGAATAGGATTCTTTGGCCTGATGAAACCAAGATTCCCTTGTAGCAGAATGATGGGAAGATAAAAGTATGAATAAAGAAAGGAACAACTCATGATCCAAAGCATACCATATCATCTGTATCAGTATAAGCATGGATGGCTGCTAATGGAACCGGGTTACTGATGTTTATTTACAATATGACAATATGAGACTGCTGATCAAAGTAGCAGGATGAATGCTGAAGTGTATACTCTCTGCTCAGATTTAGCCAAATGCTGCAACACTGATTGGATGTCATTTATGCTGCAGATGAATAATGACCCAAAACATACAGTGAAAACTACCAGTTAAGTTACTTAAAGCAAAGAATTGGAATATTCTACTCCAATAGAGCATGCTTTTTACTTACTGAAGACTCGATTGAAGGCAGCAAGACCCACAAACCATCAGTAGAAGAAAGCAGCAGCAGTAAAGGCTGGGCAGAATACATTGAGGGAGCAAACCTTGGGCATTTGGGCATTTCCATCGGTTCCAGATTTCAGGGATATGATTTTCATCCAAGTATTAAAAGCAATCCTTACGTTTGTACAGTAATTAAGTTAGCCTGTTCCATTATTTATGGGCCACCAAATTGGTAATGTGAAAAGGCTGTAATTCCTGAATGGTTAATGCCACATTTTTGCCAAAATTCCTTTTTAATCTCACATTTCAAACTCAATGTGGTGGTGTACAGAGGCCCCCCCCCACCAAAAAAAAAAACACACCCACCTATCAAAGTTCGATCAAGAAGATGGAATGTTGCTACTATGTCACTAACAAGCAATATAAAATAGGAAATAGGAATAAGAAATACAGAGG
>JAOVVA010000001.1:20837498-20864852 GCA_028565275.1 Leiocassis micropogon
ATATATACGTATATACAGTATACTATATAATTAAGTTTAATTTTAGCTGCTTTCATTTATGTTGTTTAATCGTTGTAGGGTTTTTTCTCATCATTGTACAGCACTTTGGTCAACTCCGGTTGCCTTATAAATGTGCTACATAATATAAATATGTATATAAATGTAATTCACATGAGAGAAATCATAAATAAAAATCACATTACACACTACTGAACAGAGCTGTACAGTACTGACGGTAACTAAACACTACTTTACATAGTTCATTCACGAATGTAGAGATAAACTACAACAGTAAATTGAGTTCGGTTATTGAAAATTCATATACCACATTGCTATTTTTATAGCAATTTACATTTCATATACTACATTGCTTTTTCAACTATGGCAGTCTGCACTTGTTTTCTGATTAGAATAGCAGCTTCACTCACCATACCCAACTTCCTGAGACGAACATGTTGCATAGTACGGCAATATTTTCTATGCATCGATTTATGTAAGATGTCAAACTGTTGTGACATTTACCATCACACAATTGTAAAACATGCAGATCATGACCAGCTATGCAGTAACATACTGTATGAGTTATGCAGATATAAACTACAGATATGCAAATATAGAAATGCATTTGACCTATAACTGCATGCAGACACAACCTCAGAACAAAACAGATGAAGAAATGAACTCTTTCAAGGTCACTTAAAGAACTCAAGATCACTGGGAAAAAAACCCTTAAATGAACTCCTTCAAGGACACTGCAGAGTTTTTGCTCTATTTAAAATTCAATGCAGTGGTTTAGTGGATAGAGGGAGATGGTCAGGTCAGAGATGTACATGTGCATAGATCATTCCGAACAGAAAAATAAACTCTAGAAAAAGCTTCTGCTGTCACACACATTGTAAGGTTTCTATTGTGCAAAAGAACAATATGGAGAGGGAGAGAGAGAGAGAGAAAGCAAGAGAAAGAATAATAATAAAAAAATAATAATCATAATAATAATAGAAGCAACTGTTATAGAAGAGTCAGGGTTGGCCATTAGAATTAACATAATCCTAACATTATTTGATTACATGACGTTAAGGGACATGATGTGATGTGATATGATGCTAACCTTAACAAATCTCTAGATCATTCCATGTATGCCAGTGAGATAGCAGACAAACTCCCCAGAATCACTCTAGAGCAATACTAGAGGTGGTCATCCAATGAATCTATTGTTTAATTAAAAGATTTGCCAAAAAAAAAATGTTAATGGGAAGAAGACAGCAAAAGTTGTTTTCAACTTTGCTCATACATGTTCATCTTAGGCTGCATTTACTAGTTCAGATTAAAGAAAAAACTAAAGTAACTACAGCGGTACCTCAGCATAAAATTAAATCAGTTTTGGAGGAGTTCTTAAGGTCAAAAATCTGTATTGTGATATGAATTTTTCCTTAAGAAATAATGTAAATACAGATAATCCGTTCCAGCCACCTAAAAATATTACCAATGCTACAAAAATGTGCAAAAAAATCACTAAGCTTTTGAGCACATACAGTAGTGAAGGCAATGTTGGTATCGTGGGTTGACTGGGTTGAAAAAGCTTTCGCTGACTGAAAAAAATCAGAAAAAACCGTAAACTAGCTTTGCTTGTCTTTCTACTGACGCAAACACGTTTTGAACAGCTCCCGGACGTACGCTGATGTAAGGTTCGTTCACTAGTATTCAATAGAAAATTCTTCCTATGCCGATGCCAATTTCTTGCTTATGGCAATCATTCGTAAGGGCAGGTATTCATATGCCAAGGTTTCGCTGTATTTGGTTTCATTAATGACAACCTACAACATTGCTTTTGTTAGCTCTTTGTCAAACCCTATGTTCTTTAGCAATGTATGTCTGATAGCCTGGACATGAAATCTGCTTGCTAACAAAAGAAATGTTCTTTAAACAGAGCTAAATTTAGGTTCTGGCTAAAACATGGTTCTCCTCCAGGGCACCTGACACTGATGTTGCATGTTGAAACTCTGCAACAAACAATATAACTTATTCTTTACAGTAAAAATAAGTATGCCATAGTGGTAGTAGGTCATAAATACGAGACACTAAAGCCCTGGATTTAACAAGATTCTTTTACAAAGACAGGGTCAAGCTGAAGCCTGTGAGAAGCAGTTTAAAGAATCAGGTATTATGTGGAAGAATATGTAATAAATAAATAAGGCAGAAGCTTGTCATAATGATCAAGAAGCTTTTTTTACTGCGTTTGTTAAGAAAACGTCTAGCCTGCTACCTTCTTTGTGCTATACAATATAGTTAAAAATAACAAGCACAGTAAGGACATTCTGAAAGTAAGCCTACTCTGTTTTTTCTGTATTAGTAAAAAATGCTTCTTTTTTATACTGCAAAGGCTCTATGTATTCCAGTAATTTAATTATGGATGAAATAACTGCCGATTTGCCGATCATCATCAAAGATAAACATATAGCCTTAATAAAATCAATGGCTACCTATTCGACCTGTTACAACTAATTACAAATCCTACTTAAATAACCTTTTAAGCTTTAAACCCTTTTACTTTTTTACATACAGTAATGTTCAAAAGTTAATACCAAGTGAGCGATCGGGGAAGAAGGGCCGTAGTCAGGGACCAAGAAGCCGATGGTCACTCTAAAAGAGCTCCAGTGTTTCTCTTTGGAGAGAGGAGAACCTTCCAGAAGAAAAACCATCTTGTAGCATCATACTCAAAAAGACCTGATGCTATAATTGGTCCCAATAAAAAAAATTATTTGTTTCTTATGGTCTGAGAGTCCTTCAGGTGCCTTTTGGCAAACTCCAGGCGCCTGTCATGTGCCATTTACTGAGGAGTGGCTTCCGACAAGCCACTCTACCATACATGCTTGATTGGTGGAGTGCTGCAGAGATGGTTGTTCTTCTGAGAGGTTCTCCTCTGCTCTGACTTGCACCGTTAACTGTGGGACGTTATATAGGCAGGTGTGTGCCTTTCCAAATCATGTCCAATCACCTGAATTTACCACTGGTGGACATCAATCGAGTTGTAAAAACATGATATATTTTTTGTTTTTTATTGTTAATACATTTGTGAAGTTTTCAAACAAACTTTTATCATATCGTCATTATCTCATTATCGTCATATCGACATTGTTTGTAGAATTTTGAGAAAAATAATGAATTTAATCCATTTTGAAATAAGGCTGTAACATAGCAAAATGTGGAAAAAGTGAAGCACTGTGAATACTTTCCAGGATGCACTGTAAATCATTTGATCATCCAATCTTAGTGGGTCTCAATAATAGGCAAATACATCCTCATACGAACAACATATAACTTTTTTCACAATGCCATTATTTATTTAACAAATATGAAGCCAAAAAAGCATTAACATAAACATGTTGTAAACATGTAAACTGGTTCATTTAATGGTTGACTTAAAAAGGTGAAAGATTAACTTGCGACATTAATAACTAGCCACATATACAGAGATGGAGATTAGAGACGGTACTGTTAATAGGGGTCCAATCATCATTTTTAAGACAAAACTATTAATAATAATGTGCAGGAAAGAATTAGCTAATTAATAAGCTTGTGTTCTAATATAGTTTGTAATGGTGTTTAGTCAACCATATGATTGGGAAAATAGTTTAAGACTTTCCTAGTAAGACTTTAGTCTTGTAAGTAGACTTTTCCTGGTCTTATTTTTTTTTAAAGACTTTTTTTAAACTTAAAATTTAATGTTCATGTTAAAATGTTCAAACTATTTTAATCCCCTTAAACTTTAATGTCCCCCCGATTTGAGTAAAACTTTTTTTTTTTTAATTCACTTCAGTGCATAAGCGAACAGACAGCCATGGTAATGTAATAATGGTGATAATAGTTATGCTTTGAAATGTGCGAGTGCCGATACGCTACATGTCAGCACTCTCGGAAGATTGTTTATCTGTAGATAACCGGTGTATATTTGAGATTTGTGAAATAAAAATCTGACAGGTTGACATATTCCCAGAGTAAAAGTCATGTTTGTAATAATATAATAATAATATTTTATAATGACTGTTAGTTGTGTTTTTTATATGATTTTCTTTCCATGATAGTAACATTAACATGCTTCTTTCACTGTCTTCTTTATTCATTATACGGCAATTTTTTCCGTGGTTCGCTCTGGAATGTGTACAGACCACGCAAATGACCTGTGCTTTATAATGTAGGGGCAGGCACGCACTTCCCGCATCCTGGACGAGCCCCCAAACTGTTGAGTTTAAAATTTGATGAATGAACTGCTAGCTCTGTCTGCTGTAATTCGATACGCTTTCAGATATCGGGAGACACCCATCAAGCGTATGTGATTGTGTCTCTCTCGATATGGGCATGCGTTGAAGCACAGCGGACGGAGCCAGAGGTTAATTCGATACATTTTAAACTTAACAGTGACTAAGTGATGCAGTAATAAAAAGTGAAAAGTTTTTAGTACGTAACAGATTGGGGTGTGTGTGTGTGTGTGTGTATAGACACTGATAATATGAGAAACAATCACATCACTTAAAGCCATGGGTTTGGGATAAAATAAACATTTTCAGTCATTTTCTCAAACACAGCTAATTTCCCAAAACCTTTATATAACCACCAAATAATTACAATATACACTGCTTTTAAACTTTGGCTATGTAATCTTATGCCCACCCAAAATCAATCCTGTAAAATAAACCATAATACCCATAAGAATTACCTAATTAGTTAATATTTTTAAATTTACTGCAAGCTTCCCATTAAAAGTTTGCATACACTAGATTATATACATATATTGTACTGTATATCAAATAATTTTGAATGTAAAACAGCTTTGACCTGTTTAACAATATTTTAGTCACTATAAATTGTTTTTAAAAAATAACAATCCTTTATTAAATTAGTATTGTAATCATTGGCATACCATTGTGGTCTAAAGTAATAAAACACCTGCTGTTATAAGGAAATGATGCACTTAAAGGTGGATTGTTCTCCTGTAACAACACAGCCCATCATGATCGATTCCTTGTCTGGAAAATTGCACGGAGGCGCTGGACCACAGCTTCCCCAGCAAGATTACATATGCATGCTTTGCGCCTGAGTCTTATGTTTTTTAACTGAGGTAATCTGTTTTCCTATGTTATTCCATTATATTATATAATCCGTATTCCATAAAATACAAGACAAGGTCAGCCATAAATCTAATTTATACATATACCATAATATGTACAGCAGCATAATATTATTGAATAAGACATAATGCAAAGTAGCAAAACTTAGGTTACCTAAGGTATTATTCCAGTGATATATTTATATTTGGTCTGCTTCACAATGTTAAAAGCTGAAATTTTAGTGCAAAGCTGGAATGATGTGATGATACCATAACTGTTATTTTATACAATAAATTATTAAAATATGTAATTATGACTTGGCTAGATTTAATTTAACAATAATAGTATGATTTGTACATATTTATTATTACATACTGCTAGCATTCTTTGTTATTCCATCCTACCACAATACACAACAATGCCATGTGTGTACCCTACAAAATCCTTTACTACCTGCAGGTGTAGCCCATCAAAATCTACCATTTAATAAATCACTTCCTTAATTAAAACATTGAAATGACCTTTTTAATTTGCAAGTATTCTTCAGATTGAATGGCACGGCTAAGTAAAGTGAAGACAAGGCGGGATATCTAAGAGTGCCTAATTGGCCCAGTTCTTCGGGTATAAAAAAAACAAAAAAAAAAAAGTTTATTCATCTTTTCATCTGTCAATTACTGTGACTGTGGTGCCATCAAATCACTGAAGCAAATAAACAGAATAGAATAGTTAGCGCTCTCCTTCAGGCGTGATTAGCAGGTCTATGGCGTTACCAGAAAAGCCGTTCTTGTGAAAAGTGTTCCTGTGTTTTCAGATTGGGAACTGTCTTGAGATATTAAATCCATAAAGAATGGATATTTTATTTTATAATTAAGTGCAGGTGACACATTTCGCTGGTAAAAAGGTAAAAAGTCATTAATCTGAAAAAAAAAAAAAAAGCCAATTCAAGAACAGTGAATTCTTCAGTGCAGTGTACTACTACTACTATTAGATCACTTTAGTATAAATCTCCTATAAACTTATATATATATATTACAAATTACATGAATAGACAATAAAACAAATGCTGGATTCATATTTAAACCTTGCACCTCCATGGTCCGAGGCAATTCTATTTGTGCATGGAGTTTGCATGTTTCATGTTAGGATAACCTGACATGCAGGTTAGGTTAATTGGCATACCCCAAATTGCCTGTAGTGTGTTTGTGTGACGGATTGGCACCCTGTCCAGGATGTACTAAGTTTCCTGGGATAGGCCCCCACATCCCTGTATACAGGATAAAGCGGTATAGATGGTGAGTAAGTAATTCCATTTTTTTCTATGTACTGTAGAATATTAATAGAGCTCCAATATCGACACCCTCCCAGTAACTCTACACATTACATTATGAGAGATGCTGTATAATATTTTCATGTCTTATGTAAGTATTGTGGCGTCAATCAACACTGCAACATTTATAAAGATGCAAAGTGAAATAGAAAATATCAAACCTGATTTGCCACCAGTTTGACATACTGTATCCAACAAATATGGGCTTGACACTGATACTGACTGATTTATGCTTATAGGTTTAGTCAGTAAATTACTTCATGGAAAAAAACTTCGAAACTTGGAGTAATGTAAGTACCAAGTGCTGTTTTATGATCCGTATGATCAGTAGAGGCTGTTCTGCAAGAGCTCATCATTCTTACCCCCACACACCTACGGTCCCTACTCAGCCTGTCGCATCGAAGCTGCAAATCTGGAGGTCAGTGCCATCTGTCCCTAGCGGCAAAACGCTGTGTCCCTGTCTCTGCAACTGTCCCTGCCATCTCTTATTAACAAAAATTCAGGGAATGTGCGAAAATCTCATTGGAGTGAAAGTTGAGCTTTGATAGGGAAAAGGGCAGGATGTAGTTTTCACACTATTCGGACTGGCATGAGGACAGAACAAGAGTCCAAGCTTTATATGAAGGATTGCTGTCCTCTCCACGCACTCTCTACAACACAATTAAAACACAAGAAGGCAAAAGGAAGGAATTATTTATAGAGGACGCAGCCCAGTTGGCAAGAACAGAGCTGCCACATTCCTCGACTGTCGTTTCCACCTGCCGAGGCGCTAAACCTAACCGCATGAAGACAGAGTTGTCACACAGGCATGCACACACATACTCACACTCTAAAACAATTGTTTTCATAGACAGAGCTAAAAAAAAAAAAAAAAAAAAAAAAGGTAAAGACAGACTTCCAGTACACTGTATACGGTAAAAGAGACACATAGAGTTTGACTTACTCAGCTTGACATTCATGTCAAATCCAAACAGACATCGATCACACAGAGGAGTAATCACTGTTCAGCATCAGTACAGACTCAACAAGCCCAGCGCGATTGCAGGAGGCACTGCACACACAGCCCATACCATGTCAGACAGAGATGGGGGGGATAAGAAAGATAACCTGGATGGGAAAGCTGCAGAGCGAAAAAGATTATGGGTGGGATTTTATGTGTCTTAATTAAGGACAAATATTCATTAAGGATTAATATTATTTTGTCACGAAGAGGATGGGATTGAGATTAAGAGAGACAGAGAGAGAGAGAGAGACTGCAAGCAAAGAAAAGCAAGTAGAATATCACTAACTCTTACACCCACAACCCCCGAAAAAAACACCTCACCCAGGGGGAAAAAGCATGCCTCATCTCCGCGAGACAGATGAGGGGAAAACCGGCAGGAAGATGCCACTTCGCATTAAATGTCGGGGGTGGGAGGGGAGTCTGACAGACTTTCAAGGACACCCACTCGTTCAGGATGATTAGTGACTATCAGACTTGAGCCAAAACATTGAGAGTCCTTCATAAAGTACATGAACTATTATATTTTTTTTATCCTAGAATGGCCTCTTAAATACTGCCTCACGTGACCTTCAGTTTTTAAAAGACAGCAGAATTAAGGTCAAAAATTACATTCTCATTATTATTTCACATATACTAAATGGACAAACCTGCGATAAAACCATTGTATCCAAATCAATACATTTCAATATGGAGTTGGTCCCCTTTTTGCAGCTATTACAGCTTTCAAGCTTGTTGAAAGGCTTTAGACAAGACTTTGGTGTTTCTGGGGGAATTCGTGCCCATTCATTCTGTAGAGCATTTATGAGGTCAGGCGCTGATGGTGGACAAGCAATCTCGCAATCTCCGTTCCAGTTCGTCCCGAAGGTGCTCAATGGGGTTGAGGTCAGGGCTCTGTGTGGGCCAGTCAAGTTCTTCCACACCGAACTCATCAAACCATGTCTTTATAGTCCTTGCTCTGTGCACTGGGGTAGTCATGCTGGAATAGAAAAGGGCCTCCTTCTCCAAACTGTTGCCACAAAGATGAAAGCATAGCATTGTCCAAGATGTCTTGGTATGCTGAAGCATTAAAATTGCCCTTCACTGGGGATAATAGGCCTGATTAAAACACTTGAATTCAGTAATTAACAGGTTTGGCCAAATACTTTTGTCCATATAGTGTATCCGTCAACACACGGGTTGTGTTATTTTTAGTTTTGCAATGGAGCTACAATAATAGCATAATGCAAACCATTGTTGGTATAAAATTACTCCCTGAACGGGATGCCAAGCATTTGCAGAGCTTAAACATTTGCACAGCTTTGAACATACCTAAAGTGAAGGGCAGAGAAAAAAACACCAATCCTTCCTGTTTTTTTTATTGGTGCGATTGAAGGAAACTGGAGAGCCTGAAGGAAACCTACACTGACACAAGAAGAACATGAGAAACTCAACACAGACAGTAACCTGAGCTCAGGATCAGATCAAGGACCCTGGAGCTGTGACCTCGCAATGATACCCAATGTACCACCATGCTGCATTTGCAATATCCTATATCATGAAATTTGATAAGAATGTAATGAATGTTAGTCAAGTTAGCTTCATAGCCTGGGAGGCCAGTTTAATTTAGCAACATATATCCCTACTCGACAATGTTGCATAATATTATATAATAAAAATAATAAAATTGTTACTTAGGATACAGCATTATATGACTGTTTTTTTATGAGGACACATCAACTCTTTTAGATGAGGAGAAAGACCGTCATAATTTCACCTATACTGCAAGTGCCTGGCCCATTTTGGTGTGCATTAAGCTCTGCTTTTAGGTTGAATTTTCTAAAAATTAGAAAATGACCCAAAACACACTGTCAACACAACAAAGGAGAAAAGAGTGGAAGGTTGAAGACCTTAACCTACGTACATGATCATGCACTTCACCTCCTGAAGTGGACACTGAAGTGAGAAACCCCTTACAACAAACAATAACTAAAGGAAATTGTGATCCCAACCTGGAAAAACCTCAGAAAAGAAGAATGTTAGGCTACACTCCCATTAGAATTTACATTTCCAATTTTGGTCAGATTGGATTTGCATGTCATGACGGGTCACATTCATAATTACAAAAGACCTTTATCTATCTCTAATGCGGATGCGTCCTCTAAAAAGGCACAAATTCGTACATCAATATGTTTGTTTGCACAAGTGTTAAAATATTCATTCATTTCAAACAATGGATGTGATTTTAGCAAAAATATGCTTGGCATATGCTTGGATGATGGCAAGCAGTTGTATGCGCCCCCCCAGACAGCAGTAAAAGATATCAGATCTGTGTCACATTGGGGAACAAGTCAGATTTGAGTTTACTTCAGGCTGGTAATGTGAACACAGCCAAACAGTTTGGTTATGTAAGTGGGTCACCAGCTTTATGAAATGCAAGAAATATTACAATCGATTGATATGAATCTATTTATTAAGTGGTGTTGTTGGTTTTCCGGCTGCTCCCATCAAGGGGTCACCACAGCGGGCCATACAGCTTGGCATGGGTTTTTTTTCATGCCGAAAGCCCTTTCTGACGCAACCCTCTTATTTTATCTGGGCTTGGGACTAGCACTGCATCCAGTGGCTAGGGTTTGGGCATTGGGTGGGAATTGAACCCGGACCTTCCGCGTGGCAGGCGAGGCACCAGGCCTCCCACCAATGCCCAAATCTATTTATTAAGTATAATTTACTTTATTTAAAGTCAAGACTATTTATCTAAAATCTGGGTGGTCTGCCACCAAAAGTGCTACACAGCATATTTCTTTAACATCTAGATGAGACTGTATCTTGTGATGAATCCTTAGCTAATCCTTGGGTGACCATGTGATCAGTTTTGTAGTTGTGTTTGAATAGTCAGGCTATACTGTTGCACAGCAGAATTGGGAGAGGCAGTGATGGAGATCAGAAGGAGTCTCTGCATATCAATGCAGCTTCTCTGCTCAGCCCAGAGCTGCAGTGCACCAAAAACTCAGGATGCAGAAAAGAGCACACAGATCCTAAGCAACCTTCCCTACAGAGCTATCAATCTCCTCAGACCGCTTGCAGTTGAAGGACTCTCGCGGAAAACTTTATGACATGTGCGATATGGAAGTGCAGACGGTGTCAAATCGAGTTTTATAGCCATAGATGTACATTGCATTGATTGAGAGTCACCTGGATGTCAAAGCTAAATATTCTTGCGTAACACTTTTGGCGTATTGCATGAGTCACATAAATAGTCCAATGATAAACTCTGAAAGGTACTTTTATAAAAAAAAGCATTCAAAAAAAAAACTTCAAGGATGGAAACTCATTTATAGAAATCCCAACTCTTTAAAGATTTTAATACCAAGGTCTGATGGAGTAAACATGAACATTTCTCCATCAGCATCGTCTGCTCTGGTAGCACTTGAGCCTTGACCTGGGTAATTTAGCAGGAAAGATTCCCCTCTTCAGGTCGATGACATGTCAAGGTCCCCGGAGTCATTACCTGACGATAAATGACTCCTGCAAGCACAATGACAAGCATAAAATGTGATTTTACTGCTCATCTGCCATCTCAATCCTCTCGAATAAACATACAGAGTCTGGCTTCATGCTACAGTAGAACCCATTTTATATCAAGGGCTGATATGAGCAAGGCGACACTATGATGCACTTTATCCAGAAGTGAAGCCAGAGAAAAGCTCTCCTCATATCAAATGCCCCTGTTTATCTATTAACACACAAAATCTAAAATGTAGTGTTCTTTAAAAAAAAACATGATAATAAATGGCAGCTGGGTCATAGGGATCTGATTGTTTTACATCATCATAACCAGGGAGGGGTTGGGAGTGCAGACTGCAGTATCAGGATGTTGCTCTCATTTTTCTCTCCCCCTCTCCATCCCTTCCCTTGCTCTGACCTTGCAGCTGAAGGCAGACATACTGTAGAGGGAGGAAGTGAGCAACATTAACACTGTTCACTTTATCAGAAAAAAATAACATCTCCAGAAAATGACAGGGATCCTCTACTGCTATTTCATGACAGGTTCCCATCACACACACAAACAAGTTTCACTTGAAAACTTTGCCTGCACAGAACTCTCTCGGAACACAGCTATCTAGTTTCTTGGCAACTTAACTGTTGCAACTTATTTATGCCCCATCATTGTGTCTTGCTCCAAATCGATCTCGGGTAAACCCATCATTCATTTATCGCTAAACTCTTTGTTAAACGTGAACGAGAAACAAACCTTGCACAGATAATCATACGACATTAACTAAGATCTGGGATCTGATTTTGTTGTTGGCATTTCAAAATATGTGAAATTTTCTGTGACTCTTTATATAGATTCATTTAGTCTGAATTTGTAATGTTATGGCTGGACTGTTCATCCTACAGCAATACAAAATTACAGATGGCAACACTGCAGTTCCGTTCTATTTATTTTCTCCCAAATTAAGAAAATGCACATTTGCAGGTGTCATGACTATGCCGGAATTATGCCGATTACAATTCCCAGACTACAGAGGGTGCATTCCAATCGGCTTGAAAGTTCCTGCGAATTACACAGGCTATTCATCTCTGTTAAGTGCGATTCCAAAACAGCAAGGAAGCGAAACTGCTCAGTTCAAAGCAAAGTGTGAACAGTGTACGGAACAAGTGATCAATGGGTCTACACTTCGCTGGAAGTGGCCATCGCTGGAGCAAATAAAAATGGAGCTTGAAAAGGTCTTTAATCATTACTATCGAGAATGACATAATATTAATAGATCATCATAATTTTCCTTTTCATTTAATTGTTAAATCCTAAGCAATAGATAGGCTAGTTATCTGTAAAAAAACAAAAGCAGCCCCATTAATACTTTCTGCATATCTTGTAAAATAATGTACTTAAACATTTTAACCATACACAGGACGCTGGTGGCTCATTGGTAGGTTTCTCACCTGCCATGGGGAAGGCCTGGGTTCAATTCCCACCAAATGCCCAAATCCCAGCGACTGGATGCAGCACGGATAAAATGGGAAGATTTTGTCAGGATGCGCATCCGGAGTAAAAACCTGCCAAAAGTTGTGTGTGGATCGGATGGTCCACTGTGGTGACCCCTCGATGGGAGCAGCCGAAAGACCAACAACACATTTCAACCATATATGTTTTGTAATGGTTTCAGCTTTTGTTTCAATAAATATTCAATATTTAATTTCTGTAGTGTGAAATGCCCACAGTAACAGCAACAGGTATCTCGTATCTGGTGTCCTCATCTTGCTGTTGCCTGCCTTGATCGGTGTCATGTGTTTATCGCCTGACCGTTGCTTGGGTCTCGATTTTCATACTTCTTTGTATCGATTGATTAGATGAATAAAGTCTACATGCACTTGCCTCTGTATTAGAAAACAAATTACAAATTACAATCATTCCAAGAGCATCACCTTACTAAGACTTGGGTTATAAGGTCTCAGAAATGTGTAGTTTCCTTTACAGGCTGATGTTACAACAGCATGCATTTTTACGCTCTATAAATTTTAAGCTCCTTTTCCCTTCAGAATGGCATTAGCAAAATTACTGCCTCAGTTGAAATTTAGTGTTTTGTTTTGTTTATATTCTCAATAATATATGGCAATAAGAATAAAAAAAAAAGTCTTTTGTGATTTCTAATCGGGCAGGTTTTTATGACCAGCAAACACACTTTTGAACATAAGAACACCATGTTCAACTTAGACCAAAGCCTGATGTTTTGAAAAAAGAAAGAGCATCAAGTCTCTGCAGCAGCAAATGTCTACCTATTACTGTCTTCGCACGCCTCATTTCCCAAAGTCTCCTGTGCAAACCTGACAGTGAGGCTAATTCTATCCCTACCAAAACCTATTATTTGCAATGATCAAAATGCAGGTGGCTGGCTGTATTTCCAAGTAAAACTTGGCAGCCAAAATACAGGCATTGCATTTGGCTGCAGTTGTGCCACTAATGGCTGCACAATTGATGACTGCCACTTTGAAACAAGAGAACTCCAGGAACTTTAAACAGTGTGATTATGTACTGGATGATGTATTTGGTGATGCATCACTAATACTTAAACAGCTAATGGTATGCAACACTGTTCTAGACACAGCACTGTCTACAATAGTTGTCTTAAACAGCTATACAGCACTACAGCTCCTCTGAAAGGACTGGAACACCAAGAGCAAGTCTTTTGTCTTTGATATAAACTGAAGAAATTTTGGGTTTGCAATCAAAAGATAAAAATTTCTGCTTTTATTTTCTGATAGTTACATCTAGATGTGTTAGTCCATGGCACGTATGAGGTATAATCTTGAGCTGAGCAAAAGTATAGGAACAGATAATCTGCGAAATTATCCTTTACTTGCAATAACTGCATCGAGGTGATGAAAAACTCATGTCACCATCGCCACTTTTGGGATGCTTTTACAGGCTTATAGCACAGCATATTTTCAAGTTGTTGTTCATTTCGGGAGGTACGCTCTTCAGACTCACCCTAAGAAGGTAAACTGTGTGCTCATTTGTCTTAAGGTCCGCTCATTCATTCGACCAGACTAAAATCTAACACCTTTTTCCCCTGATGAAGTTCTTGAAGTAATTGATGACGAATTTCCACCAAATCTGGTTGGACGCATGTTTTTGTAAATTGTCACAATGCTTTTTGTAGAATTTTATATGAATTTTACTGCCATTATCAGAAAAGATTAAAGAGCCCATTTAAGAAGCAGACATGCAAGTCCACGCCATGATTTTACCTCTACCATGCCTTAACAAAGAACTTTTTAGCTCATTTGACCCTTGGGTCATTAGTACATTAGTTCTTTCTATACATTTTTGCCTTTACATCAGATTGGTACGATTAATCTTGGTTCCAGAACTTTTGTGGCTCATCTATGTATTTCTTTGCAAATTCCAGGTCTTGGATTGCATCTTCTCGTTAATTGTTGTTTCTTTGTTTTGAACTGATGTTGCTTCCTTGTCTGACCATTTGATGGCTGGTTATTAGTACACATTTTTCCAAACTGTTGTAGCAGCTTTGCCCAAAGCATGTGAAAGGGTTCTAGTTAACTTTTCCTTCTCTTCTCAGCCTCAAAATGGTTTGCTTTTGCCTATTGACAACTATCTGGTCTTTATGTCAGTTTATCCTTTTTATGACAAACACAATCTAAAAACCCAGGGTTTAAAAAAGTATCCTTCCAAAGCTACAGTATTAACTGTTTAAACAATTCATTTAACGTGGAAGAAAAAAAAAAGCACCTACTGTATGACTCACATTTCAATATTTTTGATCATGCGAAATATGAATGCATTCAAACAAAATGGATGTTCTAAGCTGCCTAACACAATTACAACAATATACTTTTTTTTTTTTAATATGGAGTCTATCTCAGGAGATATAGGACACGAGGCAGGGTACAGACATATAGGACACCTAGACAGGGTGCCAATCCATCGTAAGGCACCACTACGGGCAATTTGGGAACACCAGTGAACCTAATCTGCATGTCTTTGGACTGTGGGAGGAAACCCGAGTACCCGGAAGAAACCCAACAAGCATGGAGAGAGCATGCAAACTCCACGCACACAGACCCCAAGGTGAGAATCAAACACTCAACCCTGTAGATCCGAGGCCAAAGTGCTAACCTCCACGCCACCGTGCCACCTGTCTTAGAGCAATAAAAAAAATTTAAATTTTTTTTTTAAGAATTTGCCTTGCTGTTTCAATATCTTTGAAGATGACTATACATATACTTCCATGTTAATAAAGATACAACATAAAGCAGTGGGTTTAATGTTTCTAATGTATACCATATAGCAGTGCCATACAGTCCCCCTACATTCGATCATGAAACATTTTAGTTTTATACTGTGTATAAGCCAATTGTGTTCGTATCCTAATCCTAATTAATATCCATTGTACCTAGAAAATGTTTGTTGGACTTACAAACAAATTGGACTTACAATGTTCGCATGTTGGGGACTTACTTTACTGACATTATTTCATAGTTCCCAAACATAGAGGTCATCCAGCTTATACACAGTATAAAACTAACATGTTTCATAGTACAATTATGATACATCTGTCTGTAATCTGTACTTGCAATATTAAACATGTTAAGACTTGTACAGTATATAATCTCAGGATGCATTTAATAGCGTTTAGTGTTTATGTAATTATTCAGTCATCAAAATCATGAGGCAGCTGCATGGTACATGAAATCAGGCAGATACAGGACAAAAACTTTAGTTAACATCCGAATCACACATCAGAATAAAGAACAAATGTAATTTTAGTGACTGTGCCCTACTTAGTTACAGAGATTTGAGTATTTAAAAAAATGCTGATCTCTCAGGCTTTTCTTTTCATCAACAACAGTGTGTTCTCTCTCTTAGCTAAAAGTTTAAATTCATATATATATATATTAACCACCAGAGGATCTCGGTAATATTTTCTGATTTCATGGGACAAGTCACCAGGGTCAAGATGATGGCCAGAGTTCCTTCTCAATATACAGTACATTTATTCTTTATAATAAGCAAATGTATTACTACCTGAAGTGCAGAAACAGAACATACATCCAAATGTCAAAAGCATCCAATTGGATTCTTGAACTCATTGTTGGATAAAACTTAAAAAAGATTTTTTTTAAGGGTTGTAAAATATGATTGGTTTTGCTTATAACACTTTTGCTATGAAGTAGAGTTGAGTGTTGCAGATTTGCTTGATGTTCGACGAGGTGGGGATCTCATTAAGGACTAAGACACAAGATAAAACCCACACCCACATTTTCCTGAAAATCCATCCAGGACTCAGAACCCCTGGCTGCTTGTAGTTTTTTTTTCTCAGGATTTCTTGAATTGGTCTTTAGCCCATGCTGAGAAGAGGCATCCCACTGGGAAAACCTTGGCTGTAACTGGAAAGAAAAACATTATATAGTCTGTTCTAACCATTGAAGCAAGTTAGGACTATTCGAAAGGGTGTTTAGAATTTGATGTCATTATTTTCCTGTCACATCATAGAGTTTGACTATTAACTGGTCAATACCATTTTAGTCTACCATCAGTGTGTCTGCTTTGATAAGGTAAATTATGCAGATTGGGAGAAAATGATGCAACAGTCACCATGCAAACCCTCCTCTAGGCATTTCCATTTAAATTTACATTAATCTAGGAAGCTTTTACAGTAGCGTTGTACGTGTTTTGTCTTCTAAATCATACCTTTGCAAAACCCAAAGCTGCCTGTCAAAAATAAGCAAAAAATCTAAAGTAAATAAGGGCTTTCAAATTCACAAACTTCTAGAATATGCGTGTTTGACACTCTCCACTTGTGGGAGATTTAGAGCTTGGGAAAAAAAAAAGGTGTTTGTGGGGGGGGGGGGGGGTGGACTTCCAGTTGCTAAGCAACAGGGTGGCCTGAGCAGTATGAAAGATGCTTGTGGACGAGCGCAAAAAGAGCTTGAACAGCACTACTCCAGCCCTTGAAATGGTACACTGAGCTAATAATTAATACAAATTCACATGATCGTCATGTGCATGGACATCGCCTTGCGTCATGTGATTTCAACCATCGAGTCTTACATTTAGGGTCATTGCTAGGTCCAGAGAACAGGGCAAAACCGGGTGAAAATGAATGACAGTAGCATCATCACTAACAATAAAAAAATTTCAACCATGTCTAGACATTACTTAATTTTTCTTCCAGTCTTGTTTATATTCTACAGATGAGCATCTAGGGGGGAAAAAAAACAAGTAGTAGCTTTTAAAATTATTTAAAAGTGATTTGTATCAGTGTCACTGCATCACAAAGACAAAAAAGTCAAACCATTATCTGGATAATTAGAATATATCATTTGAATTTCAAAATCTAATTGTCGGAAAGCAATGAATTACAGATGCAGTAATGGTAGACATCCTTAGATGCTTCCCATCCTTGGATGCTTCTCCTTCAGTCATCTTGCAACGACTGGAGCCTTTAGCCAGGAGGTGTCATCAGATGGTTACCAGCGATCCCAAAGTGTTTCGACCCTTAACCATAACACTCTCCTGTTGGTGGGTCAGTAGTGGTACAAATGCAGTAGAAAAAATATTTAATGAGAACGAATGCAGTCCAATCCAATGATCACAACATGTAGCTGCAGAAACAGGAAATTCGAAAACATCAAGCAGAAGGACTTTGATACAAGGTGTGAATGAGACAGAGAGCAAAGTCAAAGTGAGTAAAGTCAAAGTCAAGTTCAAACAACACTGAGCATTCATGTCATACTGACATATCCAGAGTCTTTTTATATAGGCTGTGAGAGTGATTGCTAACAGGCGCACATGGTTAAAACTGTGTAGCGTGGTTTTGGGATTGTAGTCTGAGGTATCCTGTGGCGGGTACTGGGATGTGGAGTTTTTCTGGGACTCTGGCATTTTCCTGACACTAATGATGCACTTGATGTCATTACACAGCATACTGTACGTAATCCATCGAGCACCTAACAGCCATCCTTCAAACCTGGTTGGATTGGACTCATTTTACATGGGTTAGCAGGAGAATCCAATTAATACTAGAAAATCTCTGAGAATCAGTCCTGCCCAAATCAGTATCCATCCAACCACCTAGGAACCTCTGTAGTCCAAATATGGACTGTGGAGGTCAATGGTGACCACTATATTCATTCCCATTTTTACAACCATGGTAGGACCTCCGTTCAACATTCACACATGCATTCACACACTATGGGCAATTTGAGAATGCCTAATCTGCAGGTCTTTGGACTGTGGGAGGAAACCCACAACTCATGGGGAGAACATGCAAACAGACCCTGAGGCAGGAATCAAACTTGAACCCTGGAGGTACAAGGCGACACTGTTAACCACTAAGCGATTGTGCCACCAAATATATGGTACTGTATATGCCCCCTAAATTAACATTCACTCTTCTTCAGTTTAAAAGCACTCTAGGAGCTCTCATCCCAATACCAAGCTACAAACAGGCCCTGTACAAGATTTTATGCAGTAAAATACAATTTAATCAACACCGACTTGGATTTTTAGAAACTACAGTACGATTCTTAGGTATTTGGTAAATGATTGAGTCTCTAGCACAGGTAAAGCTTATACAGGACATCACCATGTGTCCATAAATTGGTGGTAGCCACAAGGAGAATCTATCATAAAAAAATCAGTCAATAAAACTTATGTCAAGAACACGAACCAAATATGAGTAATACTTCAGTAGTGGAAAGTACATAATATTTTAGCCAGAGGGATTGTGTCTTGTTAAATCCACCACCCATCTTGTGAGTGACATCTTCCCTCACCTCTTTAGACCTCCTGGCAGAGGTCTGTTGGGAGCTAGTGAATGCAATTGAAAAAACCTTGCTGTTCTTGGGATGTCACTCTTCTCAATATGTGACTTTTTTGTTTTCACAATTTCTCTAGGTCTCCTTTCAGGTGTTGCTTTCCTGCAGCTTCTCCTTTTCCAAAACTTTTAGACACTACCATGAGTTTTGATTGCCACATCTCTCATCTGCTTATCTATTACTACTACACAGATGTGCATTCACTATTACTTGCTTATGTGCCTGGGTTTAAAAGTCCCACAATATCTTAGTATGTGTATTATACACTCTCTAAAGATAATCCATTTGAAACGTGAAATATCATACCATTAACTTCCATTTTCAGATATTTGTGTATACCGTTGCTGTTAATCTTGGTTTCTGGCTGCATCATGCACTCTGCTGCTAGGCACCGGATCATGTCTCATGGGCATACAGTATCTGCACTGAGTTGCCATATGTAATTAGCTACACCTGTTCTGTTTCTGCATTCATTGGCCATTTTATTAGGTGTACCTACGTCATACAGTAGGTGCACCCCACTGTATATATACTGTAGCATGCATAGCAAAACATGGGACTGAAACCAAACTGATTGGACAAACTGACCTTAAAGACAACAAAGTGTTTCTAAAGTTAAAGTTAAATGATGCCCTTCACATGTCGAGTCTAAGAACGCATGGAAAACAGCCACCCCGCTTTATCCTCCTTTCCAAAGGGTGCCGTGGTGCTTCTCATCACCCTTAAAGCACGGAGGGAACACAGAAAACGTTACCAGCTGATCCAGGAAGACAGAAAGAGTGAAGCTGACTGGTTTGTTTTATGTCACATGACCTGAAAACGGCATTCTGAAAAATATGGATTTTTCGACTTGCTGTGAGCCGGATGCCGTGCAAGCGTCGTAGTTTATTTTCAAATGTTTATCAGCACTGCTACAGTATTTTTCGAGTATCCCGATTTAAACCATTGATACTTTGCTGGGATTGCATTCACGCTGCAGTACATTAGTTGAGCAAATCTAACCAAAAATACATTTACTGGCATTACTAACCTTAATATTAAAATTAGTTCAAGTATGAACTCATGTGTGTGTATTTTTAGAATTGAGAGCCTGTCAGTAAGGTTGACTAAACCTTAACAACCCTTTAACTCGTATGAAAAAAGGCAGTTTTCAATGTATTATTATTATTATTATTAGTAGTAGTAGTAGTAGTAGTAGTAATTTTTGGAATAACTGTATAAAAGTGTATAATATTAATATAATTACAAAAGTACATCTCTGTGCAACATCTCTGTAAATCTATGTGCCTTTTACACTGGTTACATTTAGGACATCTGGACATCTGATTTGTCTAGTAATAAATGAGCCCCAACACACTTTAATTATGTAAATGTCATGTAACTCAGGATGTATTCACCAGACCCGATCAAAAAGCCTTATAGTACTGCTGAGCATACTTACGGTAATAAGCTTTGTCTGCCTGTTTACCACTAGGCATGTGATCATATATTTTTTTCTTCAATTATTTTCCTTACACACTGTCACTATACAGTACCTACTGTATGTTAATATTAAAAAGAACGAGTGGTATTTTGTGCTTACAAACTAAAGTTTAGAGTATTCTGAATACAGTAGGATGACAGTAGTTTTTCATATTTGGTGCAGGGGAAACGGCTTAAAAAATATGGTCGGCATTTTAGATGCGTTATTTTAACCCACATGAAAGGGTAAGTAAGTATTGGGATGTCAATATGTAATAATCACACTTGCCTATTCTGCAATCAATAGAGTGGTATAGGCCTCATAAAAGTGGCTTCAAAATAAACTGAAATACGAACCCTTATTACCTGACACACAGCTTTTAGCCCCATTGTCTGTCTGGGAGCAAGCACATAACCTGTAAGAGTGTGGTTAAAGTGAGAAATCCTGCAGGAAAAGAGCCAAGCTGATATAAGACCTACTCCAACTGCTGCAGCGACAAATTAGATCAAGATCACGACAAGAGTGAAGCACAGCTTTATCCTGCCTTCTTCATAAGTAAACACAAAAAGTAAAAGATATCAGTCTGGGTGAGGTTTACACTCAGCAGTGTGAAAACGGGTATAGATTCAGTCCGGATGACATACAGTCCCATTCAAAAGTATCAGAATAGCGTGGCCAGCTCTTTTGTTTTTGCTTTACACTCGAGGCTTTTTGGTTTTAGATTAAACAATGAACATGAGACAATAAATCAACTTCCATTTCCTGATATTTACAACTTCTAACCATCTGTCCATCCATCCATCCATCCATCCAGGAACCTCTGTAGTCCAACTATGGACCGTGGAGGCCAATGGTGACCATTGTATTTATTCCCATTTTTACGACCGTGGTAGGACCTCCGGTCAACATTCATATGCGCATTCACACATTACAAGTAATTTGGGAACGCCAATTAGCCTAATTTGTATCTCTTTGGACTGTGGGAAGAAACCAGAGTACCTGGAGGAAACTCACCAAGCACGGGGAGAACATGCACACTCCATGCACACAGACCCCTAAGGCAGGAATTGAACACCAACCCTGTACTGTACTGTAGGTGCAAGGCAATAATGCTAACCACTAAGCCACTAAACTTAAAAAATAGCAACTGTTGTTTGAACTCACCCATTTTTTTCAATTGACAATGTATTAACGTGCGTAAGAAGTATGAATCAGAAGACCAGACTAGAATTCTGAAAAAAAAAGCATAAATAAAAGAGATGAGCCACAAAAGTTCTGGAACAAAAAATAACCTTTATTAAAGTTATGGAAAGGTCAAAGTATGAAGCAAGAAAGAATCAGTTCATGATCCAAAACATACAATTTTCATACTGTAGGTCAAACACAGTAGCTTGGGCTTGCATGGCTGCTTTTGGAACAGCCTGCCTAATCGTTATTAATGATGTACTGTAACTGCTGGAATCAACAGAATGAATTCAGAAATCTACAGAAACATCCTGTCTGCTAATTTATCTAAAATGCATCCAGTCTAATTGGGAGGAATGTCACCATGCAGCGAAACAATGACCCAAAACGACACTTACTCACTCACTCATTATCTATGCCGTTTTATCCTGTATACAGGGTGGCGGGGGACCTGGAGGCTATCCCAGGAGACTTACAGTAGGGCACAAGGGGGGCAATACTCTGGACAAGGTGCCAATCCATTGCAGAACAAGACTTCATAATAGGGGGCATTTTAGAGTAACCAACTGACCATGCAGTACAAGCCAAAGAAGATCCAATACACACCTTAAACGCATCACAACAGAAAAAGGAAAGTTATGTGTCAGTAGTTCCAAAACTTTGGATTCCCATGGATCCTAATAGCTTCCCAATAAGTGTTTTTTTTTTTTTTTCTGGGTAAAAACACATGACCAGAAATAGAAACCAGAAAGACTTGCTTCAAAGCCATAGGAAGCTACACACAAAAGAGAAAAGAATTAAGACATACTGTTACTAGACACTTGAAATGTATTGTTCAACAGTGAATTTATAGCTCTATATTTAGCTGTAAACCCCTGCCTACGTATTAAAAAAGGGTCATGAAAAGACAACTCTTACACAGATTAATGAGGGCTTACAAGCAATAGGTGCAAGTAATTACCTGCCATGGCAACAGAGACAGGAAACATTGACCATGTATGGAAAGTAGCCAGGGCGAATTGGGACAGAATCATGGCAGATGTGACACAATGAAGCTCAGTGTGCAGTGCCAAGTTTCCCTCCACTCATTTTTTTTTTTTATTAGACAGCCTTATGAAAACAAAATCACAAAAAATGATACATTAAATAAATAATACATTTAAGAGATATTTTAAGATAAGGATATTAATAACAGTTTCATTGTTGATAATCGATGGCAGATGCGTCCATGCGTTCTTTTCCGTCTTTACTAGAGTTTCTATATCTGTAAATCCTTTGATATTTCTTGTGCAGTCATTCCCAAACAATGACCTTTCCTGCTGCATTAAAAACGAGTAAAGCCATTATATTCATGGGTAACGTATGATTCATGTTATTTTCAACAATCAGGGTATCCTTGATTCTTAAATGTCAGGCAAATATAAAATGTTACGCAACTTTACTGTGCTCACAAATTCTTGTTCACGCTGGCCTTTTATATAATCATCGTCATATAATCGATGGCATTTTTCTGTGAAAGAAATAATTTAAAACTCGTTAACAACACTTGCAGAGTGATTAAAAATCTGACCGGACTCACACGCTTCTTGTTGTTATGGTAACATTGACACTAAACCTCGCTTCATGCATGCACATAACTTTGGATTGGAATTGCATCTAGCATGCATATTAATGAAGTGTTTTTAGGATACATATAATCAGTTCATTGGAAATCTGCGACTGCTATACATTTATATACATTGTTTTAATGCCTGTGAAAATTCCTGTAAGAATTCTAATAGATTTTAACCTCTTTGAGTAAAACCTGCTATATGTAGTCAAAAAAGGCCCAAGTAGCCATATGACATATAAATAAGCAAATTATTTCTGAGGAATATAAAAACCCAAATGGCCCTGACCTAGTTATAACACCTCCACAGCATTTGTGTAATCTAGACCTCTCTCTCTCTCTCTTACACACACATCTTAGAACATCCATGTTGAGCTATATAGGCATGTGCTGATGATAGTTATTTATGGAAATAATTTACAAATGCATGCAGAGATACATGACATTTAATCTGCTTCAAGTGTGATAGCATGTTTGTCATGTTACGTGTGAATAATAGTTTACAGTATTAAGGATTATGTGTCTGTATTAGAAATGCTGCCAGTTATGCAATACTGTATATTGTGATAGTCACCATTCATGCACGTTACAAAATAAAATGTTCATCCAGTACGCCTAAATCCCATCTGCTTTTTTTCTCCCCAAAAAGACCGGCATTGCAATCGGGTTATTATTTTTGCCTAAAAAAATTAAAAACTGTCTAGAACATTATTGATACAAATACGGATAGTGCTGGACCGTCAATTTTGCAAAAGAAATATGGTCGAAAAAAGAATTGTGAATGGAGATCACTTAAATGCTTGGTGAAATTGCCCTGTTTAATTCAGAGCTACAGTATGTTCAGTATGTTTAGTAAACACAATGTGATGAGAACTCACAGGATTGGGACTAAACAGGGGTGTGGCCATAAGAAAACCTCTCGTCATTAAGTACAATCAGAAAAAAAAGGCTTCAGTTTGCTAGGAAGCATAAAGACTGGAAGTTGGAGCATAGAAGCAGTTATGATCTAGGCTTGCTTCAGTTGGTCAAACCTAGGCTCAGCAACATTATGTGGCAATAAAATAAAGTCAAATGATGACCTAAATGTACTGCATGGCCAGGTCATACCATGTATGGACATTTCCTTCCCTGATGGCATTGGTGTAATCCAGGACTCAAATTGTCAAAGAGTTGTTCTGAAAGCATGAAGAATCATTTTCACACATGAATTGGCCACAGTTTGTGCCTTGATTAAAGCAAAAGGAGATCAAATGAATATTAGAGTGAGCTACTTTTTACTTTTTTAGCCAGGCAGTGTATAATCCACCACCTGCCATCATCGTGATGGTTGTTAATGCAAGTACTTGTACGTTTAAAAAGCCTATCATCTAATTACGATCTAAGTACAGCTTAATCAGCTTGAAGGAATTTTGCAATTATGATCAGCCATAACATTGAAAGTACCTGCCTAATATTGTGCAGGTCCCGCTTGTTGCACCAGAACAGCCCTGACCCATCAAGCCTGGAACTTTAAAAGACTTTTGAATCGTTTAAGACGTTAGCGACAGATCCTTTATGTTTCTGTAAGCCGCAAGGTGGAGCCTCGATCAGACTTCTTCACGCAGCACATCGTACAGATGCTTGATCAGATCTGGGGAATTTGTTGCAGTGTGGCAGGGGGCTTTGTTCTGCTGACAGTTGCTAAGAAGTTATACGTTTCAAAGTAAAATCCAGGACTTAGCGGTTCCCACCAGAACACTGCGAAGAGCATCACACTGCCTTCATCGGCTTGCCTTCTTCCCATATTGCATCCTGGTGCCATCTCCTGCCCAAGTGACACATATATCCGGCTGTCCACATGATATAAAAGAAAGCATGATATACATCAGACCAGACAACCTTATTCCATTGCTCCATGGTTCAGTTCTGATGATCATGGGCACTTTTAGCAGTAGAAAAGGGTCATCATGAGGCACTTAGCACCATACAGAGCAAATTGCAATAGGCTGTGTGTTCTGACACTTTCTTTCATCATAACCAGCATTAGCTTTTTCGGTAATAAGACCAGATGTGTTAGTCTTCACTCCCCATGTGAATCAGTAGGCCTTGGGCTCCCATGAGCCTATATCAAGAACTCAATGCTCCTTTGCTGCCTCATATATCCTAATCCTTGCCAGGTACCACTGTATCAAGGCAATGTTATTTACTTCAGCTGTCAGTGGTTTTAGTGGTATGGCTGATTAGTTTATATTTATGTTCATTTCTTGGATTGGTAGTGACTACAAGTTAAATTCACTCAAGTGCGATTGAGTGTTTTAATGTTTAAAGTTTGCACTTCATTTTTGTCTGTGAATAAAAAAAAAAATAGATACATCAACCGATCCATCAACGTTTGCCCAAGTTAACCATTTGCTAAAATGATGTACCTGTACGTATGTATGTGAATTATGCTGTCATATACAGTAAAATAGGGGTTAAAGTTCATCCAGATGAAAGTGAATAGGCTTTATCACCAGGCAGATTTTATTCATACTCGGCTCAGGAGGATTTGTGGAGCCAGTATTAATGTAACACCAGGCACAACCATTTTATAATAAATTGGAATTTTAACCCTGCCCTCAAACACAGTACCTTTACACATTGCCTTTAGGGAAACAGGGCTTACCACTAAAGCCGATGAACTGAAAATGATTTTGATCATTGGGACTGTACTCCTTCTGCAGTACGCTATACAAAAAACATACACCAGCGTTAACACAGCTGATGTGGATTGAAACGCTTGTTAAAATGCAAGAATAATTGCCCTCTGCTGTAAATTGGCCTGAATGGAGACAGAGGATGATATTACATTGCCTAAGAACAAGAGTGAGTCAAACCAATACATTGGCAAACCACATGAACGTAGCAAGTGATTGGCTACAGTAATGGCCATTAAACCAAAAATAATGAATATTTTTAATATTTAAAAAATGGTTAGCTATCTAAAATGTATTTTAATGAATACTAAATATTTCTGAATATTAGCACTTTCTCTACTGAGAAGAGATAAATCCAAACGCTGTCCTTGAAAAACATTTGTCCACTCAGTAGCCGAATGAAAGTTATGAAATCTTCACTGTCGATGCTGACCTGTTTCAGACAACACTATAGATTCTATGTTAAATTAAATTTTAAATGATGTACAATAATACCTACGTAACTACCTGTAGTTAAGTCATTTTACATAATTCTCACTGTCTCTTCTGTTATAGTCTCCGTCGCATCCCATGGGAAAATTCATTATGTTTGCGCTTGGCACTATGGTCCTTTATGGCAAACATAAGTTCTGAGTATTTATGGTACTATATATATTTACAGATTATTATATATTTATCATAAATGTTACTTTAAGATACTGTAAGTGTGTGCTCTATACTCTATACTTCGCTATACTACATAATTACTGTATATATGATGTAAACATCATTGGTCAACATGATATTTGTCTCCCTGGTGTTGTTGATGATGATGTTATTCTTATGGAATTCCACCTGATAATTACAAAAAATGTCATCTTTTTCGTATTATACAGTTTTTTTATAATTTTTCTTTTACCTGATTTTAGCGGGTGTCAGTATTAGTCAAATACAACCTGAGATGAACAACAATATGGCAAACTACGCTTGCATACTATGCTTTTTGCACAGGAGGATTATATTGGTGGGAAATGTTTGGGCTTGGCTTTTTACTTGACATGAAGTGAAATTGTAATGCTACAACACATAAAGACATCATATGCAAAAGTGTGCTTCTAACTTGTGGCAAAAGTATGAGGAATGGACACAAATAGGGGGTTATAGTCAGGTGTTTAAAAAAGCTTGGCCATAAAGCATGCAATGTAAAACTCGATATATTCCAACCCAGCACCCAGTGTTTCTGGGATTGGCTCTGAATTCACAATGACCCTGTTCCTGAAAAAAAAAAAAAATTATTTGGGTAAAACACAGATTCAGATTTATGGCTGTACCACTGAAACAACATGAGAGTTTATGGTGGTATTGTAATAAAACACAAACAAAAAAACAAATATGTCCAATGAAAAACGCAAAGTCAAACACAATGTTGTTTTACACCACCACCAACGCCATGGTTAGGTACCACAATTAAACCATGGTTAATTTTTCTAAGATGTCATATTTGAACAAAAATAACCTTAACATGATTTAATTTTTAACATTTTACATTTTTTATCCCCATAACGTTGAAACGAATAAGCTACAGTTTAGGAATAAATAACCTCTATAACTGGATGCAGGATTCTGATAACGCTAAACTGACCACGCATAATTCCACATGTTATATTTGCTCACCATGCATAAT
>JAOVVA010000001.1:20870971-20893451 GCA_028565275.1 Leiocassis micropogon
TCACTGCTCAATGTGCAGAGATGCACAATAGGAACTATGGTCTGCATAGTCACTAGATCTGAATCCAACTGAGCATGGGGATGTAATAACATGAAGATGTTGGGGACGTCATACAGTATTAGCAGCATGAATATGTATGGAGAAACACTGATAAAGTGCTATCACAGAAGCAGGACATTTTGTGATCGTTGTATTAGAAAAGAGACTGTGTTTTATGACTACAGTATGTGTCATCTAAACTTTACTTATCCCAATAATAACCACAATATTTTCCTTATTTTGTATCAACTTCTTTTTTAAAAGTTTTAAGTATTCTGCAGGATTATATGTTGGAATTTATCTGGAATAAAGACCCTTAGAAGACATCGGTCCCTAATGGTCCACAAAGTCATTTTGCAACTCTTATTTAGCTCCCTGCTTCCCAAGGGCACCTATTCAGTTCTTATGTGATGATTATTATTAACAGCCAATTAATTATACACTTGCACTGAACCGAGTAACCCCAGACTGGGTCCTATTATTAGGAGGTAGCCCTCTTTTGGCCCACTGCAGTCAGTTCCTCACTGCTGTCTGCTCACTGTGCCCTGATACTATCTCACACTTTAATGGCTTTCTAAGCTGTTCTTTTGAGTTGGCGCATTAGCATTAGCATTATCAAGTTATTTACTTTCCGAGCCTCTTTTCCACTGGGCTGCATTTTCCACTGCTCCAAGTGTCAGAAACCACTAGCTGTGATTTTCCATTATTCTCCACAGCGCGAGCAGAGCATGCGGCAACCAGTGACTGTCCGAACACAATGAGCAGAAACTCCCGACTGAGAAAAATGATTGCTAAATCAGCTCGTTTTTGCATCCACTCTTATCTGCTGCTGAAAAGCTAAACCAAAACTGAATCGAAGAGAGAGGTTTAGAAGCGTGGAGAAAAAAAAACTGAAACCAACACAAGCACTGATCTAGAGTCTCCTTTAGGTAATTAGCGATAGTTTTTTTATAGCAAATAAAATATCCTGATATTATAATTAAAAAAAGAAAGAAAAAGCTGGACTTTTATGCATTGTTTTCCTTAGGCAACACCTTTAATAAACAAAGTTATGGGATTCCCTTTAGTGAAAGAAACTTATGCAAAGCTCATTCAAATAGAGACAAATAGTTACCTTCAAGCAACTTACTTCTGAATGAAAGTATTAAAGAAAGGTATTTGTAAATGAAATTGTGTTGAATATACAAACTTCTATAATGAATTGTTGTTGTGTAATGAATAGTTTAGGTTATTAATCTGACTGGCTAAGCAGATCAGTGGTCCAGTGGTTGGACTACTGCTCTGAAGGTCATAGGCTCAAGCTGCTGCTGTTGAGCTCTTTAGGCTCTAGGGCTCGAAAGATATAATGTTCAAATGTGTAATGAAATAAATGTCCATTGCGCTGGATAAGGGTGTCTGCGGTATATCATATGTAATGTATTAGTCCATCCCTTGTCTTTCCATACATACATGGATCTTTGTCTATTATGCGTCTTACAGAAAGCTTACATTTACTGACCTACGCTGCATGGTGTAAGAACGTAATTACATTACATGTAATTACAAAACAATTCGTATTGCGAAATGCATTTTCCCATAGGAAATAATGTAAATGCAGATAATCTGTTCCAGCCACCCAAAAATATTACCAATTTCCAACACTATAATCATATTTTGTATAAAATTGAACAAAACATTTAGAAAAAGGCATGTAAATGAAGTAAAATGTGAAATAAATTAAACCTCACTTAACCTTAATTTATGATTCCTCTTGGAACTGGCTGCTCTAAAAACTAAACTAAAAGTGGCTCTCTTTTCTTCATGCCGTGGGCTTGCACTTTTTGCACTTATGCAAACAAAACAACAACAAAAAAAACATCACAAAAAAAAGTACTTCGCTTGGTTTTCACTGATGCAAACAAGATTTGAATGGCTCCCGGACGTGTGTACAACATAGGCACAAGCCAGTGTTTCGTTCGACTCAGTTCGGCCACTCGTTTCCCGAAACGGTGCGCTGCGTCCTTATGCTGAGGTACCACTGTATTTATTGAAAACAACATTTTGTTCATTTTCACCATTTTATAAGGGGGTGTGGCCACTCTACTTTATATCATACCTAATACACCTATGACCTTTTGCCTTATTATAATCAGGTCTGTACAATTATCTAATGTAGATCTTTCCAGAAAACATAATACTTTTAAATATTTCATCCCAAGTGATGCTGTAACCTGCCACAGCTGAAGCTGATTGACCGAACTGTCTCGAGTGGAGGGATTCGTGCCATTCCACCATTCTTATGATGTTAGTCAATCATCTGTGAGCTCACCCTACAGCGTGAGCAAGCAGTTTGAAAAGATGTGCCCGGATGGCATCGGACACGGCCCAGGAAAAACACTTTCACCCTCCCTGGTTGTTAATTGTAGCCTTGATGGGAGATGGGCCCTAGTGAAGGGTGGCTAGGACTAAATTAGGGGAAGAAATATCAGAAAAGTATTCTTGATTAACTAATCCAATACCCATCAACTAAATTTCAGGCTAGGCTGTAGTTTCACTACTGAAATGCCAAATGAAAGTAGTTAACGTAACAAAACTCTACAAAAAAGTAGTTAACGTAACAACTGTGTTGTGTAATCTTCAACTCTGCCTTGTCTATTATTTTCCTGTATCTTTAAACCCACTTGTGTGGGTTTTGACACATAAGTGATAACACTATTACGAGCTTTTGCCCTTTATTGCCATTTATATAAGAACTTATGCATTTTATTGACTATAATATTCAGAGTCAGAACTGAGAAATTAACAACCACAGATAAGATACAAAACCTTATAAATGTAAACAGTCTCAACTCATCACACTATTCAGTGCCAGTTAGTATTATTAAGTGTGAAATGTTCCTGTGCTGCCATGATTAATTTGTTTTAAGAGCAGAGCAAGCACATCAGACCATTAAGTCATGCATTCACATAGTGCAATGCAAATTTACATAATTACACAGAGTAGTATCCACTATGTATTTTCACTAATCTTTACTTTTATAAGTAAATAAATTAGTATTTTCTAATTACTTAACTCAACAATTTTGTACTTGTGTAGCTTGCAAATATTGATATTATGCATATTTTACTAAAAATTAATTAAGTAATATACTTGATTCTAATATCCTTGATTGATTGTACTATACTTTATATACTGGAGTTTAACCTGAACATACCATTTTAAACTATTATTATGTTTGTTCAACTTACATATTTTACTTGTGTGTACAAAGCCAGCTGGATCGGACTGACATATCTAGGTCATAACTCTGTTTTAGCCACTCCTGGTTTTCAATTTAATTAAATGATATTTATATAGCACTTTTAACAATGGTCATTATTCCAAGGCAGCTTTACAGAATGATTGGACCTCCAAGACAATTCCCTCTGCATGCTCTGACTCACCAGAAATCTATCAGTAATCAACTCCTGGCTTTAAAAGGACAAAGAGGACTTTACTTTTGCTGGAGTATGTCCCTAGTGTGCCTCTAGCCTTCTAACCTGAGCGGTTTCTCTAATGATTTCTCCTTGTGTATGACCCTGCCTGTTTTTCGGATTTTGACCCTTGCCTTCATATTTGGATAAGTACCTTTGCCTGGATTTTCATTGTGCATGACATCACCCGATTTTAGGACTTTGAACTTGGCTCTCAAATGTACTAAGCCTAAGAGATTAATACAATCCTTGGTTTTGTAAATTTGTTTTGTAATTAGTTCACTCTTCTTCTGATCAAAGGCTTCCCACTTATCACTGCCAACTTCTTTCTCACCCTGCTTCTGAGTTCTATAGTCAGCAATCCCCTCACCACTACGTCACAGAGAATTCCCCATTTACTGGAATTGGCTCTTTTGTTCTGTTGATGCAAGTATTTTATCCTGCCCGTTTCTGACTGTTTTACTAAAACCTCAAAACTATTTCTCTCTCCCTGAGTCTCCTATTGGGTTCACCCAACTAGCAACTACTAGTTACTACTCAGTCAACCTCAGCTTCATCACGAAACTCATATCCAAACCCTCAAACCTTCAATAAAGACCTGGGACTTGTTGCTCCTTCCTAACACAATGCTAGTATTCAAAGTGCAAGATTTAACCTTTCCTACAGAGCACTCAAGGGTAGCTTATATTATCAATCTCCTCCCTGAATGGCTCTCAAATGGGAAATTGCCATATGGGATGACACTGATCCTTGTTGTCCCACTTTTAAGACTTTCACAAAGGAAATGAGAAGGGTATAAACTCTACACCCTGTCAGCATCCGCTAACTGGGTGCCCAATCCCTGTATGACTCTTTAGTGTATGGACTCTCTGATTCAGTCGAAGTCTAATTGGTCTCTACAGGGCTTCCCAACTATCTCAGGGGCCTTATGGATTTAGTGGATAGAATGTACTTTCAAATTTGGCAAAGGTTCTGATTTCAAGTCATGACAAATGCTATACCCCTACCATTCAACCTCATCACAGAGCCAATGCAGCTTGGCTGAGCCCAACTCTCCCCTGAAGAGTGCCAACACAGAGTGGAATCGAAGACATGTATCTACTGTGGCAAATTTGGACACTTTTATCTCCAATACCCGTAAAAAGCAAGGCTTCTTTGTTAAACCTTTGTTGTGGAGGGGCCTACCAGGAGATAATACTTTACATCCACTGCTTTTTGCCATTGTTTTCTTGGGCAACAAGTCTTATATTCTTTACTCTCTCGTCGACTCCGGTTCAGACCAAGTCTTACCTGTGCCACATAGACTAAGGAACTATACATCCCCACTATGGGCTCTAGATAGCACCCTCTTGCCATCGATCACACATCTTACCTTCTTGGTCACCCTTAAAATTTCAAACAACCATTTGAACCATTCAAGATTCAAACGTACAATTTAATACTGAAACCTGTAACTGACTGTCCAACTCCATCCACATCAACATTGTTTGTAGAATTTGCGATATTCTATTATTTGTAACTATAGCTCTGTGGCTGCTCCGCTCATCTCTCTAACCTCCACCAACATTCCCTGTTGCTGGTCTGATTAGGCAGTTAAATCCTTCTCAGACCTGAAGAACAGATTCTCCACCGATCCTCTATCCTTGCACAACCAGAATCTTCACTTCAAGTTTGTGGTGGAGATTGACACCTTGGATTCTGGAGTAGGGGCTGTATGATATCAGAGATTGCTGACAGACAACAAACTGCATTCTTGTTCTTTTTTCTTTCATCTTATGCACAAAAGAAAGGAATTAACATTTTGGCATTTGGCAGATGCCCTTATCCAGAGCAAATTACATTTTTATCTCATTATACAGTACATCTGAGCAGTTGAGGGATAAGGGCCTTGCTCAAGGGCCCAACAGTAGGAGCTTTGTGGTCATGGAATTTGAACCGTAGTCCAATGCCTTAACCACTGAGCTACCCCTATCCCTATGACAAAAGTGACCAAGAGCTTTTAGCAGTCAAACTTGCACTGGAGAAATGGAGTCCTTGGCTCAAAGGAACAGAGATACTGTTTCTCTTTTGATCAGACCACAAGAACCTGGAGTCAGAATTCCGTGTCAGACAAACAGTTATATTCAGCCAGGTGGTACAGGTATATTTTCTTCTTCTGGTTTAGTTTCTCTTTGTTCTACAAACCCATTTCCAAGAACACTAAACCAGATAGACTTTTCCCCACCCATAAGTCATTTGGAGCAGCCTTGTTGGCCCTCAAGACCCAGGTCAACAGAGCATTGGATCAACAGCACAGGCCATTCGAGACTCCACCTGGAAAACTCACCTTTCCACTGTTGATGCGCTCACACATTCTGGTATAGTGGCACAACTCTAGAATGACTCTTACGAATGTTTCTCTAATGCTGTTCACTTTGTACCTCTTCCTGGGTTTCCTTCAGCCAAAGAAACTGCTGAGTGACCCATGCTCCATGTTATCTATTTTCGTGGTCTCCCAGTGGGCATTGTTTCTGTCCGTGGTTTTCAATTCTCCACTCAATTTTATTCAGCTTTCTGTCAGTATTGCCTAAGTCTATATTCAAGATATTATCCCCAGATCAATGGCCAGACCAAGAGAGCCAACCAAGACCTTAAGACAGTTATTGATGCATGACTTCTCAGGACCCTCTTGAAGCCAGATGTTACACTGGAGTGAGTATGCCCATAACTCTTTGTCCACATCTTCTACGGGCCTTTCACTTTTTTAGTGATGTATGGGTTACCAGCCCCCCATGTTCCCATCTAAATAAAAGAAAGTTACAGTTTCTTCAGTCCAAGACTCTGTACGCCATTGCAGAAGAACATGGCTAAAAAAAATTTTCTGCGTTGGATAACCCGTCGGTGGGGCTCTATGGACTTTAATATGTTTTACTTTTGTTTTGGATTGTATTTATCCTTTTGGATTATCCTGGTTAATGACCCTGTCTGGGTTCTTGACCATTCCTTTCTGCTCTCATGATGAAACTAATCTCTTTAGTGTGGACAATGACTGTGCACGTTCACCTCCACTTTCACGATTATCAGGCTGAGTGGTTTACATAAGCAAGTTAACCTGCTTACTTGGATTTTTCTGTTATGTACCCTCAGTTTGGGAGGTGAACTGAAGATTTGTTTAGTGGTTATGCTTGCTCTGCCTGTGATCAAAGGTTTCCACTGGCTTCACTGACGATTTCTTCTCTCACCCATGTCCGGGTTACTGGGATTCCGTCTGCATTAGCAATCTGCTCATTGCTACATCAGTGGAAATTCCCCATTTACCGATGGGGTCAAAGAAACCCTCTTATATGCACAGACTAGCCTCAGTTCATCACAGTTCTCTTATTCTGTTGATGCAAGTCTTTTATCCTGCCAGTTCCTGACTGTTATAATAAAACCTTAAAACTAGTTGTGTGTTTCCGAGACTGCATACAGCTTGGAACGTTAAAATTATTTGGCATCCCATCAATGCGTACAAGATCACCTCAAGAACATATGAAACACAGGAGGTCCAGTGTCACCTACAAACATTATGATGGTGTTACAGACACTGTTATGTAACTGCATCAGGAAAACCCCCCGCTCCTCAAGCCCTCGAGAGGAAATATTGATTACACCTCTGGTGAACTTGCATGCTAGTTTGATCATCACCATAGAGATATGGGTCATTCCCTATAGGCCATGGCCAGCAACTGCTTTTAGAAATACACATCCAATGAGACAAACACCCCTTTTACTCAGATTTATTGAGAAAGTTCTAATAAACTGTAATTGTCTTTCATGCTAATCATGTACAAATCATTTAAATTAGTACAACAGGTTTTAAAACGCTTGAAACACAAATAAAAAATTTTTTTTTTTAATTAACGGCAGAATTTTCACTAAAGTAAAACATTTAAGTTGAACAAAAACAAATAATGATAAAAATGTATACGTTTAAGCTAAACGTGTTAAATAGAATTAAGAACATTTATAAACCTAATTTTATTTTTGTAAAATTGACATAATATTAACGTGTAAAATTAACATAAGTGTAAAATAATTTCTAGTTCTTTGGGGGTAACATTATATATATATATTTTATTTTATTGTAACTTTTAAATCTATAGATTGTACATTCATCTAATTTTTTTCTATATATTTAAAATGTAAAAAAATTTTCTCCTGAGTGCAAAAATCTTTCTATCTTCCTATTCTATTTTATCTTTCTATTTTAAAGTGACAGTCATATAATTATTTCGCTGCATATTATAATGTGTATGGTTGTGTATGTGACTAATAAAATTTTAAATTAATTTTAAATTGATGTGATTTGGAACGTGTGGGAAGTGGTGTTTTCTTTTTTGTTTAAAATTTTTAACATCTTTATTACATCAAGCAACACAAATCCTTCGCTTGCTTACAGCTTTGAGCATGCAAACATTTTAAAGTATCTAACTTCGCCTATGTTGCTGGGGCAAGAGTAGCTCAGTGGGTGACTACTGATCAGAAGGTCTCACGATCAAACCCCAGCACAACAGCTGCCACTGTTGGGCCCTTGATCAAGGCCCTTGACCCTTAATTATTCAGATGTATAATGAGATAAAAAGTTTCTACATTTAGTCGTCCGTATATATAAATCAGAATAATCGTCCAGATGAATGCCAAACAAATAATTTGAATCACCAAATATTCAATCATTATTCTGTTTAAGTATTTAAAGTCATCTTAAACTTTAAAATACTTTATTCCCCTGGAGAATTATTTTAGATGGGCTGACTTTAAAATGCAAAAAATAAAAAAAAATTAAAAAATTTACTGCAGCTATTTTTGAAAAAAAAAGGAGGTAAAATATATCAGTTAATTAGTTTGGATAAAAAAAAGTAATTTAATACTATATTGTGATTTGTGACACGTCTTACTGTTTTATAAAATACTGTATAAAAAACGAAATATTTTCCATGAGATTTACAATGAGATGAGTGTGAAGCAAGAATGAATGTCCATTCTTTTTTTTTCTGTCAGGTGGATTTTCTTGTATGTGTGTGTTGGTAACTGCCTTAACCTATAATTTAAGGAAATGTGGTTTGCTGCTTTTAGACACCAACACCAGCTTCTCGCTTAAACGCTACATGTTCCTCATAAGTCAATTCAAAGATTTGGGGGGAATGTTATGTAAATGTTCTTAATGCATATTCATGACACCAAAGTCAAGTTTTCTCGAGTGTTTGCAGTCGTGTCTTCAATTTTTGTGGGTTGCAGGCGTTATGTAAATGCTAAAGTTTCCATTTCAGGGCATACAAAGTTGCCTGTGAGTTCCCATGCACTTTCATACCAAAGAGTAAAAACAGAAATCAAAACGCTGTCTTTACACATATTTCATTTTCCTGCAGGCTGCGGAAACACAGGTCTCAAGAGAACGTCCAGACAAATCTCACAGACATGCAGCATTATAACTGTGGGTTAAGCTTCTACCTAACATTTAAATCTGGGTCATCAAATCTCTCTCTCTCTCTCTCTTACAAACACACACAAACACACGCACGCACACAAAGTGCTAGTTATAGCCGGCATTATGAAACAAAACCGACTGTATATGCATCCAGACACTTTATTGATTTACAAGAAAGCAAAGAGAAAAAAAAAAAAAAACACTGCACCATCCCTATTCCTGTATAAATCATTCCATCATGTCAAAGGAAAAGGAGAGGAAAGATTTGGTATTAAGATTAAAATAGAAAAAACTGCATAAACACTGCGGCAGAATTAATTTAAAAATGATAACATCCTCATGATGCACAGTGTACTCAATTAGATTTCTTTCCCACTTACAGTACAGAGGCACAGAACAAAAGGTATGATAATCAACTTTGTTTTCCTCAATATTCAAAACATGATTACTTATCACAACAGTTTAGAACGAAAATAGTTAGATTTTTAATGGTACTTTTTACACATTCCAATCCTATATTCCTTTAATTGAAGAAGACGAAGATGGTGATGTAATTAAAATATGATTTTGCAACACTAGAGGACTTCAAACCACTACATTGTGTTGCTACAGTACTGACATTTATCATTACTATCTTATAATCACAGAGTTGGATTTCAAAAAAATCCCTCAAGCAAACATGAAAATTGAAAAACATCTTGTTCTGATAACATCGAGTGGGACACAATTGGTGTAAACCTAAATCTGCTGCATTGTTTGTCCTATTAACTTCAAGAGCGAGAAAGACAAAAAAAATAGAGAGGCTGGTGAAGGTGTTCCCAGCTGTTATAATGTAAGTGATAACAAGAATGAACAAATTTCATAGACATTCCACAACATGAAGCAAACAACCTATATGCTGTGTTTATTTAATCATGAAAGCTGTAGATGGAATTGTAATTCAAATATGATCATTTATATTGCAATACTGTATATCATATTAATATTACACTTTTTTTTTTTTTTACCCAATTCTATCAGATATTTATCATGGATTACATTTAGAATACGGATACACAAACTAGTTGAGGGTGGGGGGAAAAAGCCTTTTTAAATAGAATATCTAGCTAATATCTATCTAATTTTAAGTTGAATCTAAATAAATTTAGGATTTCATTCAGCTTTTTTGTACAGCTATATGCATCATATGCATCATATAAACTAACATCCGGCACCCGGAACAAAAACAACGACCGCTTGACAAAAAAATCTCACTTCCAACAGCTCGAATCCTACAAAAGCGAATTAACCCAGTGAGAATAAACAAAGTAAAGCACTTACTCTGCAGCATCTCACGCCCATGGCACAGATTACATGAACATCCTGTGGTTGTAAGAGACTAAAAATAGCGTAGCGACAGTAGAGCTCGGCACTTTTCCATGCACACAGTGCATCTGTGATGAGAAAAGCGTGCTGGGGAGGCCCGAGGCTGGCCACGGCATTCTGGGTAAAAATGGCAGTGCAGATCTAAAAGCTCAGATCGTGTAAGGTCAGAGAGAGAGCAAGAGAGAGAGAGAGAGAGAGAGAGAGAAAACAGCTGCATGAGGTCCATCAGCAGGTGACTGCATGGTCGCGCTCTCTCTCTCTTTTTCTCTCTGTCTCATCCGAGGTTTCTGTTCCCACACCAGCCAACACAGCTCTTTGTATTATCCTCAGAAAATCCCGCATAATCTGCGTCTTGAAAGTCATTATGCCGTAAACTATCAAGTGGATTTTCGGAGGCGCAGCTCTGGTCAGAAACTAATCCCGCGTTTCTGTTTCTGAGAGACGCTAAAGGATGGATGAATCTCATATGGAGGGGTTTTGAGTATTACTTTTTTCTGGATTTTGGGACACTGTTTGTATTTATTCCGATGATTAATTTTCCTATTGCTGAAATGCTTTTAGGGAGACACATGGATGTTGCCAGGTCAGTGAACATGAGCCCACAAAAATGTAAAATAACAATAAAGATGCATATAAATGAATCCCTCTTGTAATATTCTAGAATAATCAATGTTTTTAGGTACAACACAAGTTGGTGGCATGTCTCATTATAGATGAAGCCATGGAAGTTCTGTTTATAGCTAATTTTGTAGAAATTTAGTGCTTTAATTATCGGACAACACTTCTCTAAATACGTAAAGGTAAATAAGGTCCAGTCTGTGCATCGTCCATGATCAACAATATAACACCTATGTACTGTAGCAGCTATAATAAACTCTCATCCTCAGTCATTAGCTAGTTTATGCCTAGGGTCCATATTTTCCAGTTGCCTGGCAACAGTTTTCTCATAACATTTACGATTTGAATGGCAAGCGTACTTCTCAAGGTGGTACACTAGTTCTACAGTAGCTGAAAGCATTATATTGTATGTACAGTATGACCATCATTAACTCAGTGTTCATGGAGAACATACATAATTTTAACCTCAAGCAGTCTAATGATTATAAATGTAAAGACATTTCTACTAATGTAATGTATGACAATCCAGACACCATACGGTCATATTGTTTGGCTCTATTGAGGAGATCCACATCACTTGCAACATTCTGGCATCTAAAATGATAATAACTGAAGTCTGGACAAACCTCCGTGGTTCTACCGCCAGACTGAGCAGCCTACAGTTTTAGGTCTAGGGAGTAAACATGTGAAGGCAGATGGAGAAGTGCATTTCCCATGGCCTTTGGTTTGGAGCTGGCCATCTTCCATAACACCTTAAAAATGTCTGCCTGTGTATTATTAGCAATCCGCCATGTGCTTTACAGTTTAAAACAAACACATAGGAGACTTAAGGCTTTCGCTGAGGTATTTGCTACAGTACTTGCGATTACAACCGTTTCAGGGACATATGCTAAATACTGTAAAGGTGCATTAATTGTTTGTTTCATTTGCCTCGTTGCCCCATGGAAAATAATACTTTCTGTTATGACAGATACTCCCAAGATATGATTGCATCATTATGAAGGCACCTAGGGCAGTGTCTTCTTATTCTGTACAACGCTGAAGGTAGCACCATATCCATCACATAATAATAGTTGAGAGTCATAACTACGTAATGTAGTAATCCAAATAATTTTTTCACAGACATCAGTTATTACACTTACATAATTACAAGTTATGTGTATTTTCTCTGAGCCCAAAAAACATAATTCTGCTTATCATTATAATCAATATATTATTCTATATTATAATCAGTCTTTACTATGCTTATGAGATTTTTTGAGAATATTATGCTTTATTCCGTTGCTGTAATAATACATAACACAATGGTTCTAATAACTTCGAAACAAATAGTTAATATTTTTCTTGGTTCAGTTAATATTGTTCTAGGTCAAATCGTGCTCATCACTCCCCCCTACCGTCTTCTGGTGCAGCTTTCTTGAACGTGCTTTATACTGTATAAGTAGTTGGTGAGAATTCTTAAATCACAGACAATACTACCTTCAGGGAGTCAAGCCAGCCTTTATATTATTTGATACACTAGTTCTACAGTAGCTAAAAGCATCATATTGTATGTACAGTATGACTATCATTAACTCAGTGTCCATTGAGAACATACAAAATTTTACAGTAGCTAAAAGCATCATATTGTATGTACAGTATGACTATCATTAACTCCGTGTCCATTGAGAACATACATAATTTTACGAATATACAAGCAGTTTAATGATTATAAATGTAAAGATTCTACTTCTACTTCTACTAATGTAATGTATGACAATAAGAACTTTAGTGACTGTTATTATTAACATGTTCACTAACACACTAAGCTACCACGTCCTGATGTTCTAGGTAATTTGGGAACATCGTTTAGTCTAATCTTCATGTCTCTAGCCTGTGGGGGGAAACTTCACACACAAACCCCAAGGCGGGATTCGAACCATCGACCCTGGAGGTGCAAGACAGTGGTAACCCACTATGCCACCAACCTTACATCAGCAAACTTTTCTCATGATTTGTGTCAAAACCTACAAGAAGAGTCTTTAAGCCAGCTGCCATGTATTGAAATAAGTCGGTAGAAATGTTCATGCAATATAGGTTTACTTGCAAAATTACATGCATAACCCTTCATCCTAACACTTAAATATTTTTTACATAAACTCTGGCATTACACTACGCTATGATTAAGGCAGTGACATGTGAACAGAGCCCATATTAAATGCAATATCTTTTCCCAAAGTAGCACAGAGCATAAACATATGCAGTAGATCAAACTCAGAGCTGCAGGGATGTTGTGTCTACAGGAATGTAATTGCAGCTTTAAGCTTATGTCGGTGAACGCAGACGGTGATTCAAAATAACATGATGTGAACCCCATAACAAATAGATTGGCTGTCACTTGAGCCAGCAAAAGAACCCATACCCTACACTGAGCAGGACACAGTGCTGTTTATCTTGCTGACAGTAATAAATGGTTTTATGACCGGAAACATTCGGAGTATTTCACAGTATGCTAATCAACCAAATATGACAGTTTACATTACATTGCATTATCTGCATAATTTTTGAAAATGTCATGAAACATTGTAGAGACTGTGTGAGGACTTAGTTATCCCTATAGAGGTATTTCTCTAAAGGCCACTTGTTAAAATAACAGCTTTTTTCTGTGTTAAGAGCATAACAGGCTTTTCAAATTCTGGTCCATGTTGACCTGATTACATTATTGAATTCATGCAGAATTTTCAGATGCACTTTCCTGATCTGGGCGGCATGGTGGCTTAGTGGGGAGGGCTGTTGCCTTGCACCTCTCGGTGGGAAAATTTACATGTTCTCCACGTGTTTGGTGGTTTTCCTCTGCATGCTCGGTTTTCCTCCCACAGTCCAAAGACATGCAGATTAGGCTAATTGACGTTCCCAAATTGCCAGTAGTGTGTAAACAAGCATGTAAGTGTGTGTATGTGTGTGCCCAGCAATGGATTGGTACCCTGTCCAGGGCCCTAAATCTCCTGGGAAAGGTTCTTGCTCCTCCTCCCATAACCCTGTATACAGGATAAAGCTGTTTAGAAAATGAGTGAATGAATGACTTACATAATCTGGAGACTGGGAAAGCCACTGAAGAACAGTGAACTCTTTGTCATGTTAATAAAATCTGTTTGAGTTGACTTGCTTTGTGCAATGGTGCATTATCATGCGTGAAGTAGCCATTTGAAGATTGAGTACGTGATGTCAATAAAGTAATGCATACAGTATAGTCAGCAACAATCAACAGCCAGTAGGTTGTGGCATTTAAGGTATGACTGACTGGTATTAACTACCTGAAAGTGTACCGATAAACATTCCCCATACCATCAAATACCTTGAACTGTCTACACTGTTGACACAAGTCCGGTTGAGTCCATGGATTCATGCTGTCAGTGATAAATTCTGACCCTAACCTCTGCGTATCTCAGCAGAAATAAAGATTTATTAGACAAGGCTGTATGTTTTTGCAATCTTTAGCTCTCCAATTTTGGCAAGATTGTTCCAACTGCAGCATCAGCTTTCTGTTCTTGGCGGTCAGAAGTCGACCCGGGGTGACCTTTACCATGTCTAGCCCACATCTGCCTCAAGGTTTGACATGTTGTGCATTCTAAGTTATTTTTCTGCTCACCATAATTGAACAGAGTGGTTATCTGAGTTACTTCAGTCTTTTTGTTAGCTTGAAACAGTCTGGCCATTCTCTGTTGACCTCTCATATTAACAAGGCCTTCTAATCCGCTGATCGTCATCTTCATTCTTCCATGTTTTATTTAAAAATACTTGCTGCTGACTGCCAAGTGCAGAAGACATAAGTGCATAATAAAATATATTAAGTGAGTTATCATTTATAGTATAAACTGTATATTAAAGGCTGTTCCCATCAGTGGGTCCTCATAGCAGACCATCTGATGCACACACAACTTGGCAGATGTTTTACGCCAGATGCCCTTCCTGAAGCAACCTTCCCATTTTATCCGGGCTTCGGACCAGAGGCTGAGGTTTGGGCATTGGCTGGGAATCGAAGCCCGGCCTTCCTCATGGCAGAAAACCTACAACTAAGCGTCAGAGGTTCTAGAAACAATACAAGTATACATGCAGTGGTTTCGTAAAGTGGAGTTTAAGGACTTGCATAGGTCCACGATGCACAGTCAGACTTATTATTTGCATGTTTGTTTATTTTCTTAGTTAGTTAGTAACAGTGGTGAAACTCACCTTGACAGTCTGTATGAGAGATCATGTGAATTATCCAAATCTCATACAATGGCCTGGACCTAATGTCAATCACTCGTCGTCTATACCACTTTATCCTGTATATGGGGAGGTGGGGACTTGGAGCCTTTCCCAGGAGACTTAAGGGTATGAGGTGGGGTACACCCTGGACGGGGGGGCCAATGCATCACAGTGAACCTAATGAATACAAACTGGTGAACTGATGCATTTTTTTCCCCAAACGATTCAAAACTGGAGCCGAATGCCTTACAGCATGCATACTACAGTAATTCTGATTATGCTAAAAAACATCACTGTATAAATTGTAAAGAATGCACACAAATTTAAGGCACTGTACGAATATGGGGAAATATGCATATCAGTTTGTTTATAGCATGTATGTATGTATGTATACGGTGTTTAATTTATTATAAGTATGTATACGGTATTTAATTTCCAGATTAAGATCTGCAAACAAGTTTATATACCACATGCATGCTAGTTTTTGTTTAAAAATTAAATATAAAAAAACAACACACCCATTTTAGAACCAGTTCATATAAAGTATAAATGTGCAGTTCAAGACAATCAAGTGTATTTGGCAATGAAAAACCAATCTCAAACCACAAACACACACAAGGTGATGTAAAGCCAGTCGATAGAAACTCAATACCATTGATTTAATGTGGGGGGGCATGAATGAATAGTCATACGTCATATTTGTAAAATGACCTTGCTTCTCATAATAAAACCCATGCAGCATGCGAGCTGTTCACTATTTTTAGCCTACATATTGATTCAATGTGTGTGTGTGTGTGTGTGTGTGTGTGTGTGTGTGCGCGTGCATGTGTATGTTCTCATGGCACTTATCTTAAAAACAATTATATCTCAGAGGTTTTGTTCACAGCGAAGAAACAGAAGAATGGATTACCCATGTCCAAAAAGAGAATCATGAATACATTTTTTTTTTATACTAGTGCGAATTACAAAACAGATCTCCAGTCATGTCAACTTCTGTCAACAGGACACTTTTACTCTTGCTTCTTTAGATGCTTCCAGCATGACATATTTACGTGAAAATGCTTCTCTATACATCACTTTGCTGTATCATTTGAAGGGGCTGCGTTGCTATTTGCATGGAGATAAAGTGCTACAGGTATTTGGAGGATCACACTGAAACAGCATCTTTATTCATTTTAGATAATTGAAATACACAGCACATGGCCTTCGTAGAAAAGTTAATTTATACAATTATATTAAATAGAATTTTTTATAAACTGTCTCTTAAAAAAAGCACAATATTTCAGCATTAAATCCTTTCCATATATTATCATAATGATTTCGGAAGCTGACAAAAAAAACTAGTTAATCATATGCAGATTGCTGATCATTCAAAGGCCTTTGCGCAGCTTTTTTCATACTAATACACAGCATAAATTTTGCAACTAAGGGCAAAGGAATACAATATTTTTGTTATAATATTACAGTTACCGGTAGTACATTTTGGCTTCAGAAAATAAAATTAAATATGACGACCCAAACCGCAGCTCAAATATATAAACCTTATTACTGAAATATTATTATTATTATTATTATTTTAAATGATTTATAACAGTTAAATAGCAAAAACTGTAAAATGAAACCAGCACTATAGAAAATAAAAAATTAAAGGAAAATTCCATTGGGTTACATGACAAAACAAAGTAAATAATTCATAGAGCTAAGCTTTTACTGGAAAAAATAGATTTAAATATGTGCTGCAATCTATTCATATTAATGTAAACAATACACTAACTTCACTCGACCAACAAAATGCATTTACATTAAAATATACAATTGTGCAATGTTCATATAACTGTGAAGACATATAAGCCTTAGACCAAAAAGTGTATCATTTCCCTAATACTTACATTTAGCTGCATTGATCAACTTAGAACATGGAAACTTTTTCACATGATCAATAATTTTGACATCAGAATGTCCCAGGTACAAACCCCAGCACCACCTAGTTGCTGCAGTTGGACCCTTGAGCTAGGCCCTTAAACCTCAACTGCTAAGATAAAATGTAAGTCGTAGGTGGCACGGCGGCTTTAGTGGTTGACACTGTTGCATTGCAGCTCTAGGGTCCAGATTCGGGGGTTTCCTCCGGGTGCTCCGGTTTCCTCCCACAGTCCAAAGACATGTAGGTTTAGGCTAATTGGCGTTCCCAAATTGCCCATGGCGTGTGATTTTGTGTATGAAGCGGTATAGACGATTGAGTGAGTGAGTGAAAGTTGCTCTGGATAATGGTGTGTGCCCAATGCCATAAATGTAGAATGTTGAAAAGTCCAGTATAAACCAAAACAAAGACCAGAGAAATGCAATTTTTTTGAAACTGAAAAAAAAAAGAGAGGATCAATCAGATCCATTGCATAAGCATTGAGCATAGTCAACCCAAAAACCTCCTGAAAAAGAAAGAAACCACGGGCATGCTAACAACCGCACATCAAACAAGTCAGATAAGGAAAACAACAGCAGCTGATGATGGAAACACTGTGGGAATTGTAAGAATGAAAAAACTAAATCAAAAGTCAGTGACATCCCCAACAACCTCTACAAAGCAAGAGTGAAAGAAACACAATAAAGAAAGAAAATTACACTGTACTATACTATACCCCACCACACCACAAGATGCAAACCACTCATCAGTGTCAAGAATCAGAAAGCTAGACTGGAATTTGCAAATAAATATAGAGACAAGCTACCAAATATCTCTAAGATGAATCTATGCCAAACTGATGCAATTGGGGAAGAAAGAAAGAATCTGGTTATGATCTAAAACATGCAAGTTCAACACAGTGGAGGTAGTGGCCTGGCTCGAACTTGCATGGCTGCAGGGTTCACTATTTTTATCCGACTCATGACGGTATCAGCAGGATGAACTCAAAAATCTCCAGAAGCGTTCTCTTGAAGCTGCCAACTGCTAAGAAAAAAAAGCATCTAACCAAATCAGGAGAAGCTTCATCATGCAGCAAAGAAAAATTTTTCTCCGAAAAAGTTCTGTCTGTCTGCAAGATTTTGTCACAGCATCACGCAAAACTGGCTGAACAGAATTTAATTAACCTTTTCCAGTCCTTCGGTATTTGCCTAAAGTTCAACCCGATCTATAAATTAAATCAAAATGTTGAGTACAGTGAAGTGAAGTTATGAGCAGTTAGGTGCCAAATTGTTACAACAAAGTGGTTTTTTTTTTTTTGCCTCGAGGTGGGCGTCGCTATACCTGTCACTCAACAGTGCCAATCAATGTGATAGTTTACCATGTATAGACAGAGTATGCAGAAGACACAGAAACGACCGTAATGCACCTACAAGCTGGCAAAATTCTCAATACACACACATGATGGCGTGACTCATCATGGTTTCCTCAACAAACAAAAAAAAGTATGTACACTATGAAAACTGAACCTTATGCTTTAACTACTGTATTTTTATAAACTCATTACCCTACACTAGTATATACAGTATACAATTTGACTCAGATGCATTAAAGATGACCAGATGTATGTAAAAAGCGCATTTTTACCAATTATACCAATTACCCTTCTGAGAGTAAATCGAAAAGAAAAATGATCTACAAATCACACAGCAAATGCTGAGGAAAGCCAAAACCACATCCACAAAAAGCAGCTGAATCCAGCAGCAGTGGGCTCATGCTGCCCCCTTCTGAGAGTCCCAAACACAATTTACTGTGAAACACAACCCTCTCACGCCCACTGCCCTCCACTGTAACACACCATTAGCTAACTCCATAGCTGAAGGACTCCTGGTGCCTTTGAAATGAAGTCTCTGCAGGCCACTGGAGTGATTACAGCTCAAATTAAAAGCTATTGGTTACCGAGGCAGAAAAAAATAACAGAAAGTCTTAACGTGAGGGCGCCAAAGGTCAAAGTAGGCTAATCTTCCAAAACACAGGTGCTGTTGTAGCTCTTAGGACATATCTATATGTTCATAACTTTTAGGCTTAAAATTTTTAATATAAAGGCTCTTCATATTTCAGCTCATCTTATGCTTGACGCTTCTCCATATGGCAGATGTTACACCTTTAAAAACTGGGTTCCTTTAGGGATAGTTACGCGTTCTCACCTTTCTAAAGTCTAAGAATCCTTTTACTCTTTTAATATTCTCAATTCAACAATACAGTGACTATCATCTTTGCAGGTTTTTTTTGTTTCACATTCAGCAAAAACTGAATATAATCTTTCACAAGACTGATGATGGGTGGCGTTTCCTTGATGACACACGCACGTCTCTCACTTTAACTATTCATCAGGTGTTATGGCGCCCGGCACCAGCTGCCTCCGGAACAAGTCATTACAACGGAGTCAAACCACCTGCTACATCAATATCACTCCTCAGATGTTCCATTTAATTAGGCCAAATCAAATGATCCCCATGAGAGTCACTCAGTCAACCACAGGCCGTGTGCTAGGCAGCAGCTATACAGACGCACAAACACACATGTACACAAGCACAAATTCACACACACTCGATCATGAAGATTATAAAAAGTCTTTTGATCAATGTGACGGGGCAGTGTTAACTTCAGTGCACTGATTTATTCAAATGATGATGTATTATTATGATATTTAACATATAGATCAGAACAATATTTTGCTCTATTCAAGAGAAGGCTCTTTAGGGAGCGGGTATTTTGTGGCAGGCTCTGTGCTCCGGAGATAAAGGCGGTCCCATTTGGAGTGCATCATATTGACAATTGACTTTGTTTTGGAAACAGTTAAAGAAGCGTTCTTCTTCGACAAACGAGGCATGTATATGAAATCATTGCCATTCTGACTGAAATAAAATCATACAGTGTTATGTTGTAAGTAGACCTGGATGACTAAAGAGAAGAAAAAAAAGAGAGAAAAAAAAACAACACACATCTCAATCTGCACTGCACTGCATGTACTCAGAGATCTGCAAGAAGGAAAAAATAAGAAGTGGTGTGGCTCTTGCTTGATTGGCATAATCCCCTTGAATTTAACGCCTCAGTCGTGCATGAAATAACTGCTCCTTGTTTGCTGGCTGTTGTTGTGCAGCACACCTGCTGAAGGTCCTGGCGAGGCTCCTGTCAAACTGATTGTACCTTGCCATTCATTTAACATTCAGCGACTAAGAATAGACTCTCACAGTGAGAGAATGTCCATTACAGCAATTACACAAGAGTGTGTGGGTGGGTATTTAATTAGGCGATTGGTTTGGATAGTCCATCCATAAGTGGAGATTCAGGTGGGAGTGTAATGATAAGGGTTTGGAGGAATCCAAGAAAATCCTGTAGCTGAAAAAGTATCTCTGAATGTGGGACAAAGCAAGACACTGAAATAAGCAACAATTCCGGATCCCAGAAAGTGATACTAATTTAAAGTGATGAAGTGAAGAAGGTGAGAGGCCATGCGTTCTTCTACTGAAGCTGTAGTTGAAAGACTATCATGCTTGACTTGTGCCATAGGCTACAATCTTTTCAATTTTTTTGAATAACTCATACTAGGAAGTTAAAAGCTGGCAAAATACAGTCATCCAGCATACAGTCTAGCAGCTTTTGAATGTTTTTTTTAGATGTACCTTTGTTCAACTGTTCAAGGCATATTTTCGTTCACCAGAAAGATGCACACATAAGAGCTAATGTCATGACCAGTGTTTCTAGCCCACTTGCATATCAAATACCAGAACAAAAACAGAAACTAACACTAAAATCCAACCACTGCAAAAGCAAGTTTAGCAAAAAAATGTTTATCTACACTGTGTGCAATTGAATTTGTTTATAGAAATCATGTAATTCTTTTTAATGATTTAATTCTGGTTATGTGCTATTAAAAAACACCTCGGCAGTCAAAGCTTTACCCATGTGGAACCGCTATTAACTGTCCTTTCTTCACTAAAAATGCTAAGATAGGAAATATGAGGCAAAGCCATTTATGCCCCAGTGGTACGCTATTGGTGCTAGCTGCAATTCCTATTTTGACCACTAGGTATAATAATAGCTATAAAAGCTACAGTACGTAGGACATTGACCTTATTGCCCTACATTTACACTATATCTAAGTTCAGCAATTAAAAGGAATATAAGACTACATCTAACAGATGTCCTCAACAGAGATGATTAATGTTTAACTGTAATTTAAAATGTATTATGCAGTATATGCAGAATTTTATAAAGATTAACATTTGTTGACTGGCTGATATAAATACAGTAAGCCTACAATGCTATGGTAACTTGTCCATAGGGGCCATAGGAGCTCTGCCCTACCTGCCCCTAGGGACAAGTCACCATGGAACCATAGTGTTCAGAAAGCAATCTGCTAGCTTAAAATAATTAATCTTCAATAAGCATCTTATCCTCATCAGGTCCAGGTGGATCTGGAACCTAACCTGGTAGCACTGGACCCAAGTCAGGAAGACCCCTTGGGACACCATGCACACACATTGATACCTAGGGGCAACTTAATGGCACTAATCCACCTATCCGTGTTCTTGGGAAGTGGGAAGAAACCAGAGAACCCAGAAAAAACCCACCCAGTGTAAAAACATATGCAACTCCACAGGGTGACCCAAGTTTGGGACCAGGAACACTAGGGAATGCGTATCTTAAAACTGTTAGTTGAAATACTGCACAAAATTTTCATTTGGCTGGATTTTTTGTTCATTGGTAGTGTCACGATGAGAATTTGAATGTTTTATGCAACAGTGTTTGTTTCAGATGGTTCTTGCCCTGTGTACTAAACAGCACTTAGGGTACTCCCAAAGAATTTCCCTTACACTAGAGAATGAAGTGCTGTAAAATGAGTTAATATAAACCTCAATAACAATAGACCATGCAGAATGTTGAAGAATTGCCCTATTGACTGATTCCTGACAAACAATCTAAATGTTTATGTACATTTTCAGTCGATTCCTCACCATATTTCATTAAAATAACACCACTGTAAATCTACAACTGTGCACTAATTAACGCCAAAGTCTAAGTTCCAACAAATACCCATGAATGCCAGAAACCCAAATTAACAGCTTTACCAAAGTTGTGAGATGTGTTTCCATATGCCAGCCTTTATTTAGAGTAAAACATCCCCTTACCGTTCATTTAAGTCCCACTGCAGTGTACAGTATGATAGTGTTGCCTAATTAACACCCAGTCACCAAGTTAACAGAAACGCCTTATTCATCATGGAGTGATTAAAAACACAAAAGTGAAATCTTACTCAATACTCAGTATGAATGACGCATGAGTAGGTACAGTGATGTCAATAAGTATTTGATCACCCTGTGATTTTGCAAGTTCTCTTACTTAGAAATCATGGAGGGGTCTACAATTTTCAG
>JAOVVA010000001.1:20914633-20938697 GCA_028565275.1 Leiocassis micropogon
GCATGCATGTGGTGCATAACATGAATAAATCACTTGTATACATCAGATCACTTTAAGCTAAAGCTGTCACCAAGTGCACTAGATTATTCTTAAAATGCTAACAGTGCAATGCAGCCATGAATGATAAACCCATACTGATTCTCTTAAGTCTTTAAACTAGTTGAAAAAACATGACTGCCTATAAGAGCAGTGCTCTGTATTGGAAATTATGGAACTCTGTGTGCACCCTTGACTCACTCAATCACACACAGAGAAAGAGGGAGAGATGACATCCAATAATAAATGAATTCTCCTTCAACCCCCACACACTCTGATTTGTGCATTAATGCAAACAGGAATGAAATGGAATGCATTATAAAAGGCATTATAGAAATGTGTTTAAACACACACAATGCATCCTCAGTCAAGCCATACTGATTCAAGTTCAACTTCAGATTTCAAAGCATTCCAAAACAACAGCTTTTTTGATCTTTTTGCTATTTGTAACAAGAAGCACTGACTAATAATATACTAAATAAACTACAGTGGAACCTTGGATTACAAGCATAATTCGTTCCAGAAGTGGGCTCATATTCCAAAACACTCGTAAATCAAATTTTCCCTTTCATCTTTAAGAAATAATGGAAACTCAGATTATTCGTTCCACAGCCCCAAAAAAATAAATGCATAAAAATAATTAATACAATATATAAAGTAAAAATAAAACAAATTAACTTGCACTGGTGTAAGCCCACCTTAAAAAAAAAGTAAAAATAAATCCTGACAAGTGCTTCCGTTTATGTGCGCAGGTGCTGTGTGTGTATGTGTGTGTTTGTGTGTGTGTGAAGTAAGAGGAGGAATCAGCCTCCCCCTTCTCATCTTACACAGTAAACCTTTCTCCTCTCTTATTTGAATTTCACACAAACACACACATTAATGGAAAGACTGTTTTGTCAGAAAAGACTGAAAAATTAGCAAGGAACATCACTAATGACACTCGCATGGACGCATACTAACAGAATCACTGCTGTAAAGTAAAACAAACAAATTAACCTGAACTTTACCTTTGAAAAGAATCGCGACAGAGCAGTGTTTCTGTGTAGACCATATTGATAATAAACTTTATACATTATTTCGGTTTATGCAAATAGCGCAGCTATTAAGGGTTTAAGGGAGCTTGTTCTAGTGCAGCATTCTGGTTTGCACATAAACAAGTGAAGGACAATCATGCGTTAATTGCTTTATTAAGGATGCACTGCGTCGATCAATACTTTCATGTCGACAAAACTACATTGCTGGCCCAAAAAAAAAAAAAAGTCATAAACCAGTCACAATATTTTGTTTGACTGACTTTAGCTTTGGTTGTGGTCCTTATGGTCCCAAAACCACTCTTTCACAATTTAAATGTTGGAACATGGCTCCACTGATGTGATAACCTGGTCATTCACTACATTCAGGTCATCAGATGACCTCATTTTATTGCCACATACTGTACCATTGCTGAGCTTAGACCTGAACAACTGCAGCACCCCAGATCATAACGCTGCTTTCAGAGGCTTTCTATTGCTCCAAAGTCCATCTTTATTCTCCCTAGCTAACTGAAGTAAGTCTTACTAACATGTGGCTTTACTATGGCCACACAGCTTTTTAGTCTCAACTCTGTGAGTTCTCATCACATTGTGTATGTGGAAATGCTCTTATTTTCACTGTTGTACATAGCTGTGATTTCTACTTGCACAACGCAACTTCCCCAAGCGTATAAGTGATCACCAGTCACACTCAGTAATGACTTTTTTTCCAATCTCAATTCTTCATGAAGCTGACGGTTTAGCATTATACTTCTAGATTTTAATGATGCATTAGATTTTTTTTATCCAATTCTAGTATAACAGTCTAATGCAATTAATTTGTTCTTTCTTTAACAGTGACCTTTTTCTGTTCAGGCAGTGCATAAATACAGTAGGACTCAGAACACACATATTTCATTTAAAAGCAGTAATGAGCACCAGTCCTGTTTTTATTCTTCTAAGGAAATCTATACAAATGCAAGACAAAATCAATAAAGTGATCAAAGTGGGAAAGTTTCAAATCTATTAGCATCAATAGAAAATGAGTAAAACGTTTTTTATGGAACTTTTGAATGGGAGCATAAAAAATGTTGCACCATGTTTAATCATGTTCCTTTGGGAAAAATGTATAAAAAAAAAAAGAAAACGAGCACTTGTCACTTTTCTTAGCCTGTCACTTTCTTTTGTGTTCCACTGTGTTTCGCCCAGGTATCATCTTCACCAGAAAATAGACTGTGTGGAGGTGCTTAATTTTTAGTTGTAATGTTATGTACGCAGAAGAACATACATAGATGATCTGTGAATTAATTGTATGCTAAATCACTACTGAACTTTCCACGTTGCTTTGGGTGAAGACACAGCCGTTACCTGGATGTTCTGCTTGCTGAGCTTAAACAACATGTCCTTCATGATCTCCCTGAGGACCCGAGGCCCTTTCCGAGCATCATACTCTCTAATGAGCACTCAGCCATCCCCGGAAGCTCGAAAAGTTTAATCATAAGAAAACAATAATAAGGCCAAGGAGGCTGTACTTTAGTGCACAGGTCTTTAAGGCTACAACAAAATTTCACATTGGCAACTAGCAAAGGTTATCAAGGTTAAGTGTCACAGTTATGTGGGCAAATACTGAATACTTACTGTATCTCCTCAAGTAATAAGTAATATAATAACTAAATAAAAAAATAGCACACAATTCAAACATCCAGATTTGACCTTCTCAAGTTCCAGCAGATTTTAACCACATGTTAAGAGAAAACCAAACCAAAAACAGCCAAACCAAACCAAAGTTCACCAACCAAAAATAGCTACCCTTTATTCATTCATTCATCTTCTATACCACTTATCCTGTACAGGCCTATCCCGGAAGACTTATGGCATGAAGCCCTATAGACAGGGTGCGACTCCGTCACAGGGCACACAAATAACAGGCAATTTGGGAACACCAATTAATCTAATTTGCATGTTTTTGGACTGTGGGAGGAAACTGGAGTACGGGAGAAAAAACCCACCATCCACAAGAAGCTGCAAACTCCACATATACACAGACCCAAGGCAGGAATTGAACCCTTGACCCAGGAGGTGTAAGGCCACAGTGCTAACCACTACACCACCATGCCACCTGGCTTAACGAGCTCAACCCTCGAAAAATAACTAAACTTGTGCATGATGATCTTTGGGGAGACCAATCCACAACAGTGCTGCTATTGTCAGTGTGCCGTACAGAACATCCAGGCAATCCTTACATGTTATTTGAACAAGTTGCCAAGTTCATCCCCGGGCTGCTGACCCAGGAGCAGAAGGAGCATCGCTTCAAAGTCTGCCAAGAATCCCGTCCTTCATGTAGAGGATCATTACCGGTGATGAAACTTGGGTGTATGGGTATGACTCTGAAACGAAGCAACAGTCTTCACAGAGGAAGAGCACATCTTCTCCACACTAAAAAAAAAACAAGATAGGTCCACAGCTTGACCAAATGCATGCTCATTGTCTCTTTCGACATTCATGGCATTGAGAATTCATCCCCAGGGGCCAGACCATCAAACACAAATTATACTGTCTTTAATTAGTAACCGATGTACACCTAAACATCCATGCAGTTATCCAATTCACTGATTGTGTGGCAGTAGTGTAATGGGAAATGGATCATACAGTATACAAGTCAAGAGATTTAGTTAATGCATCAAACACCAGGAAAAAATGAGTGACTTTGATTGTGGCGTGGATATTGGTACCAGATGGGCTGGTTTAAATGTTTCCAAAAATGCTGATCTCTTTAGTGTTACACATTTGACACTCTAAAGACTTGGTTTATTGCACAGACTGTACAATAAACAAAAAAACAATGAGTGCGCAACAGTTTTGTACGTGAAAACAGCTTGTTTGGTAAAAGGAACCTGGCCAGATTGGTGCATGCTGCCAGAACACATTTATTATCTCACATAATGACTCTACAACTGTAGTGAGCAGAAAAGTATCCAAGCATTTACAAAAGATCAAAAAATTAACTGGATGGGCTACAGAAGCAAAGGATGACATAAATGTTCTGCTCCTGTCAGCCAAGAACAAGAATACAAGACAATCGTGGACACAAACTAAGAGTAGAAAAAGACTTTTTTGGGGATTTTGTTTAGTAAATATTCAACGGCCTCGTTACGTTAAGTATGTGCCCATGATAGCTTTGCATTTCTATTCTAAGCTTACCGGAATGTAACCTGATGTGGCATTTGGCTTTTGTATGTATTATTATGAATATTATTATTATTATTATTTCATTGATGTACCTTGTTATCAATCTGTTCTCAAGACTGTCATGTTTAAAAAATCAATTCAATTAAATTTGATTTGTATAGCTCTTTTAGCAATGGACACTATGACAAAGAAGATTTACAGAAAAAAAAATTCTGGATATTAAAGACCATAAATGGTTCTCAAAAGTTATATTACATGTGTAAGAATCTATGTTAAAATAAAGAGAGAAAAAAATACAATAATAAAATAATACAATGTCTTGTATAAACAAAATAATAATTGAAATAACAGACAAGGTTCATCCTGTGTACACGCCCATCTTTGGCAGACCCTTATGAATATTACGGAGTATGCAAATGGTATCAAAGGTATTATGACAAACAAAATGTTGGAAATCAAACAAGTAAAGATTTTTCTTGGCAGATTGCATAAAAAGCTTGCGTTTTTTTTTTTCGGGAGTTGGCTCTGTGTTCGCTATGATGGTTGTTCTGAAGAAAATTATAATGCAGTCTCAGGCCATGTGATCTCGGTGCTGTGGAAGGGAATTTGGGCCTAATTAGCATACTAAAAGTACAGGCTGCACAAAACAATAAAAAAAAATCTTTAAACAAGTGCCTATTTCAGTCCTAAACTTATTACAGTTATAAGCCATCACACGCACATACAAACACAAAAGTCTGCATCAATGCAGTGCAAAGGCAGAATCTCGAATATTGTGAATATTAACATTTGACATTAAATAGTAATTTGGTTTAGCTATACTGTATAGTGTATACTGTATTGGTGGCTAAGACTCTAGGTTGTTAGTTTGGAGATCTGACGATCTGGGTTCGAGGCCCGCCGTCAATGGGATGCCACACCCCATACTACCCAGCCACTGCATGCAGTGCCTGTCTCAAGCCCGGATAAAATGGGAGAGTTGCGTCAGGAAGGGCGTCCGGCATAAAACCGGATGTTTTACATATGCCTTTGTATGTTCATGTGTACATATATCTGAATTAGCATGCACTTAATATTAAGAAAGTTTTATTAATGTGGTGCTGTCTGTTTAAAGGAGATTATTGAATGTTTTGGACGCTTTTAGCATAGAAGTATAAAGAAATTAAAATCAGGAATGACCTTGAAATTAGGAGGTCCTTTTGACTGTATACTGTATAAAATATTGATGATCTGAACATAACAGGTCTCAGGATTAGACCAGTACAATCTTAGATGTACAACATAAATAATATAACACATTTTACAGTTACATTATTATTTTTTTTTAATGGAGCCAAAAAGAAAAAAAAACATGCTCAGCAAATGGTCAAAAATCTCAATTGCCTGAAGAAGTGTTATCAGAATCAGAATTACTTTATTGATCCCCATGAGGAAATTCTCTTTCATTACAAAACAAACTCCTGATGAAAATAAAAGTTTAGGAAGACATATAAAGATGGTAGAGAAGATTTAAATAATTAAAAATAAAACAATAAAGTAATTAAAATAAGAATAATAAAAATAGAATAATATAAACAAACAAAAAAGAAATAGTCAAATAACCAATAAAAGTAAAACCTATAGCAGCAATTATAAGGACATTAACTTAATATTATAAAGAAGATTGGACCAAAATGATGTGAGAGACCGATAAAGTCATACAGGAAATGATTACTCCAAGTTATTGTTGCTAAAAATACTGTAGCTATTGAATAATGGGGGATATTGCCCAAGAATTTATTTTTTTGGCTTCATTTCTATTAAAAAAAATGGCATTGTGAAAAATGTTCCATGTTGTTCGTCTGTGGTTGAGCCTGCCTAATCCTAAGCCCCACTATGATCCCATGATTTTTATTATACTATATGCACATAGAATTAAAAGAGGGGGTACTAACTTTTGAACATAACCGTACACACACACCTGGCACTTTATTAGACCCCCGTTTGCCTTTAGAACTGCTTTAATTCTTCTAGGCATATACTCAATAAAGTGCTGGACATGTTCTTTAGAGATTCCTTCCACATCCCAAAAGTGCTGTATTGGATTGAGATCTGGGGACTGTGGAGGCCATCTGAGTACAGTGAACATACAGTTATGTTCAAGAAACCACTTTGAGCTTCGTGACATGATACGTTATGCAGGGGTCATAAAGGAATGGACATGGGAAGCAGTAATACACGTGGTAAGCTGTGGCATTTAACCAGGCTCAGTTGGTACTAAGGGCCCCAAAGTGTGCCAAGAAATTATCCTTACACCACCACCAGCAGCCGAAACCATTGATACAAGGCAGGATGGATCCATGCTTTCATGTTGTTTGCACCAAATTCTGACCCTACCATCGGAATGCTGCTGAAAAAACTCATCAGACCAATGCCAATGTAACCTGAAGATTTTTCCAATCTTCCATTGTCCGAATTTGGTGAGCCCTTGTAAATTGTAGCCTCATTTTCCTGTTCTTGGCTGACAGGATTGACATTCGATGTGGTCTTCTGCTGCTGTGGCCCATCTGCTTAAAGGTTTGATATGTTGTGCATTCAGACATGATCTTCAGTATACCTTTTTTGTTTTTGTAACGAAATGTCATTTGAGTGATTTTTGCCTTTCTATCAGCTTAAACAATTCTGCCCATTCTCTTCAGATCTCTGACATCAGCAAAGCATTTTCGCCCAGAGAACTACTGCACACTGGTTATGTTGTCTTTGTCAGACCATTCGGTGGTGGTTGTGTGTGAAAATTCCAGATGATCATCAGTTTCTGAAATACACAGACCAACGGTGTAAAACACGTTTTTTCCCCCTCATTCTGCTGCTCTAGTTTGAACAACAGATCATATTGACCATGTCTACATTATTATCTACCTTTTAAACAAAGGACAAATAATGTTTAGAGCTTACTTTAATTAGTTTAAATTAAAGTAGTTTAAACAAGTCCCTGTCCATCTCTACAGACTAGTAATGGAAAAACAATGTTACTGCCATGTCAACAAAGGCTATAGATTTCCACTGGAAAATGAGTAATCATGCTGATCATCATCATCCACATTATTCTGTGTGCTTTAAGAAATATGAGACCACCATCATTCCTGACTCATCTGATTATTGTTCATTCTTACATCCATGCTGAAGTAATCACTAATTCATTCTTTGAGTTTGTTCTACAGGTTAAATTTACTCACTTACTCATTTATCGTCTCCTATCCCAGGAGATTTAGGGCATAAGGTGAGGTACACGGCCATGGTGTCAAACCATTGCGACATGTCATGTCGGAAACCAGGAAAAAAAGCACAAACTTCACGCTCTTGAAGACTTTTGGGTTGTGGTTGTACAAACTGCTGACACCGGACACTTATTCCATAAATCTATACAAATAAAAGGTTTTGTCTGTACATTCATCAGAACTTTACGTTTCATCCAATGGAGGACCCAAAACCAGTCTCAGAAAAAGTTCTGTCTGTCTGTCTGTACAGGTATGTCCGTCCAGCCAAATTCTGTTACAGCATCACACAAAACTGACTGAACAGAATTTAATGATACTTTGGCAATACTAAGGTATTTGCCTGAAGTTAAACCTGCGCCATAAATGAAATCAAAGCAATGGTATGAAAACCTATGTGGCAAATTTAATAATCTACTTTAAAATAAGCTATGAAGTATGTGGGCATCAAACTGAAATAATAATATCACTGATTACATTAAAGCTGATCAGCTTATGTTTAGCATTTACCTTTTAACTCTTTCTACAAACTCTTTTCCTGTCAATGACGGGTACTTCGGCTAGTGTTAATTAAACTCCTAAAAGAAATCTTCACCATATCAACAATTAAATATTTGTGCTGTGACAGTTTGGCTGGCATATGAATCACAGTGAATAAACTGTTACTAAGCAAATTGATACAGTATACATCTTTTAAATCATAGCTGGGACTACTGTTAAAGTTGCTGTTATACGGTCAAAAAATCAATAGGACAGTTGTCCTGTAGTTAAGGTGTCAACATACTGTATAATAAAGTCAACGTTGACTGTACTGTACATTTATATAATTATACATTCTATTAATCTGGAGTAACTCCGGTGGTGGTCCAGTATCCTTACAGTTTGCAAAATGAGGTCGTGAACCGTGTTCATCATGAGCAGGTGTTATTTTAGTTAGACGTTTCAGGTTTGTCCTCCCAGAATGCATTAATTATTCCTCAGGTTACCTGGTACTCATTTTCTAGAGAGGTGCTTGCCATGCACAGCTGATGGTTGTGTCATCTATGTCCCACAGGGAGTCGAGGAGTGTGATTGTGTCAGTGTGTGTGAAAGAGAGAGAGAAAGAGAGAGAGAGATGCATGCTGCCTTATTGATAGAATTTGCATTTGCGTTGACTGCTTTAACACCATGATTATATCTCTAGCACTTTAGCAACAAACACCAATGCAGAGGCATGTTAGTTAACCCACATACCTCGCAGGCAAAGATCCTCCTATTGTTTTCTAGCTTTTACGTAATCAGCTCTTATTATTAATGCAGTACTGTCTGGCGTCTGTCTAATTTTACCACATACCGTATGCAATGGAAAAGGTTCAACTCAATTTATGCCCAAATGAAATTTTGATTACATTTCCTAATAGCATTGTTTGAAAAAAAAAAAAAAAAAAGTACTGTATATGAAGATTTTTGCCATAAGTTTATTAAAATGACTTCAGTGAGGTAGACTTAAAGTTTTGTGCAAATATAAAATAAGAAGATCTATAATCTTTAACTGTGCAGTTACGTGGTGGGACAACAAGACAGATGATTTAATAAAGTGTTCACTAACTCACTCATCGTCTATACCACTTCAGCCTGTATAAAGGGTTGCAGGGGGCCTGGAGCCTATCCCAGGAGACTAAACCACTAAACCACCGTGCCACCTGCAGTATGTACCAGCTTTTAAATATCTTAACAATGTTGCTGGGCCTGATACACTCAGCAACACCACATACACTACTACAGTACATAATGTCACTGCTGTCCTGAGAATGAGCTGCTACAGAAATAATGGCGCAGGGCAACTCTATGGAATTGTATAAAAAATAAAATCATTAAGAGGAACAATAAATAAAGCTATAAAGTTGGTGGACCTAATAAACTCACAAGTGATACTGGGTGAGTAATACACAATTTAAGGTGGCATTTTAGGTTCTATTCCACTGACCACAAAGTTGCAACTACTACTGTAGAATGCAATCATCTTTTTTGCTTAGGCTGTGCTCTCTGTTGGATTCTCTTTTGCTTAGTGCAAGTGGTGAATGAATAAATAAAAATGTATGAATGATGTGGTAGTGTAGAGGAAAGAAAGATGAAAAAAAGAAAATATCATTTGCAGGCTTTCTAATCCAGTTATTGTTTCCCCCCTCATGATTTTCCACAAACAATCTAGCAGCATGGATAATAATTCATAACCGGCGGCCTATTTACCACGCTCTGTAGTTTTCTTCCAATGGCAAAGAATAAACTGCTTTCATTCAAAATGAAAAATTAAACACCCTTGATTGTGGCGCGGATAACTTTCTGAGCAAACTTGTTCACCACACTGAAGCAGGCCAGTACACATAGTATATTAATGCTACACTCAGACAGGATAGTGTTCATCGTGTTTAGAAAATAATTGAATATAAATGGCTCAGTCTTGTGATATCTCAATATTTGGAAGTCATGTTTGGACAAAAAAAGCGTTCAGATTTCAAGAAATCTGAAACTGTACATTTTAAAACATGACCTAAAACATAAAGTAAAATGACTCTTTTGAAGGCTTTGCATGGCCTAGCCAAGCTCCTGACCCAAATCTTACTGACAATTTAACGATTTAAAATTGCAAGCCCAAAAAGCTAATTATGTCTTACCATAAATGAATTAAAACTGCAAATAAGAGTTTTGCAACAAGGAATTTGTTTTTTGAATACATTCTCTGTACAATATCAATTTCATGTTGTTAAACACATCTTTATTTACCTAATAAATATATATATATATGATGTATAAGTACATCAGCAACAAACTGTGCCTTCCAGACATGGGCTTTCAATAAGCTTCCAAACTCTAAGCATCCTTAAAACAAATCAAAAACATGCAACTAAACCAGTATTGTATTCTGACCAAAGAACATCTGGCCCTTATTTAAGGTTTTGCAACACATGTAGGACCCGAAATATACACTGCCTGTCCCCCCCCCCCCAAAAAAAAAATCACAGTTTCAGAATGGCCAAACTATTGGCCTGCATCAAGAACCAAAAACAATTAAGGAGGTTTGATATTACTTTAAGAACTGTCCAACATTTTTAAAACTAAATCTAGGGTTAAAAACTAAATCTGTGCTAAACCTTCACCTTTGTGGAAGAACTGTGTTTTACAAAAATCATGAATGAAGATCACTTAAATGCTTAGTAAATATGCATAGTAAAAAATGACAGTAGAAATCACAGCTATGTTTAAGAGCAAAAGTAAGGGCATTTCCACATGCACAATGTGACGTGAACTCACAGGATTGTGATTAAACATATCATAGTCCCCACTGCTCAGTCATCTGGTGGTGGCGTTATGATCTGGGGTTGCTTCAGTTGATCAGGTCTAGACTCAGCAACGTTATGTGGCAACAAAATAAAATTAGCTTATGACCTTAATGTACTGAATATTTCGACACGTTTTTCCAGGTTGGGTTTATGAGCCCTCCTGTATTTGGTTTAATTCTGCTTCCCAGCTTGCACTCACAGTCACATGGTCCTAATTGTATTCACCGACACCTTGTTGAGTTTGATTAGCCTGTCTATGTATAGCTCGTGTCTGTTGTTCTAACTGTTTGGCTTAGTGCTGTTTGTTTATTCCTGTTTTGGTTTTGTATGCGTTAGTGTTTAGTCATAATTTAGCCATAGTCACCATTTTTATGTTGCTGTTTGGATTTCATGTTAATGATTTATAACCAGTGTTGGGTGAGGTTACTTTTTAAAGTAACTAATGACATTACAAAATTACTGTCATTAAAAAGTCAGCAATTTTGTTACATTACAGAGTTACTTTCTGATAAAATTAACTAGTTAGAGTACTTTTCCACTGCAAAAAATGAAAACTCCTTTGTGATTCCTCATGCATGTTGTTTTAGTTAAGACCTTTATAATTATTCTATCATCATCACTCAGCGAAGTTTGGCCCATAATCTCTTACCTACTAACAGCAGGAATAAAGGAGGGGATAGGGCTTGTAGGACAACTTTCATACACACACTAACGGAATCACTGCTGTCTGGCTCACAGATTACATAAATTGTCTGAATAACGGATTACATTTTTGTACTTAAATGGCGGAACTAACGCGTTAGATGACTCGTTACATCCAAAAAGTAATCCAAGTACTCTAACGCGTTACTTTGTAATGTGTTACACTCAACATTGTTTATAATGTTAGAATTGCTCCTCATTAAAGAAAATGTGTGAATGATTTGGTAGTGTAGAGTCTGCAGTTGCATCCTGCCTTAACTACCTTCGTGACAGTGTGAATGTCACGGGGGGAAAATCTACATAATACGGTTGAAATTCATACAGTATGTTTTTGTATGTGTTAAAAAATCCAATGACAAGCACAAAGCATATGCCATGCAAGAGAACTTTTTAAACACATTAATGGTCTAAGTTGAAAGTGTTGATTGATTCACAATGTCAACTGCACTGAGTGGCATGTAAGAAAACGATCCATATTAAAAGCTGCCGGAGGCCTCCCAGCAGCCTAGCTAATGTTGCTAGCTAATGAAATGAAAAGGCAACAAAAACACGATGTACTAAACCAACAAACAATTCAAAATGACCTCACATCATGGTACATATCTTTATTTTATTTTTATTTTCTTATATTTTGTTTTCTATAAGAAACAAACCCATTTACCACAACCACTTACTAACATTGTCTGTTAACAGTTTACAAAAGCTGACTCAAAGTTCTCACACATATTCGTAGCTGACAAATTTTTAATTTTGAACTAACTTTAGATTAGTTAACAAAAATTAAATTCATGTTAATTTCTCTGTTTCATGTCATCAGAGGATTCTGATCCTCACACAATTTGCTTTATCTATGACTAGTGTGACTAAAGAGGGGGGGGTGTAACTTGTTTCTTTGGCTCACAGAATATTAGCGGTAACATACAGTACATCGAATCAACTAAGACTTTGCCTCTCATGCTTACCACCCTGCATGTTAATGACAATCACTTTCTTTTATGGCAATCTAATCTATTCAGTTCACCATTTACTGAAAAATGAACGTGTCTAATAAATGGTGCTGTTTCAGTGCATTCATGTGCAACATCTTCTGTTAATAAATAAAAATGTATAAAAATCAGAATCTAATTGGGATTCTTCATATTACTAGACGTCTGCTGTAGCTCTTAAAACTTTAAGTGAATTCACTCACTCACTCATCATCTACACCGCTTTATCCTGTATTCAGGGTCGCGGGGGCCTGGGGCCTATCCCAGGAGACTTAGGGCATGAGGCGGGGTTCACCCCTGGACAGAGTGCCAATCCATTGCAGGGCACACACACATACACTACGGGCAATTTGGGAACACCAATTGTGCAAGGCGACAGTGCTAACCACTACATCACCGTGCCGCCCTAAGTAAATTCAGTTGACCTTTTTTTTGTAAGCTAAAGCTACACTCAAACAATCTCCAAGGTTATATGAGGGTCCCAGTTTAACTCACCGGCAGCAGTTAAATTGACCAACCAAGTTGTCAAAATCTCAGGCAAAGCGCCGTCCTCAGTAGTTGTGGGATCGCAGCAATCCATTGGTGGGGATTTGAAAGAGGTTTTTTTGGAACATTATGCAAACTTGAATAATGACAAGAACATGGCTGTGGTCTGTTACTCTTGCAGTCACACACAGTTCTGTACATCTGAAGGTTATGTCAGGAGAACCATCTTCCCCTTGTCCCAATCAGGCTTTGAGAGACTCTTTGGTGGTTCATGGAGTTGGTCCTGGATGAAGAGCTGTGACATGCTTATTGCTGTGATATTCTTTGCACTTACTGTAATCACCATTTTACAGCCTTTATCTTTCAGAAATGTTTGCATTCATCTAAGTGACATCCAAGATACTTTTTTCAGTCTCTACAGACTTGGTGGTACTTGGCATGATCTGCCTTGTGCCATCCATTTTTCTTGAAGCCTGTATGGCAATTGTTCCACATGTGAGCCCAGTTACTGGCAGTCTCTAATTTTGATTTCTTAACAGATCTCAGAGATCTTTCAGTTTGAGGGGCACTTTGTTGTCAATCTTGGGGAATCTCTCAAGTTTGTCTGAAAAGCCTTCTAAATTGTTTCAGTTGACCCATAGCATTCCTGAAGATGAGCCCTTGCCACCCTAAAACCTGCATGAACCAGCAACTAACATGAACAGTTCTGCTTCTCCTAAACTGCTTCGAAAACACCTAACCATAAGTTCAAGCTCTTCGTTGCAAGTGAGTTTAAGTCCTTGTATGGCGTTTGTAACAATTTATTTTCTCTGCCAGTAACTCTCTGGACGGTCATCAATTTTGATTGTCCTAGAGGTCACAAGCTCACAATGAGCAATGTAAATAGCAAAGTTGTTTATTCCTTTAAGGTCAAAATCATATAGCTATGCATCCTAAGAGCGGTTGTGTTTGGCTGAGGTCTCTTCATGGACGAGAAACTGTGGAGATGGATTCCAGTCGAATACTAGGCAGCTTGATGATTCATGCTATGCGCTCTGGAGGAGCTAGTGTGCTGTTTGACATAAATAGGTGTGATGTTCAGTTCATCTTGAGCTGTGTGAATGTGATTTTGCTTGCTATCTTGGTGTGTTGGAGCTTGAAAGACTCCATGTGGCTGATTGGGTGCAGCATTAGACTCAACATGGGGCAATGACTGTTGACTAGAGGGCATTCTAGAATGACATTCAACATAGTCACAAGTAAGATGAACCAGAGCACTTAAAGGAGAGCTGCTGTTTTTGCTTGTTGTGATTGCTGTGTCCAAACTTCTATGATGCTGCATTACACTGTTCTCCCCCTGCATGTGTGGCTCCATATGAAGTGACCTACAGCTAAACAGATATACTGGGCACTCAAAGGGTAAATAATGACATGGAAGTTAAAGGATGCTTACTTTGTCAAATAGCTTTCTTACAATGCCAGAAACTGTGTGAAACTGAAAATAAATACAACAAAAAATAATTGTAAATGAAAAGAATGTATATCATATATCTGGTTAAATCTAGGAGGGTGGCTGTATTACATGCGACAAAAAGGGTATAAATCCTTATCGACACGTTTTTACAAACATGAATAATACATTTAAGCATTTGCCCTACATTTTTTTAAATCTCATTATACATCTGAGCAGTTGAGGGCCTTGCTCAAGGGCCCAACAGTGGCAACTTGATGGTTATGGGGTTTAAACATACAGTAGGACCTTCCAAACCATAGTCCAATGCCTTAACCACTGAGCTACCCCTGACCCCTTACCCCTAAATACAACAAAATATTTATTAGTCTTTATCTCTATTCCGGTAACAATCAATATACTCTTACAAACAAATCTTCTCCAAGCTTCAACACCAGGGGATGCAATATCTGAACATGGTAATGTACTCCACCATGTTCAGATATTGCAAGGCAAGATGGCTGGTCTAAACTATAACAACACAATGAAAAATGGTTAGCAAGACTTTGAGCATATCTGTCAGGATATTTTCATTGTACGTACATGAGATTCACTGATTTTACTTATATGATAGAAGGAAGAGAACACTTTCACGTTCTTTTGTACAGCCAACAGTTGTTAGATAGTCCTGGGTGGTACGGAGCACCATGCTGGAGGGGGCGTCTACGCATTCCAACGGTGCCTCACATGTTGTTCACCACTAACCTTGGTAAATCATGTCTTCATGGACCTTGCTTTCTGCACAGGGAGATTGTCAGGCCCAAGCATGAACAAAGCAAAGGTTAGACTAGGGCGTCCATTCTGCCAGTTTGGGGAAGGCTCTTTAGTATAACAATGATGTGATGGTAAACTGTTAATATATGTTAATGTACTATTAAGGTAAAGTACAAAAAGTTTAATAATAATAATATTAATAATAATAATAAAATAATAATAATAATAAGAAGAAGAAGAAGAATGTTAATGGTACTGTAAGTTTGGAGACTAGTTTTGTAACACGCCAAGGCTGCACGCACCTTGGCGATGCTGCAATGAGTCATTCAAAGTGTTTTGAGTGGCACATAAGCTTGAAGAACATCACTGGAAGACGATGAGAGATCAGGAAGAACTTCTAATACCGGTGACGAAACTTAGGTGTATAGGTACGACACTGAAATGAAGCAACAGTCTTCACCATGGAAGAGCCCATCATCTCCATAACCAAAAAAGGCGAGGCAGGTTCGCAGCTCGACCATGTGCATGCTCATTGTCTTTTTCGACATTCATGGCATGGTTCATCAAGAATTCATCCCCAGGGATCAGACCGTCAATAGAAAATTCTACTGCCAACTTTTAAGGTGACTGAGGGAGGACATATGGTGAAAGTGATCTGTGGCACGCAAATCTACAGTAGAAACGTTTTTTGATACCACCTCATAATAACAAACAGCACCACCACCTAACCCTAATTCGAACTCTGTGTATAAGTTACATTAGACGCACAGTACAGGAAATGCCAATAGCCCCAGCATGCCATGATTTTGAGGAAACATTTTGATTCGAGGAACAGGCTAGTGTTAGCCAGCTGTTGCTACTTTGAAGGGAGAAAAGTTGAAGAAAGAATACTTGTGTTGTAAATGTATATTTCTTAAAGCGAGATATCAATATTCTTGATGATTTTGTAGAAACCTATGTATGTTCTTAGTGTATTATAATGGGATGTATGAATTATATATTATATATTATATCCCAAAACCTGATTCCTGCTGCTAGGAGGTTAATGCTGCATAGATAGATATTTTACCAAAATAATATCCCAAATTCATCCAAATCAACAATGAAATAGATATAGGATCACGGAATCAGTGTGTCTTTAATAAACACACCAGCTTTGAGCCTTACTAAAAATCTGTGCATACGAGAAGGACAGTCTATATGTGTGAATCTAAAAATATACTGTAAGCGAGCTCAAAATGTTCTACATGATGGAGGAGACCGATATCCCTCTTCAACCTGGTTAGACGGTACAGGAAGTGGGTCAGTACTTTTATTCTCTGTAAAAGAGGATTTACAATATGTCATGTGTTATGAATATGTCATGTTGTGACTCCATTTGGTTAAGCATAAATGTATGATTCATTTTGTAACGTACATTTCATAAATGGCAAAAAAAAAAAAAAAATTAGGTGATGACTGTATAAACAAAGAATGCTCCAAGCCAATGCTTAATAAAGACTTCAGGCTTATAATACACATGGACAACAAGATCAGAGAGAGAGACAGCTCTGTCTTAGTCGCCGTCATCCCTTCTTTCTCTCAATAACGGCTTAATTACATCTGAAGCCTGAACAGTGGAAGTGTGATGAGATGAGATGAGTGTGTGTGAGACAGATGGCTGCATTGCTGCACTCTGCCCTGCTCCAACAACTTCAGAGGGAGTGTGTGTATATGTATGTGTGTATGTGTAGAGGGAGCAGATGGCCAAAGGTGTGTTTAATATTCACACAGGGAAAGGCCGAGTCATCGCTACACACGGATGTTCACACAGAGAGACAAGGGTTGGCGCGCACACACACTCACACACACACACACAAACACTCACACGACCTCTGTGAGATTTATCAGGTGATGAATAATGGCTGCGAGGACATGACAATTTTTGTATGGTTTTCAGAATTTTGAAGGGCGTTACAACAAAACACTTTCAAAACACATAAAACCAATAAGATGCCGCAAACCTGACGACTCGGGAGCAGGCTTTCCTGCAGCTCTGTAACAGCGCCCCCAACTGTAAAACAGTACAAACTGCTCAGTAACCCTGATAATACATCACCCTGATGGATGAACAAAGTAGACTTATGCTTAAGTGATACATAATTGAATTCTATGAACTGAGGATGCTCATAAATAGTCAATTACTACAGACTGAAGAAGAATACAGCGTATAAACATTACAAAAAAAAAATGTCTTAGACATATGAAACTATTCTTTATAAATAGAGTTATGACAAAATATTTGTTTTTGTTTTTTATTACACAATAACATCTGTGGATTTAATAAAACATTGTGTATCATGTATTATGTATTATATACAAGGAAACAAACATTATGGTGGTGCTGTAGGAGTCCTGTATTTGGAATCTCCATTGTAGGGCTGTGTGTGTGTGTGTGCGTGTGCGTGTGCGCGTGCGCGTGTGTGTGTGTGTGTGTATATTCAGAATGTAGCTACAGTGCACTTCGGTAGGAAACGTACAGGAACAGAAATAGCACACAAAGTTCCCTGAACAGCAGGATGTTTCAGACAAAAGTTCGCCATCGGTTGTGCAAGTGAAGTAAGACATCTGAGACGTCCTGCTTCTTGAGGAACTCCATGAACTATCTGATATTTCTTTCAGCCATAGTACTCATTAGTATATATGGACAGCAGTTGAAAGCTAAAGTTTGGGTTCCCCTGCAAAATAACAAATAGTTATCTAAGCCAACAGAACAATGTGTGCTAAGATATTAATAAACCTCAAGACATTACTCACTTTTTTTTACTCACTCTTTTTTTTTTTTAATGTCAGTGCATCTATTGCAGATCAGTCTGGAAGTCTCTTTTATCTACTTTCTTCCACTCTGAGTGTCTGGGTGTCTGTTTCATTTCTGAACAATGTTAGATCCTGGTGTTACAATACACTTTTCAATATAAGTACTGATGTTTATTTAATCCTAATCCTATTTTTACTCTTAATATGATTTCCCAAAGCATGGTACAGTGGCTTGTCTGGCTGGTCCAGGGTTGGTGTGGTTTGAATCCAGCCTCTCGCCTTGTGTGCATGCAGCTTGCATGTTCTCCCTGTGCTTGGCGGGTTTCCTCAGGGTGCTCCAGCTTCTTCTAATGATCCAAAGACATGCACAGTAGGTTGATTGGCATTTCCAAGTTGCCCATAGCGTACAGTATGTGTGAATGCTTGTGCCCTGTGATGGACTGGCACCGCATTTAGGGTGTACCCCACCTTGTGCTTAAGTTCGTTGGGATAGGCACCAGGCCTCTATGATGCTACGCAGGATAAACCTTATAAACAATGAATGTGCTGTTGTCAGCAAAGAAAACAACTAAGGATATTTGAAATTACTGGAACTGGGTTAAGAACACTTCAACACATTATCAAAACCTGAAAGTTTAATGGTAAACCATCAACAAAATCATGAATGGAGATCACTTAAACATTTGGTGAAGTTCCATGGTATAACATCAACAGTAGAAACCATAGCTATGTTTAATAGTGTAAGAGTGAGTAGGAGTATTTCCATATGCACAATGTGATGAGAATTGGGACAGATTGGGACTAAACAGCTGTGTGGCCATAAGAAAACCACTTATTAGTCAGACTTATCAGGAAAACAGGCTTTGATTTTGTTTTGAGAGTATAAAGATTGGACTTTGGAACAATTGAAAAAGGTCATGTGGTTTGAAGAGATCAGACTGACCCTATCCCAAGGCGAGGGGTGCATCAGGGTAAGAAGGGAAGCACATGAAGCTATGCATCCATCATGCATAGTGGTCACTGTACAAGCCTCTGGAGGCAGTGTTATGATCTGGTGTTGCTTCAGTTGGTCAGGTCTAGGGTCAGCAATGTTATGAGGCAATAAAATGTCATAAAAAGTCAGCTGACGTCCTGAATGTACTCAATCACATCTATGGGGCTTTTCTTGCCTCATGATACGGCCATATTCCAGAATGTAAACTGTGAAAGAGCGGTCTGAACATTTGAGATGCAGCTATTAAACCAGTTTTAGATGTTGAGGATTGTCTCGCCGTTTTGTCTATGAACATGGGGTCAGTTTTCAGATCAGACATAAGCATTGAAAATCGATTAAAGTCTCAGGAAACTCTTCACTTTCGGACCTTACCTATCCATCCCTGTACTTAGTCTCTGGCCGGATGAGCAGCCTTCAGCTTAATAATTTATCATTTATTAAATGGCTGCCATTTTACAATAATGCTTATTGAAATAATGAAAAATAAAGAGACTGCATGCAAAGAAAGGCCTCAATGTCTAGACTGGAATTAGTTGTGGATCAAAGACTCGGTAGCTAGGTTCGGTAGCTAGTGGTCCTTGAAAGAGAAGATTGATTACCTCTTTCATTCCTTTAAGACCCTTCAGACTAAAACCTGATTTCCTTTAGCATAAACTGTATACCCAGATCTCTCTCGAGTGAAACCGGCATACTGCTCATCTCATCTCATCTCTTCTCAGTCTGAAGGAGGTTACATTTACAGCATTTTGGCACTTAGTTTTGCTCATTATCAAATCGATACCATGCTACTACAAATGAATCAGGATTTAAGAATACTACATTGTTTACTTTTTCCCTTTTTAAAAGCTATTATAAACATTTTAGCTTTATAATTTGGAGTGCAAGTCAAACCAGAACTCGTGATACTGTAAAATTTCTTGTGAATGGATCGACATTTACAGAATTCTTCAGGCAAGGTACAGTGACGAGACCCTTATTCGCAGTAAAACATTTGAATGGTACACTCCTCACCTCACTCCAAGCCATTTCCACATGTTTGGGCTATTAAAGGAGTTCCTGGGAGGCCAGCGTTTCAGACAGTCCAACCATGCCTCTGGTGTACTAAGAAAACCCTTTACTGTGATGGCATCCATGCACTAGTGAAATGCTGCGATAAGTACATTAGTGAAGCAGGGGATTCTATAGAGAAATAATGGTAGTTTTTACTCACATAAAATGTGTTTTGTTATTCTGCACAATCAATCAAACTCCCACACTCTGACTTGAATGTCCCTCATATATTTGCATTTGTTAATACTAATTTGAACAGCAATAAGTATTTTGTCATTACTGCTGTTATTGTAATTAAAACAGACAAGGAAATGTTCGATGATGTTCGTGTCTGGCTGTTTTATGTCCCAGGGTGCCATAATGCTTGTGGTTCTTTCTGGCTCTCGCTTGTCATAGCTAGTCCTGCTGGAGTCCCTGCTTACACTTCACACATAATGTACTTTGACCTTATTGATTACATGACAATAAGTATCACCCCCCTCTCTGTGGCATTTCTTATAACCTACATCTCGTTCTCCATGAATGAAGAGATGAAGATGGCTTTGGAATTTATTTAATACAAACAGTTTCGCTATGATGGCTTGTGACTGAACAGTTTTGTATCCAAGCCTCCATCAGGGAATAGCTGGTAACCTCAACAAAACTTCCTGCTATGTAAAATTATTTTCCTCAATTGACCTATACAATTGCCCTTTTGACCATACAGCAAAAAGTTTATATAAAATATTAATATTTATGGTCATACTAATATGCATCACCCAGACTCGTTTTGAGTCGGTTCCTCTCAAGGTTTCTTTCTCATGCCATCTCAGGGAGTTTTCTTCTGGCCACTGTTACTTCCAACTTGTTCATTAGTTATGAAAAGTAATGTGTAAAAAATTCTTAATAATAAATAATATTCTGAATGTTCCTTGATGTAAATCTGTGTTGTGATGATGTCCGTTATTACAAGCGCTATACAAATAAATTTTAATAGAACTACGCATTTGGCTATTTATCCCAAAACACGGAACACCGTATTGTCCGATTTTCATCTTCAAGTGTCTGTGCTACTTTGAAGAAATTCGAGATGCAATTAAAAAAGTTGCTTCTAAAAATACATTCATTGCCTTGTGCAACGTTCCAGAATAACAGCGTATACAGTACATACTGTACATGAAAATGTCCTGGGTCTAAGTATTGCGTGCTCTTAAGACTACAAAGTCTGAGAACCGAATTCCTAAAAAAGCTGCAGTGAACTTGTTTCAGAGAGAGAGAGAGAAAGAGATTTGTAGAACTGAAATTATTAGAAAAAATTCTGATGAATGTCATGTATAATACATGAACTTACAAATGATCTTTCTGTAGATGTTATGAACTTCCAGAGTGACAGAGACTGAATTTATAATTATGAGTAATATATTTCAAATATTAACATTGCATAAAACTCAACTGGGATCAAATAACATGCAACAATAAGCGTTTTAAATAGTGGTTTGTAAACACAGAGAAAAAACACCATCTTTATTTGCTCAGAACCCATTTATTAGACAATCATGCCAACAATGCCATCATATAGACTGATTTTTCTTTTAATTTCCTAAGTGCCCTACCACCAAAAGCCTGTTGTAACAGCATTATGGAGAATATAATATTTAGGTATAACAGAGTAAGTAGATGGATTTAATAAGTGATCTGATATGTGGTAACGAAAAAAGGAGGTCCCTAAATATCTTAAAAACATGGCTATGCTTCTGCAGTTGTGGGAACAACTCGTACATACAAAGTCTTGGTGTTCAGGCCCTTCAGAGATGTCCCAGTGAATTCTGAAATAAAGAAAAAGATGGCATATGAGAGTCTGGCTCGTTTTTAATTTAACTGAAATGTATTTGGCCAAAACTGACATTTACACAATATTCAATATTCATTCAGGACAGGTTTGTTCCACAGAGCAATGACATTCTCTCATTCAGTAGCATTTGTTCATTAACCAGGTCCGATCATGCAGGATTATACTAAACCTCATTGTATTAAAGACGTTGAATTAAGACTTTAAAATGTAAAAAAAAAAAAAAACCCAGCAAGCAAGTAGCTTTCATATAAAAGCAGTGTATAGCTCAGTGTATTTATAAGACTTATAAAAAAAAAAGGGGTTGATGCTACAGCCAGAATGATCCGTAGCCGGGAGCCTACAGAGAGCAAATTGGCCACGCTTTCTCAGGGGGTTGGAGTGGCAAATCGCACTCCCACATCAATCATAGTGACGCTGGCCAGTTATGGTCATTTCTGAGCTCATGCTAGAGCAGGTGTAGGCAAGTTCGGTCCTAGAAAGCCGCAATCTTGCAGAGTTTAGCTCCAACCCTAATCAAACACACCTAAACAAGCTAAACAAGATCTTCAGATTACTACGGCTACAGGATTTTTTTTTCAGGGTTGGAGCTGAAATCTGCAGGACTGCGGCTCTCTAGGACCGAACTTTTCTAGGACCGAAGTCTAAACATAAATATATATAAAACAATGTAATACATATGCAAAGGGGGAAGAAATTGTATTGTAAAATGTTTAAACATGGAATAGAGGTCTGGGATACTGTAGAAGTGGGTGTTTTACTATCATGGATGGAGGGCGAGTTGGAGACAGAAAAGCCACCACGATTAACAATGGACTGTACCACATGCAGAACAAACTAAATATTTTTGTTGTAAACTACGACTCATATTTAATTGAATAAATATTAATCAGATGCTATATAGAGGTAAAGCAAGTAATGCTCTCCTCTGAGTGTGTTACGACATACCCTAAAGTTTAAAAAAAATTAAAAGTTCCCTTCAGGAACACTCTGATGCCCTCCCTGGTTAGTAGCTGTTGCTGATGGGGGTATAACCCCAACAAGACAGATGAGAATTTGACATTACCGAATTAGGCAGAAAACTGGGGGGCAAAAACAAACCAGCATTGTGTTTTTACTTTTTAATTAAAAACACAATGCTGGTTGAAAAGATGCCAAGATTGTACATGGCTTTTTAAAAGATTTTTTTTCTTTATGTTTTTTTTTTTTCTTGGTCACTGCATGTGCAAAACATTAGTGTCTTTATTGTTATTCCAAGATAAAAGTAAAATGAAGAAAACCTATTAGTGGACGTGTAATCTTTCGATTGATTAGGAATATGAAATAGTAGCCTAAGAATTTAAATGAGAGAGGTGGATAAAGCAAAGACTGCTTTATCCAGATCAGTCACTGAGGCTTAAATAATTTTGTACAGTAGACAAAAAAAAAAGGTTAATTTAACGAATGTCAAAACAAATGAAGCACACAACTCTCCACATAACTTTTCATCAACACTCCAATTTTTAGTAATAAAACAGAACTGGCTTCTACTATTATAAAGTAATACATTTTGTTCTTTGAATTGTTTCTTTACCATCTGTCTCATTGTATTTTTTCCAGGTGTCAAAACAGCATCTAAGACCGTCTTTACCTTTCCAATGTCTTTTTTGTTATACAAGAAATGTGTGTGCTCAGCAAGTGGAACATGCTGCGTATTTATTTAGTTATTTTTCAGAAAACGATTGTGAAGCCATCTTCTATTTCATTAAGCCTAAACATTTGCAGTCCAAAAATGAGAATTGAGATGAATGTATGGCGTCTCTGAACTGGCAAAGATTCGTATTTATCTCCAAGTCAGCTTGACTGGCTAAACGAAAATGCTGAGGGATGTGACCCACTTTCTGTGAGATACCGAAAGAATAAACACATACTTCATCATTACCTGGCTTTAGACAGGATACTGATTATCAGAGCACTCAGGCGCTGATAAAAAAACTCAAAATAAATAAAGTCATTTAAAACGAAAATATTTGATCCTAGTTTATCAGGACTGATATTTTTTTTATATATTAAAGGGGATAAAATGCTGCTGAATATTTTATTATATTTTATTGTGCATTCGATCTATCTATCTATCTATCTATCTATCTATCTATCTATCTATCTATCTATCTATCGATATCTATGATAATATGATAGTATTAATATAATATTATTATAATATACATCAT
>JAOVVA010000001.1:20992290-21006741 GCA_028565275.1 Leiocassis micropogon
TAACAGCATCACCCGGGGATCGAACCAGCGATCTCCGGATGATAGGGCGAGCGCTTTACCACTGCGCCACTCGGAGGTGGACATTTATACAATTTTAAGAAAGAAAATAGTGTTTCCTTAAATCTCAGCCAAAAAGTGGATGATGCAACTTTGCCATATGTCACAAACCCACACAGCAAGTTGCTGCTATGTGAGCAGCCATTTTTCCCTCAAGATCAAAAAGCGCTTCACACACTAAACTGCCACATTTTATTCCTCCACTAGAAAGGAGCACAAGATGAGGTAAGATCAGTCAGTATTTCATTGTCTAGAAGTCTGGAGTTATATAGCATTTTTACACATTTCCCAATCCTCGTTATAGTACAGTAGTGTTAGCATTTTAGCTTGACTTGTGCTTGAAAAACAGTTTATCTCACATTAAAATCACATGCCATTTTTTGTTTATACTAATTTATAAAAATGGTCAAAAGTGCTTTCACTGTCCTGTGTTGTTTTTTTTTTAAACTAATGAGCTCTCATGACATTGTAGGGGTAGCTAATTAGCATTGTTAGCTTGATTAGCTTCACGGGAGTTAGTTAGTATTACAGACATTTCCAAGTTGGTTTATCCTTACCTTATCTGATTCTTTAAGTAAATACAGGTATTTGTATTTAATTCTTTATGTGATTTTGCTGTTCAAACAATTTGCATATACTCACTGGCCAATTCATTAGGTACACCTGTTAAACTGCTCAAACAGCCAGCAAATCAATGCGTTTAGGCATTTAAACAGGTCAAGTCGATCTAATTAACGCATCAGAATGGGGTAAAAACGTAATTTAAGTGACTTTTAATGCTTTTAAGGCATGGTTGTTGGTGCCAGATGGGCTGGTCTGAGTATTTCAGAAACTGCTGATCTACTGGGATTTTCACCAACAACCATTTCATTTACAGCAAATTGTAAAAAAGAGAAAATATCCTAGGGCTATAAAAAAATGCCTTGCTGATTCCGGAGGTCAGAGAAGAATGGCCAGAGTGGTTCGAGCTGACAGAAAGACAACAGTAACTCAAATAACATTACGGTACAGCCGAGGTATGTCGAAGAGCATCTCTGAACACGCAACACGTCAAACCTTGAAGCAGATGGGCTACAGCAGCGGAAAACTACACCAGGTGCCACTCCTGTCAGCAAAGTAGAAGCAACTGAGGCTACAATTCACCCGGGCTCACCAATATAGGAGATTTTTGCGGATCTTAACACTTCCAATGTAAACCCCTCTCTAAAGCAACATCATAAGACAAGCTCCATACAGCACATCATAGACATTCAAAGTAGCTAATTGTGCCCTAGAGACACAAACTTACAGCTCCAAAGTAGGGCGCCTGATGAACCACTCCTGTTCCCTCCTCCTCACGGACGTAGTTATCCAGCACGACAGAAAAGGCTCCGTTCTCTTTACACTGGAGAGGGAAAAAAAGAGAGAGAACAAAGATGATGCAGTGCATAAAGTGGTACAATTTATTATACTGTATGTACAACAACTGAAAGTGAACAAGGAACAATGCTAAATAGTTACAAATATCTTACATTGCATGAACAACTTGTAAAAACCTCAAATCTGAACAGGGCATTATTCACACACATACAAGAGCTAACAAGAAAGTCCTAGAGGGCAAAAAAAAAGGAAAAAGAGTGCAGTTGGTGGAAGAGATGAATAATTTTGTAATGTGACCACCACACAACAGCTGGAAAAACAAGCAAAACATAACCGTTGTTAATCTTTTGCCTGCTCACATTGAGGGGTCACCACAGTGGACCATTCGAGCCACACAACAAATTGGCACAGGTTTTACACTAGATGCCCTTCCTGACTCACATTTTATCCAGGCTTGGGACCGGCTGGGGTTTGGGTAGTGTTGGGAATCGAACCCAGGTGAGAAGCCCACCACTGAGCGACCAATGCCAGAGATTAGTTTGAATCCCCGAAATGGCACAGCCATCCATGGCTGGGAGACTTGAATACAAGTTTGGCTATTTAAGGTACTCTCTGTCAATCACCTCTATGAACCAAGCTGAGAATCTTAGGGGTCATAATGCTAGCAGTATTAACGGCATAATGCCAAAGTGATCTCATTACTGTATTGAAAACTTTGGCAAATCTCTTCTGGGAAAGGGACCTCATCTGGTGTGACCAACAGAGACTCAAGACATGCATCAACTGCAGGCATACGAGCTTCCCCAAACAAGTTTGTGTGGTGTGATTCCCCACATAGCCAGAATGCACACCAGAAAGTTCGGGCACAGGTGAGGTTGGGTGTATTCAAATCTCTCCATTAACTCATTGATAAAATCTCTATGCACTGGGGCATAGCGACTGGGATAGCAGTGTTGTGGGTCATGTAACACCACCCACAGCTAACACCATCAGATCTTGAGCTGCATCCAATAATGAAACCGGCATCTAAACCTTTCAGCCAAGCATGGGGCATACTGAATTCAGCTCAGGGAATGTCGGGGGAGTCAAATACCGTCTATGTTATTCAGTCAATGGAAAGGCCGTGAGCAGTGTTTGTAATAGACACGAAAATCACTCACTGAGGTAGAAAATAATGAAAGGAGGCAATCACCAGCTTTGGATACCTATATCTCAGACCATGTTCACAAGCTGCCATGTAAATAGCTCCTTATTGTGTATATGCAGTGTGAAATGTGTACGAGGAAGAGACAGATGGCTGCTTGCTGGTAGTACATATTGAAAACACTGCATCATACGTCACAATATGATTTGGTTTGAAGGTTTCAGCATGCACAAAAGATATTCTGCAATTCGCAAGAAATCCGGCAGTTAAAGAGGAGACTAGAACATCTAATAAAACTACATAGGATAGTAATAGATACCATTTGTAGGTATAAAGGTATGAAGACATGTTATTTGAGTACGAGGGCTATACCAAAGGTAAGGCAAAAGTGAGCATAATGTTTTCCTTAACTGACGTAAGTTGTTCAAACTGCATATGTTGGTAGATGGTATATTTGAGACACTTGATTGTACACACTACTGAATTTTTTTGGAGATGTGGACAGTCAACAAGATGTATACACGGAGTATGCCTTTAAACATATGCTTCTGCAAAAGAGTCATCAAAGCACAAACCTTTTACTAAAACTCACCTTGGTGAAGTATTCAAAAAGAGGTTTGTATTGTTTTCCCTTCAGAGTCTTGCCGGGAAACCTGAAAAAGACAAATGAGGGCTTGAAATGTATGCTATACAATTACTGAACAATTATAATATAGACGTACTATATTGTTTGAGCGTAATAAAATACACTGCCATAAATTATAAGGAAAAAAAGTATAGGCATTGTTTTGATGAATAACTTGTATTCATGTACCAGTTATGTATGCACAATGGTGGTTACTGTCTTCTCTTAATTACTAACGTAGCAGGATAAACCTTTAACCCACTAACAAAGCAAATTCTGACTCCTGACTCATTAATTACATTAAGGGTGAAGGATCATAATGTCCACAGTCCACACAGTTCTCTTCAAAAGAATTTAAACGAAAAGACCTCTTGTTTTTTTTTTTTGTTTATACACACAAATGAGATTTGGATTTGAACTCAAAAGACTTAGAACATGGCACGTCCTATTTGAACCCATTGATTTCAATCAGGTGATGGAGAAAAAAAATTGGAGCATGTGAATAGCAGGTGTTTCTTGAAGTTGTTGTGTTGGCAGTGTGTTTTGGGTTGTGGTCTTGCCGCATGATGAAATTGGATGCATTTTTCTTTAAATTGGCAGACACTGTGTTTCCGCAGTCTTCGGAATTCATTCTGCTGCTACTATCATGACTTGCATCATTAATAAAGATTTGTGAGCTTATTCCAGAAGCAACCATGCAATCCCAAGCCATGATACTACCTCCACAGAGCTTGACTAATGAGCTTATATGTTTTGAATTATGAGAAGAATGATTTATATCCATCATTTTGGTAGCTTTTGTGGCTCATCTCTGTATTTCTTTGCAAATTCCAAACTGGAATCTGATTCTTACTGCTGATGAATGATTTGAATCTTGTTGCAATGGCCTATAAATTTCTACTCTGTGGACCTGTGATACCTTTACCCCTGCTATGTGGGGGCATTAGTAACGACCATTATCACAATATAGCCATCGTTAACTGCTGATGATTTCCATCGTTAGTTTCAAATGTCAGTGCTTTCTTTCTTTTTTAGCAGAGTCCAGTTTTTTATTGTCTTTCTTCAATAGGCAGCTCTCTGATTATCATGCTGGTTTGTCATTTTTAACAATAATTGCAAAACTTCACTGTGCCATGGTGGGGCCTGGAGCCTATCCCAGAAGACTTGAAGCACAAGGCGGGGTACACCTTGGACAGGGTGCCAGTCCATCGCAAGGCACACACATACACACAGTCACATGTTCATTCACACACTACGCGCAAATTTGGGAACGCCAATTAGCCTAAGCTGCATGTCTTTGAACTGTGGGAGGAAACCTGGGGAAAACCCACCGAGCGCGGGGAGAACATGCAAACTCCATGCAGACAGACCTGATGCGCGAATCGAACCTGGAACCTGGAGGTGCAAGGCTACCGTGCAAACCAAAAGGCCAAAACATAGTGTTAATAAAAAAACGAAACTTTTAGAGTCATTTTTCATGATTGATTTCAAACTAAAAATACAATGTGAAACACACTCATTTTGAATATAAATGATCATTAAACACATTTCATTTGACAGTTGCGGTGAAGGAGGCATGGTGTGTGTCCAACATTGTTCGACAAAAATTAAAGACAATACGGAATACTATCGTAACCTCTAAAAAAAATAGAGCGGCATAATTAGCTGTTTTAAATGCAAACTTCATGACTGATTAAACACAACAATCAACTGAGTTCAGTTTTCTCGCCGACTCGGTGCGCTGCTCATGCATACATATACACATACTTTTTTTTTTAACCATTGTTATTATTCAATATTTTTTTGTAAACCATAATATTTTAATACGTAATGTTTGAAGCACATGAGCGAATTACCCTTTCCCAACTACTGTCACATTCTTTGGAAAAATTATTTCCCTGCAGTAGAAAGTCAGAGCAAACAGGACCAGGTTTTCATTAGTGAGAGGCGATCTGGTGTGAAAAAGCCTGCAGGGCTGATCCTACTGTACGTGCTGTGAAAGCAGAAATTCTGTCAGAAGCCTGTCAAAGCGATAGGACACGATGTGAAAAGGACTTTGATTTGTCCCCGATTCATTGCCAGAGGGGATTAATTTCGAAGATAATTCCATTTGTATTCATTTTGTGATGAAAGTCTGGTAAGCCAGAAAATTAGACACCACCGAGAATTCTTGCATAGATTTCAAACGGTATTTTATCTGGATGCAGGCCTTCTTGTTTGCTGTGCAAGTCTTGTTACACAGAACGTAATATAAACAAATCCAACATACCCCATCAATTATTTTTAGCATGCTAATGATTCCTGCATAAATATTAGGATTCCGCACTGACCAATAATTGTACACGGTACAAACGGCCAACTGTTGTTTCATCGCCAAACTGCTCAGACATTTCTCCTTTTTCTTCCATTCCAATGACTTCAGGATTTTCCTTTCTGCTGTTATTTTAATGTGGATCAGCTACCGCAAATGATGCAAATCCGTCACAAGAGCAATAAGATACTATCGCTTTTTTCCTGTAACGCATTGGCGTCAGTTCACACATGAGCATGCCGAATAATTTCCTGGAAGTACTAGATTCCATCTTGATCGATTGTTGTACATGGCGGTGGTTAGCACTGACGCCTTGTACCTCCAGGGTCCGGGTTCGATTCCCGGCCAGGTTCGAGCCCCGCCTCGGTGTGCATGGAGTTCATGCATGTTCTCCCCGTGCTCGGTGGGTTTCCTCCGGGTGCGCTGGTTTCCTCCCACATTCCAAAGACATGCAGGTTAGGGTAATTGGTGTTCCCCAAATTGCCATTAGTGTGTGAACGAGTGTGGGAGTCTGTGTATGTGTGTGTGCGTGCGTGCCCTGCGATGGATTGGCACCCTGGACTTGTGTACCAGGTACCCTGCCTTGTGCCCCAAGTCTACTGGGATAGGCTCAAGGCTGCGTCCCACCATGTATACAAGATAAAGCGGTATAGACGATGAGTGTGTTGAGGTGTCTGCATTTACCCCAATCATAATTAAACAGCTATACATTGTGCAAAGATACATTATTGTGGAGTTTATTCGTGCCTGGGTTTATTAAAATATCTTCCCACTCACTAAGAAATAAAATTTTTCACAATAATATGAACTGTGATAAAAGATTTTAAGATTTTACATCTCCTAGCAAAAAAAAAACATTTATTGGCAAGAGTCTTGTTCGTGTAAACTTAGGTTTCGGAAACTCACTTTTCCAGGATGGTGTATTCGCCCTCCGATTTGAACAGCGCCCCAAGTCTGGCCTCCATCATGATGTACACTTTATCAGTGGTATTGTCTAGAAGGAAAAACAAAACAAGAGGAGAAGAAATAGAAGATTATTGAGCAAAGGCTAAATGCTTACAGTGCTAAACTTTGTACTGGAGTTGGAATGAGGAATAAAGAAAAGAAATGAGTCAGAGCACAAATCCAATCTCAAGCAACGTAGCAGAACTAGTGTTGAAAGTAGTTTTTAATTCTTACTGGTAATATGTAGCCAAAAGACGAGGAGAATAAACCATGGAGCTGGTGGACAGTCCTGAGATACTGTACTTACGAAATTTACTTTTTATTTCCATTTATTCCGTTATAGAATATCAGCTAACTTTCAGAGTTTAAGAATCGAACTCTCTTAAATAGAGTTAAACGTAAAACCAGTGGGCTACGGTGTACAAGTTCTTGTTCCAAACACCAGGTAGTACCCTTGAATCAGGGACTAAAAGGGGATTTGGATAAGAAGCTAGTCAGCATTGTAGCTTTAGCCGTAAACGGAGCAACACGGAGCCAATCCGGAACGGCTTAGAATCAATTGCTAAGAAGAAAAAATATTATTTGAGATGACATTATCAGATAGTTGTTTTTTTTTGCTGAAAGTGCTTCCATGATTTGTTTTAAATGTGGGTTTTGGCAAGCAGTTGCTCTCCCCTCTTACCAGTGATGCGTACAATTAAACGTCCCATGCTGTTATGCTCTATTATCACCACTCATGGAAAAGCTCTTGTCCAATCAAATTACGCAGTCAAAATTAACACTCATAGAAAAGGTGAAACACCCTTCCACATCGTCTTACTGTCTACGCACTTAAACAGCAACTGGCATGGAGTGCATTGATTTATTTATTTTCGTGCTATCAAACCTGATTGTAATGGAATATGTAAATATGAATAAAGTGCTGAGGCTGATTTCTTTCTACCACACTATAGATTCAAGCAGCCAAGCACTAAATGTTGTTTCAAGTGATGTTGCGGGTTGAAATTTAGATATCATGTACATCATGTACTATAAGAACAGGTACAATAATGCATACGAAGTATAGGTGAGGTGCTTCCATGATGCTTCTTTTGCCATTTTTTCCCCAATCAAATTAGAAACAGGAAGAACAACGCAACTTGTATATATTCTGCAGCTATTTTGTGTTCGCTATTCAGAAAAAATATGGCAGGAATACAATGGAATTAAAAAAAATAAATAAAAAAAAACAGACAGCTCAGAATAGTGCTGCCCATCTATCTTTCGAGCAGCAGCGTGTTCGTGTGTGTTCCTATATCTATATGACATATGATGAGACCATATGGTTTTATAGCTGTTTGTTACTAATGGGTAGTACATATTTATTATCCAAACCAGCTGTCACTGCATTACATCATAATCAAAATCTTGAGAAGCGTGCCTGATGTTTCAAAGGATTGAAAATTAGCCATGCTGCTGAGGGTCTATAGCAGGTTCTGCCCCCCCCACCAATATCACTAGTGTATTAAAGAACCTAAACAAACTGAGGATGCAACAATTCTGTATTGAGAAAAAAAAGTGGAATTGAGGACCGAAGGTTGGTCAACCAGGTGGGAACAGGGTCTAATGCAGAAACCTAAAATAGGAATTGCAGCAGTGTGTAAAGGCACAAGCACATGATCAGCTAGGAATAAACGGAAGAGCTGGAAGAGACATCAGGAAGGAGGGTGTGTGTGTGTGTGTGTGAGAGAGAGAGAGAGAGAGAGACAAGGCAAGGAAAGTGCATCAATAAAAGATGGCACTGTGTGAAGGATGACTGCGCAGGCCTGACCTGACTGATAACATTGATCAAAGTAAGTTGCAATGTAGTGGGTAACAAAACTCTATATTGGAATAAAAAATCTATTTTATCCCCTCTCATTCACATCATACAGCCTTTTTCCATATTGGTATTAATAACACATTTTAGGTGACAAATGCATTTTAGTGGGTTCACACCAAAAACCGAGTGTGTTTCACAAAAGCTAGAAAAGAGTAAGTACCTAAACCATCGTGTTTTTCTGCCTGTCTAGTACATTGTACAAGGAGGAGAGAGGGAGAGACGGAAAAAAAAAAAATCAAGCTGTCATAAAAAAATAAATGAGTACTGTCAGGCATAGGAGGAAGATGAAGCCCTGTCTCCGCATTAGTATGCTGAGCATTGCTCTGATGCAGCACTGCTCCGCTCTGTAGCTAAGGATAACAGCGCCCCCTGCTGACGGTCACATGCTCCAGCACTCAGCCCGGCGAAGTAGGTCAACCGTTTACTGTGGGAGCAAAATGATGACTAAAGAAGCAGAACATGGGACTATTTTTATATGTGTACAAAGGTTTTTTTTTTTTTTTGCCATTGACCTGATTTAAGAACTGTCTCGACCCAAATCCTTGCCAAGGAATGCTGAGGACTTCTACCAAAGTTCTCATGAACGTTGCAGTTTTACAAAATCACGATCGACATCCGGGGGATTTGGCTTGCGTGCAAAAAGGCATTTTGACGCATCAAGTCAAAGAGTAGGGATCGAAAAAACGAGGTCTTCGGCGATGCTCGCTGATACAATTACAGTCTGAGAAAGCCTGAGGAATTGGAAGTACGCATTTCTCTTCATGTCTCTCCCTCACTCTGGATACTCTATAGATTCTCTCAGTTCCAATAAAGGCTGTGTTCAAATAAACTCAGGTGTACTGGTATCCCGCATCCCAAAGGGAACACTGTCCATGTGTTTAGAATGGCTTTACTTTTAATATCAAAGAGTAAAAATCAGAGAGGGGAAAATAAATATAAATTTACCCAAATACCCATGTGTATTTAAAAATTTTAGAAAGGTAATAAAATTTACCCCATGGTGATACATTTAAAATGTACACCAAATGTAAAAGTTTCATTTCCAGGTCATGCTAAATGTCTTCCAACCCATTAAATAATTCTCCAAATGAATTCTGAAAAACCTTTAAACACCCTTAAAATTCTGTAAAAGTCTTTTTTTTGTATCTAAATCGATAGTTTTTTCACCCAATAATTAGGCAATATCATGCTGGCAGGAGTGCTGTCGTGATGAATATCAGCACGGCTGTGACGCGATCGCAGGTACGATGGCGCGTCCCAAATAGGTTAAATCCCCAATCGCGTTAAATGGAAAGCCAGTGCGCTAAGATGCACAATCCCTTGTCCCACACACCAAATAGGGCCCTTGAGCAATTTGGGATTTAACTTTGTGTAGAAGCTAGTTAGAGCTTTGTAACCTTAAATGGACAAAAAAACACGCAATTTGGTTCAACAAACGTTTATTTGAGATGACATAACACTATCAGGTTTGTTTTCTTGCTGAGGTAGACAGTCGATCTCTCCCAGGTATCGACCTACTTTTCACGCATGGTGAATGGTGAGTTAGTGTAATCAATGGTTACTAGAAAACCAAGTTAAATATAGTTCAACTGTAAATATAGAAACTTACCAGTGATGTTACCGTCTATTATCAACACAGATGGAATGTCTCTTGTCCAATAAGATTGCTCGGTCAAACTGATTGATCAAACTTGGAGGAAAAAACTGAGACTTAAAGATATTCTAAAACCTTGCTAAGGACAAAAGGATGCTACTGTGAAACCATAGATTTTGGCACCTTTGACTCACCCTTGATAGTTAATAACCTTCTGTATTTGACAGAAGGTCTATATATTTAAACCGCAGTATCATTTATGTAGGTTTTCGGTCATGTGTGCATAACTCCTAACGAGCATCATCTCACTGTGAATGTGTTACAGCTGATGCTGGTGACTGACACTGACCTTTGACCTTGACGTAGATGAGCTCAGGGTTTACACAAAGTGACAGGTTACTAGGCAGAGTCCATGGTGTGGTGGTCCAGGCAATCAGGGACACACTCGCGTCCTCGAGCAAAGGGAAGTTCACGATGACGGACGGATCCTGAACATCCTGTCATAAAGAAAAAAAAAATCGAATAAACCGGATTAATGGTGCAGTCGGTTATGAGATGACGTGCAGCATGGAACTCAGGCATTAGGGCTTGGTGAAGCTTATCAATTGAAATGAATATCATAAACACATATATTTAGAAACATATATTATGTTTCTAAATATACTATAACGTGACTTGTATTCAGAATTTATTTTATTAATTTCTTTTTAACCATAAAAATAATCTCGATTTGGGGGAAAAAATAAATAAAAAATTGACACACAGTGGTGGTCAAAAAGGATTGAGACATCATTAAAACATCTTTTAATGATACTAATTCTTTTTTTTTTTACATAACGATAATTGTTACACTAACTTTCTATTATGCAATGCTAGTGACAATAGGTTGGTACAGTTGCCAAAACCTATATTCAAATCCGGCAAGAAAACACATCTGATAACGTTATATCATCATGACCAACACTTTGCCTTGTTAAAAACTGCTTATAAGTTGTTCTGAATTGCCTCTGAACCAACTGTGCTATGTTCATGCCTAACTAGTTTCTAACGCAAGGCTGAATCCCAAACCCCATTCTAACCCCTGAAGAAGTGCACTACTGGGTGCTGTACATTTAATAGGAGTTCAAACTTTAATGCTTTAAAGTATCAGTGTTTGAGACGGACCTTGTAGTTCTGGTGCGATTCGAAGTTGGAGAGCGGCGTGTTACAGGCTGTGGAGAATGGCATGACCTTCACTCCTCTGTACACCAGACCTTTATCATAGAGCTGCTTAAACACCCACCTGGAAAAGACATTCAGCAATAAATGATGTATGTATTTAACAGAAAGTCTATATGTGCTATATAAATAAGATAAATAGAAAATCATACACAACACAAGGCATCTGCAAGCATCTGTTTGGCCTGGACTGTAAATCGAAACAGCTGTTTCGTTACGTGCAAACCAACATGTAAGCTAAGAGGGCAGCTCTTAAGTATATGATACAGTTGTATGCAACAGTTTGGGCAAAATTACATTCTGTACATTGTTAATTTTTCTTTTTTTTTCCTGAAAAGATGTAAACAAAACCTTTTAAACAACATGCAAATGTTAATGCACAGCTACCAGATCACCATATTATCCGCACTCTGGTTGTAGAGAATTCTTTTTTCCAACAATCTCCTTGCTTTTCATTACACTTTGTCCATCTGTCAACAAGCTTTCTTATTCCCTTATTAAAAAAATAGTTTAAGCTGAGCTGTGAGCCACCAATGCACCGCTGTCTTCATTTCTTCATCAGCAGTGATTCTTCATCCTCGTAGGGCGTCCTTGTAGGGTTCAGGGGACCAAACAGGTTAAAGTCTGATGGAACAAGATTCAAGACTATAGGGAGGATGTCTAGATTTCTGCTCTTCAATAAGCATCACACTGTAACGAGCACTGTTGATTGGTGAACCTTTTTTATGATAATGTTCCAATACTGGCCCCTGAGAATCGCAGAAAAATTTAAGCATCAGCTGATGGGTGACTTTTCTTGACAAAAAGTTTTAATATAACTGAAACGCGGATTATTTTTTACTCACGCTTATACTTATGGCATGTGCAAAATTTTGGACACCCTACTAAGTTAGGATGTAGTAACAACCCATTTGGTGTACATCAAGAGCTTATTGTTGTACAATGTGTTCTACTATGAGTGCATCTGGAATTCTGAAACAGTGAATTTTTATCCACTCTTGCTTGCAGAATGCTTCTAGGATATTCTGAGATCTTCTTGTACTATCTTGCACTCAGGCAATGTTTCAGACCCACCTACATATTTTTAGCAAGGGGATTATAAGGACTGTTCCCACAGCTTGCATTTAAAGAGGCCTTGCCTGTCAAATATAGGTTTCTATTTACACTTGTGCAATATCGAGCTAGATTTTATCCCAAACTTGATTGATTTACTGTGTGCTTCAACGTCAAGTCTATGCCGTAGATCTTGCATAGCCACACACCCTTGTGATTGGTCCAACCAACCAGCGTTTCCAGTTTCACACAACTTTTGAGTTGACACACTCGTTCATTTGGAAATCCCATATCAGCCTACGCTGCATGTCTTTGGACTCTTGGGGGGGGGGGAACCAGAGGAAACCCAATAAGCACAGGGAGAACATGTAAACTTCACACACACAGACTGGAGACAAAATTTTAAACCCCCTACATGTGAGGTGGCACCACTATGCCACTACACTACGCCACTGTGCTGCCTGGGTTTGAGTACATCCTGTATAATCCTGATTCTCAAAACGTCAAGACATTAAGATCTTTACCTTCTGGTGTAGAAGACTTACCACACAGTCTCCATGAACCACGGGTAGAGGGTCTTGTAATCGTTCTTAAAGTCGATCCAGCGGCCCATTCTCTTCACCGAAACCTGAATCATACGAATAGAAGATTATTATGCGTGTTAACAAGCTCGATTTCCATGTCGACACCAGGAGCACATTTGACGTTTCATGCAAGAGTGCTCCACTTTATTGAGACTTGTTTTAATCATGATAAAATACATTTCCATTGGTTTGGAGTGTTTCTCAGATATGAACCACCTTAAAATCTAAATGAAAACCTGCTACACTGTCTCGAAACATGAATTCCAGACCAAACCAAAAGATGCCACCTGTGTAATGATTCACAGCTTATTACTGATTAACTCATCTACGGAAAAAATAAAGACCCGTCTCTTGGGCTCTTTAATGAGGTAGGTCATGTGATTTCATCCTCACTTCAAGCCTCTTAGTCTCCACGTTGTTAAGCAGATTCAAGATTAATCATCTTAGCAAAAGTGAACACAGAAGCCATGATGCTTAAAAGACTTATCATTATATATAGCTGATTGTAGAACAAAGAATTATCAGTGAACATAATAAAAACATACTAAAAATGCTCCCTGTCCAACAACGCAGCTGCAATACTGGCCCAACACGCCATGTGCCAATTATGGACATTTGTTACAAATGAGAGCAAATTTACGAGCTATTCTGGACAGCAGGGAAATATGGAGCAGTTTCCAAATGGCATATTTCTGCACATTCATAGATTCTGGGATTTTGTACGAGGATAACATTGCAGAGATGTGCTTAGGCCATGTTCAGTAATTGTAACATAATGATAAATACTTTACATGATTTCCTATTCTACGGAAAATTATTTTTAGTTCATTAAAACGACATGTTCAGAGAAACTTTCAATAAATCTAGCTTGTTGTATGTACTTTGTGTTTCATGCTGCAAATACCAACATTTTACATTTTGTAATACTGAGACTTCACAATACCAGACGTTTTGTACTTTGGAGAAAGAGTATTGAGGCTAGACATTTATTCTTGAGATAACCGTGTCAGTTTTGTCGGAGATTTCTTTCTCTAAATATAAATAACCAACCCTTATTTACTAACTAACCCTAACTAACACTACAGATCTTTATAAGGACAATATTCCTTGAATCCGATTGAAGTCATCCTAATTAGTACGGAGCCACTAAAGGGACATGGGTGAGGGGAAATGGGGGACTTTTTCCCTCACATGTGCAATATCTGTATATAGAATTATGTTTAGTGTGCAACTAAGGATTTAGGGTTGTTGTTTTTTTTTCTTTCCTCCTGGAAAAGCAACTGTAACCAAGTATAAGCTATTTCCCTCTGGGATCAATACAGTTCTCTGAATCTTGAAGAACAAAAACAATCAAGACTATGTGACTCATAATTCTGGATCAATCTTCCAGCACCAATATACAGAAAGGGCAAGCTCAGAGTATATACTGAACATCTTCATATTTTAGGCAAAGATTGTTTTTTTCTCCCTAATTTAGTCGTGTCCAATTCCTCCCCGACACTAGGGGGCTCCCACATTTAGGCTACTACTACCGCTCAGTCGGTGTTTCCTCCGAACCATGTGACGCCAGCCGACCGCATCTTTTCTAACTGCTCACTCACGCAGAGTTGGGGGTGGCGTAACACACTCGGAGGACAGCGCTATCCGCTCCCTCCGCGTGCGTGAGCTCACAGACGCCCCTGATTGGCTGTAGAGCCGTG
>JAOVVA010000001.1:21016312-21027764 GCA_028565275.1 Leiocassis micropogon
AAGCTGTCGTGGCCGTAGATTTTGGAATCCAACTCAGACAAAAGACAGAATTACACACAAATCTTTTTTTTTACGCATGAATATTTTTGACAGTGATCTTATTCCATAATAGAGTGGCTAATTTCTCAGCTTGCACAATGGCTTGCTTTGCTCCCGTAGACATCTCTCTAGTCTACATGCCGTTTTATCCTTTTAAGCACCAAATGCAGTTTTTGCAGAGCTCAAACAAAGAGCAGACATTTTAAGCAGTTTTAAACAATCAGTCTAACAGGGTACAACTACATAACTTGAAAGACCTGTCAGCCACATTCAATTTTTTTGATCACTTGGAAAACAGGTGGTTCTCAACATTAGAGAAAGAAAGCAAAAATCCTGAAATGTACATCTTATATTCATCTTTTAATCCCCAAATCTCTTGTCTGTATAGCCAAAAAATCTGGTCGCCTTGCTGTTCCAATACATACACACAAAGAACTATACAGTGAAACCTTGGATTGTGAGTAACTTGATGAGCAGAAACATTTTCTTTATCGTAAAGTTTAGGATGTACATGATGTGAATCTTCTGAAAGTCTAGTCAGTATATTGCGTTACTGTGACTGTGAAAAAAGTGATGCAAAGTGATGTATGTGACCTGGTGGCTTAGTGGTTAGCACTGTGGTCTTATGCGCTGTATATTTCTGTGTTGGCTGTTTGTATGTCAGGCGGAAGAATCACCCAAGCGCCTAACTCGCAGAGACAGCAGATATGGATCTCTCCGGAGGGGAGACACAAGAGGAAGTCAGGTAAAAAAAAATCTAAATATCAGTGCTGAATTGTGGCTAAATGACCAAATTTTATGCATTTATAATACTGTGCAAAAGTCTCAAGCACATGCATAATAAATTATGTAGAGTAAGGATGTGTTAAAAAACATTTTTTTAAATAAATAAATAACTATAAAGCCTAGCAAATGGTAATTTAATTAAGGGTAATTAATGAAACAAAGTCAGTACAGTATTTGGTGTGACAGCGTTTTGAGGACGTTTTCAGGTATAATTTGTGCAGTTTTATTAGGTCAGTTATTGACTAACTCTTATTGAGCATCCTGCAGAACATCCTCCAGTTTTTCTGAGAACTTTGACTGTTGCACCTGCTTCTTTTTTGCATACAAAAATGTCTGCAAATCTGAAATGTTTTTGTACAGACTCAATAATAAAGTCATAAAATGAAAAAAGAAAGAAAGAAAGAAGGAAATTTGTACTAAAAAATACAAGGTGCTTAAGACTTTTTACAGTACTATATGTCCATAGATATCACGCATATATCCCATGAGTTTTTCAGTATGTGAAATGATTGGGTGTTGACAATTTTACTGCTCTTGGGCAACAATGTGCTTGTACATGTTTCTGTTAAATTTGTCATGAGAACAAAATGAAGAGATACAAGATCATGCTATTTTGATTGGAAGTTTACCAGATTGGTTTACAGAGGACAGTTTAATAACATATAATCCACTTTAATCCAGTCAAACTATATTTGTGACAGCCTGAGAAATCTTTTCACACATTCAAATTTGGAACATTTGAAATTAGGAAGTGCTAAAATGATTGTAGATTAATTCAGTGACTTTCTTTATGTTGGATAATTTGACATATTTTATATTCAGTCATTTAAAACTTTTAAAACATGATCTTTGCATAAGGCTTAGGAAGCATCATATGCTTATACAAAGTATGTAATATGCAGAAAATAACAGAATGCCAGAATGAATTATGATGATTTTTTTATCTTATTTGGCAACATCAAGTTTGCCAAAATCTGAAAAGTTTATCTAGGCTGTGATTCAGTCCTTTCTGTTAAGAGTTGATATGCCCAAATTCATTACCTCCAATGATACATATAATGTGTTCTAAATATCAGATATTCTCTATGCTGGTTAAATTTACTTTGAATCTTTTTGAAAGCAGACTCAGAATGGCCTTTCTGGGTGTAGAAATGTGTATTTCTATGCACACAACATTCTTCCTGTCCAATTTAGAGCAGTTCCTGATGCGTTGTGGCTCAAGTCCAGTGTTCCAAACTCGAGCCAAGTTAGTGCAGAGTGGGAAGTAGGCTGTGTTTCTCACTTGGCCTTTTTGCATTGCAACATTGAAAAAAATGCTGCTTATAGGCCAAAGTGTGCTAAAATATCAGTATTTTTAACAAACACTGGAAGGTCAAATATTTGAGAACTGTCTCACCAAGAAGTCAGAGACTTGATCACTTGATTGATCAGTAATCATACATTACTATCTTATTCCTAAAACAGGTTTTATTGACACCTTGGGTTTTTTTGTAATAAGAAGGTTGTACATAGGAAATGACTATTGAGAATCATGGAGTTATGCCCTGCTCTACCAGGTACCAAAGAGCTCTTGAAGATTGAAATAAATATATATATATATATTATAATTTTTATTTTTTTATTATTATTATTATTATTATTTTTTTTTTTAGGCCAAAGTATACTGTACTATCATCACGAAGTGGTGATATCATCACCAATCATATGTTAGCAGGACTATGCATAAAATCAAAGAGTAAAGTTAAAATAGTTGACTGCTTTTTTAATGGCATTATCTCATAATAATACAAAAATACATTAAAAGTGGACAATGTGAAACAGGAAACAGATGAACAGACCAACATAAGTCATTCATGAACCTCTCCCCCATTAATAACCAGTTTACCACTCTGAATTTTGAGAGCAAAGGTCTTGTTCTAATGGGAGGTAATTAGATAATTATACAAATTAAGTGGCATGAACACTGTATTTATTTTTTCTGTAACAATGTGTCTTGTTAAATATCCATATTTCCTTTGCAAATAATTCTTGAGTTGTAAAGTGTTTTTGTTTTGTTTTTTGCATCAGAGTGAAGACGAGCCAACAGAAAACACATCCATGGTATTTACAGTACAATGGACTTCTACTTAACCTGAATAATTCATTAAGTACTACATAACAGCCTGCATGCTTCAATATAAACAGCCTCAAATGCAATGATGATTGAAATGTATCAGTGTGTGACTAGTTACACTACATTTTAGAATACAGACCACAGTGAGTGTTCAGTAGTGTAGAAACATGGTAAGAAAATGTTCATCTATAAAATGAGTTAAAAAAAAAGAAAAGTCCAACAAAAAATACTGGAGGTGAAAAAAGTACTTTCAGAGTGTGACTGAATTTCAGAAAACGTGTGACTAAAAGACTTGAGACGTCTGCACTTTGAGCTTGCACTTGGTTTGCACTTCTTGTATTTCTCTTAGTCAGGAAAATGAAACAGACATCAGGCTGTTCTGTGTGTGTAGCATGTGATTAGTCATGTTTTTTTAAAAATCTTACAGGCACGTAATAACGTGTCAGAAATTTCTCAAGACAACAAGGAGGAAGCTTAAGTTAAATTGACACAGACAGTTATAAACATGTTCATATAACTGGTCACATTACTATTAGAAGGCATACTATTTAGCATAAATTACTGATTTTGTTTATACCCATGACTTGTAAATTCTTATTTAGTTAGTCTTTAAGCTGTAGCTCTAAGCAGGAGTGCTAACAGTGCTACAATTTACCCATACGGGAGACAAATGGAAACTATGGTTTTATGGGTTTTATAAAGCAGTGGTCATACTTAACATAAAAAAATTTCAGCTTTAATTTAATTAACTGTGTTTCTTTTTTATTTTAATAAAGAAAAAGCCAAACAAAATGTCCAACTATCTAACTATCATCTAAATATTAAGTACACCTGCCATACAGTTATTTCTCTAGGAGTAGGTTTGCTAACCCTGGGTGTCCAGGCTATTCATTTGTCAATTCCTGCTCTATATAGCTGAGCAACAGTCAGCAATGGTCGAATGCATTCGGGTCCATTCATTGAGTAGCCAACCACTAGTTAATCAGAAGTCTGAGGTCAATTCTAATGATACTTGATTTAATAATGCTTTAAATATGCTTAAATAATAATTGTCAGTTCTGAATCAAATTTTTAATGATGTAGTATATTTTACAAAGATCAGCCATAACATTAACACTACCAGATGAATTAAAAGGCAAAGGCCACATGTCTGGTATCACGGCTTTCGGGTGTATGGGGCTTAGCCTGCAAAGAGTTCAAGCCTCCAAATTCCCCAGATCTCAATCTGATTAAACATCCATGGAATGCACCGGACAAACAAGTCCAATCCATGAAGGCCGCACCTTGCAATTTACAGCACTGAAAGAATCTCCTGCTATGTCCTGGTGCCGGACACCACAGCACGCCTTCGGAGGTCTTGTGGAGCTGTTTTGGTGGTTTTAATGTTATGGCCGATTGGTGTATGTTTTTGCTTTTTATTGACGTTTTGAAGGAGTGTGATGTAGTTTCCGGTTTTGGAAGATGTTTTATTGGCGTGAATTACATCATTTAAGACTCAGAGTTTTACAATAGGCATATTAATATTTATTTCTTCAATACAGTGTTTGCACGACTAAATGCTGTGAATTGATTACAGTTTGGACATTCAGAGAATAACTGGAATGGTTTACATTTTTCAGGTGTACTTTATATTTCTAAAACAAGATTAATTGTCAGGAGACCTTACATTTCTACCAAAAACTGTTTAAAATACTGTTTCGATGTTAGTTGATTAGCAAAGCTCTCTGATGTTACAATCAGCCAATGCCTGACCTAAAATGACCCAAATTATTGCAAACAGTACATATTTTGTGTTAGAAATACTCCCTTTCCTATAAAAAAAGAGGTGAATAGTGATGTCGGTATCATATGTTGGCTACAAAGGAAGGAAACAATTTGCAAACAGATTTAACACAAGTTAACAAAATCCTTTAGCATTTAAACTGCCACTATGAACAGATTCTGAACGAGCCAAAAAAGCAACTTGCTCTATAGTGATATTTCTAGCTTTTGAATTACAAACACTGTAAAACTTTGTGAAAATGACTTACTGTATATTAATAAAAATTTCATTAGGCGCTGTGGTCGTTATTGGGGTATTTAACCCTGATATATCATGTTACATCAATTTAGGAAATACCAACTAAACATATCATCACATCGCACTTCACAAAACAGACAGCAAATTGCAGCTCATTTGTTTTCTGCAGATGGAGCTACAGCAGAACTATGAAATGTGTTTAGCAGAGCTACAGAGCGTCGAGCTGCGGCAGGAGGTGTTGCTTTTCCAGGTAGACTGTCTCCAGGATGCCCTTGAGGGAGCTGAGGAGATGCTCATTGAGACCAAGAGGGAGGCTCATCAGTTCAGCATGGTACATGCACACCAACATGTTTTTCTAACTGCACGAGTATACGTCCTGGTTCTGTGTCACACCAGGTGCAGTGAGAATCACCTGGGTATATTTTTGTGGATATGCGCCACAAGTGGCAGGAAACATGGGGCTGAGAACATGGACACTTTGTAATAAGGACACTGGATTTCTCCTTGAGTGACATATTGATACATTTTATAATTTCATAATTTGTTCATTTCACTACATGTATCAACACAAATTATATTCAATTCTGACAGCAGGACACTTTTAAAGAGTTGCTTGTAGCTCCAAGAAGTGGCACTTTTCATTCTCTTTAGACACTTTTTAGCAACATGTACACATGCGCATGCATGTAGTTATCTAATCAGCCATCATGAAGCAACAGTGCAATGCAAAAATGCTAAATGTTTCAGATAGTGTACTCATTTGTTATGTATGAGTGGCTTGCGATGTTCAGTGTATGCAGGGCTTAGGGGGAAGCGGTGTGGCAACAGACTGCAGGAGTGACTGTGCACACTTTCGGGAAGACTCTTCCTGTTCAAGAAGTTAAGCTCCCTCGAGCAGATGGCCTTCGCCTAACAAAAAAATAAAAAAATCTATTCTATTCTTTTTGTAATCAACAAAATTCCCCTTTTTATTTTTATAACATAAATCCTCTTTCATTTCTTTTCTCATCAACAGATTTTCTTTTTAACATAAATTCTTTTTTCTGTTCAACATAGCTTTTCTCTTTTCTTGTGTCTTTTTTCTTATCTTTTGACTTCTCTCTTTTTTTTTCTCCTATACTGGAGCGACAAAGATCGCTGCTCACCATGGTTGCAAATAGTGCTTATTTAAATTATTATAGAGATCCTGTCAACTCAAACCAGTCTGCTCACTCTCCCCTGATCTCTTTCTTTTTGCACAAATAACGTTTTTTTTTTGTTGTTGTTGTTGTTTGTTTTGTTTTTTGCATAATTCTGTATAAAATCTAGAGACTGTTGTGTGTGTGACATTTGTTCAACGGGGCTTCCTCCTAATGAACCAGTGTGTCTGTAACTGTATAAGATTGGCGTTCTTGAGTGGTTTTCCCTCAGATACCATTCACTCCTGAACCTGGGGTCAGCTACCTCACAGTAGAGTTAATACTAGAGTTGGATTTCCATTTTTCCTAAATATGTCAGGTTCTTCTTGATATTACTGCCTGAGAGTTTTACACATCACTTAAAGTCTACCAGACAGCAGGCGCATGACTAAGCATTGGTTATCCACTGCTTGTCCATGCTGTATCCATTGTTAAAAGCATTAAACACATAAAATGTAATTGAATTAAATTAAATTGAATTGAATTTGTTTGAGTGGTTTTCCTCTCCCATATATCACCCTGTTCATTTCCGAGTCTGGTGCATTATCTGCAACCATCCAACATTGGGGCTGGAGTTATTGGGGACTCCATGTTCTTTGATGAAGCACTTAGTGATTAACCGAGACATCTTCTGTATCCCCTGTCAGCATCAGCTCACTGCCTCAAAAGTTCTCTAATTTAAGTATTAAATAGTAAATGTAATGCAAAATTATATCTATTTTTTTAATGATGCAAGAAATGATGTGATCCATGATTTAAAACAGTGATACAAGCTGAACTGTAAGCAATACTAGATAACTGTGATGAGTGATGTATATTTTCCTTTGTTGAGTTGAGGAGAAGTATGAATTCTGAGTTGAGGTGGCTTGAGTATGGGTGAAATAAGTTAGCAGGAGAGAGAAAAAATGGAGGGTTATGGCTAGAAGACTGTTGTAGCTGATCATTTAATGTCCTAGTCAGAAATATGGAAAATATAGTGGAATAAAAAGAGCTGGATTCTGAATAAAAATGTATTTAGCAAAAAAATAAAGTTTACATCAATGGACACTTTTTTGCACTAGCTTATTTCATTTTGTACTACTGTACCTATTAAAACAGAAATAAATATGTATTAAGTTTCAGTAACTAAAACACTGTTATTTATGTCAGGCCTCTGTTTCTCTCTATCACTGTTTGTCTCTCTCCTACTCTCTTTCATTCTTTGTTTTCCTTCGGCCTGCAGGAGCTGGAGCGAGAGAGGGAGAAGAGGAGGAAGGTGGAGGAAACTGTTGCACTGCTGACGCAGGAGCTGGAGCGGTTAAAAGAGGTGAGTAAAGGCTATGTTTGCAAATGATATACATCAGTCTGCAAGCCTGCCTGCTTATGTAACACTGTGGGGCAAACAAAATTAGACTTTACTTTAAGCTCCACCAGAACAGCCACAGTGTTACATAACTGAACTAATATTTATTTAGTGGCTCTGTGAAGAAGTTATTGTAATGACAGTATGAAAATGAGTACAATAGTTTTAGTAAGTGCTGTTACATATTCCATGATACATTACAAACATTATATATGAACAGTTTGTCAGCAGAATGCAATAAATGCCATTTTCGGATTTTTTGAAGATACTACCTGTACAACACAGGAGCTACTGGGAGTGATTTGAATGTGTTCAAGGGGTTTTTGAAGAATGTTGAAGCCAAGAAAAGCACATTTACACTGCTTTATATCCTGTGAAATAGGACATTATATGATTTGAATGTTGTGTGAATACCATGTTATATACTTTACAAAACTTTCTGGGATACTGTAGCATAAAAATATGCACAAGTGATTTATGTACAAGAGATATGACATACACACGATGTGTGTGGAAAGCAGTAGGTTAAACTGCACATACCTGTACTGCGACTGGGAGCTGTCATCAGATATCAGAGAACTGATAGAGGAGAAGGCTGATGATGCTCCAAACTGAAGATTTTTTTGCAGCATCCACTCAATCACGACAAGGAGGTGTCTCATACTGCAGAACACTTCTCCTTTTATAGCTGCATTTAGAGATTCTAGTGGAGGCAAAGCACATTTGAGGTTTTATGCAGTGTAGCTTTATAGTAAAGGGCTCTTTTTTTGAAAAAAAAAAAAATGTCACCATAAATTAACTTTCTATAAATTCATTCTGATGGCCACGGAGGAATTTAGCAAACATTCAGATGCCGTAGCTGCAAAGCAATATGTCAGTGAAACTGCAATCAGAACTTCAGTCAGGCTGCACAGCCCACTCTGGGAGCTATAATCAAATGATGATGTACAGCGTTACACAATTTCCTGTGATAAATATAGATCTGGTAAACCACTATCTCACTATTGTTTTATGCTTCAGAGAGCCTGCTGTAAGTTTTTCGGTTAGAATTCCAACACTATCACCTCCCTAATAAAAATTATTTGCAATTTTGATGTTTTTAAATGTTAAGAATATAAAAAAAGTTTAGTTTAAGAAGATGCAAATACCTGGCCAAAAAAAAAACGTTTCAACATATTTTTTTTGTGCTAAGGGGGTTCAGGTATTATATAAACACTAACTAGGTGAGCTACAGAAGTTTCTGTCATGTGTGATAGAAAATATGATAAAAGACAAAACAGTTATGCACAATTGATGGATGCCCCCCACCAATCATGTTAATGGTCACAACAGTAGTAGCTATGGAAACCCTGCCTGAACATTTTAGTCTTTTAGTCTTTCCACCTGCCCAGTTTTGTAGGTTGTAGGTAAACATGGGAATCAGAGGGATCAAATAACATCCAGTAAAGAGTGATCCTACCACTACTAGTATGGAATTGTTGCCTCTTGCTTCTGAGAGGTCTAAAATGAGTGCACACTGTTCAATCCTGTTAAATTTTATAATGCTTTAAACAGTGGTCATTGTCGTTAAAGCAGCTTTAAGGAATAAAAAAGAAAAATGAAAATGAGTTAGAAAATGTGAGGCAATATGTAAAAATCATAATTATCAGATTGTCCCTGATAAGCAAGCGATGGTCGGCAAGGAAAAACTCCCTGCAATGGCAACAGGAAGAAACCTTGAGAGCCTTGAACCAACTGGGAACCCATTCTCATTTGGGTGACAATGGCTAGCAGGGATTGATCTGAAGTCACACTGTGTGTTACGAGTCTGGAAGTTCAGTATAACAGGAGTTGTGTTTTAATTAAGTTATTATGGAGTCCACTTTCATCGTGTTGGAGATTGGGAATTTCAGTCCCGAACTATTGAGCGACTGCAGTCACAAGTCATCAGAGAACAGCTGTCCGCATCACCCGAGTCCAAGACCATCATCATGGTCAAGAAGAACGCATCCCAAGCAGACCACACGGGGCCTTCATGTGCCGAGATCTTCAACCAGAAGTGCGACACCAGGAGAAGTTAAACAGGTCCAGAGGCCAGAGGGGTCTGGCAGCTCAGGAGCGACATGTATACTAGCTAGATAAAGAGGGAGAGAGAGAGAGAGAGAGAGAGAAAAGTTTGGTATGGTCACAGTGACATAATGTATACGGAACCAGTTTTTTTAAAAAGTATTTTTAGCATAACTAAAAGTGAGAGTCAGAAGGAAACATTGACATGAAGGCTCCCTGGGAAGTAAAGCAACCAGTCACACCACCAGCAACAAACCTGAGTGATCAATGGGAGAAGGTGAAGACAGCATCCAACATACAGTACAGTACCAGTTCACCATAATACTCTACATCCATGAGTTCCCCATATCTGCATCTTTACCTAAGACAAATCTATTCACAACAGGCTGTCCCTCAGTCCGAGGTGAAACTACAGTAGGTGGGCTTAATGATAAACGGCAGCCGTTACTGTTTACTGGTGCCGAGTTGTAAACTTGGAAAACACTCTCAGCTTAAGCCCTCTTGGATCCGGGTCTAAACAAGTTAGTAAAGTGGGAGCATGTAGAAAATTTGAAGCTATGTTGATTTATGAGGTGTTAAACCCTCCTGATGTAAGCAGCAAATTGATGGAAGGCCCCATCCAACCACTTATGTCATTCCTCAAGGGCTGACTCAATTGTTAGGGACTCTTGGGTAAACAAATTATAATTACTCTCTGCCAATGTCAGCTTCTTGTAGAAGAAGCAATGAGTTGAAATTCGGGGGCTTCTTGCCTCTGTGATAGCATGTTCCTTTTTCCAAACTCTTGCAATGTGAAGAACAGTAAAACAGGTTGAATGATTTAAATGGATCTTCTGCAGAGTTGATCCTTCATTCATCAAATGAATTTTGTTGAATAGTGAAGTTGATTAAACATGTTTACAGTATTAGTGTTGCTGTACTACATTCCAGGAGTGACAATGTAATATATTTCCCCAGTTAAATCATTTTAAAAGCAAATGGGTTAACCTTGATGTATGGATGAAACATAATGAAACTGAATTCTTCGCAACAGTGGTCTAAATTGTTGTCACTTGGACCTCTCTGTTGAGCTACACATGTCACTCCTGAGTTCCCAGTGACCCAGACCCCTCTGCCCCCTGGACCTGTCTGACTCGTCCTGGTGTCTCGCTTCTGGTTGGAGATCTCGTTGCATGGATGCCCCGTTTGGTCTTCCTGGGATGCGTGTGATGACTGGGGACGGTTCCACTTTACTACGAAGACGGTCCTGGCCTCGGCTGATGCTGACAGCTGTTCTCTGAGTATTCTTGACTGCAGTCGCTCAATAGTTCAGGACTGGAATTTCTTACAAGTCTACCTGAGCCTCCAACAACATACTGGACTCCATATTATCTTAAACACATCTCCTGGTATACTGAACCTCCAGCCTCCTAACACACAGTATGACTGCAGATCAATCCCTGCTATCCGTTATGACCCAAATGAGGATGCGTTCCATGTTGAGTCTGGTTCCTCTTTCTTCCTATTGCCATCTCAGTGAGTTTTTTCTTGCCATTGTCGCCGTCATCTTTGGCTTGCTTATCATTTTGATTCATACACATTCACATTTCATACAAACTTCCATAATTCTTTTGATTTTGTAAAGCTGCTTTGCAACAATGACAATTGCCCCATGTAAAAACAGACTAAGCTTTGTTAATGCAAAGACTGAACCGTAAACACAAGCTGAGGGCTGAGGAAAATAAAGGTAAACGTAAAATCAGCTATCGAAAGCATAAAACTAATCAGCTGTTTGGTTGCAAGTTGTTGTTTTTAAGTCTTTAATTCCTGGTTTTTATTTATCAAGTTTACATTTTTTGTTTTATGGTTATGATTTATATACTCAGCAAAAAAAGAAACGTCCTCTGACTTTCAACTGTTTTTACTTTCAGTAAACTTAATGTGTAAAT
>JAOVVA010000001.1:21032362-21046425 GCA_028565275.1 Leiocassis micropogon
TTGGATTTTTACAACATTATTGTTGAAATACACAGTCCTGAAAAAGGGGCGTTTCTTTTTTTGCTGAGTATATAATGCATTTATGGATTAATTTTTTTACACTAACATTCCTTTTTTATTGGTTTTGTTGTGTTTTTGTAATTTTTTTTGCTTAATCTTTGTCGAACATGATAGAACATGCTGGTCTGGTGAACACATATTATATGCTTAATTTACTAGAATTTTAACACAGAAGGAGCAATGGGCTTATCACTTTTATCCTTTAATGATTTACAGGACAATGTAGAAATTCTGCATTACATATTTTTTTCTCTCCAGAATCTAGATATAATTAACATTAGATTACTTGTTCTGTGTTAGTTTTGTTTTTAATAATAATTTTTCTTTTCTTTTCTGTCACCAGGAAAAAAATTCAGTTCCAGCTGAAAGTACAACACAAGACCAGAAAGAAGCTGTTGAAATGACACAAGATCCTGCTGATGAAGTGGATATATGTGTATCTAAAGAGACACTTGTGAAATCAGAAGACGCGGCTCCCCAACCTACAGGCTCTACAACCAGTTTTGCTACTTTTGCAGCTGCAGCATATCTGCTTTTCAAGAACAAAAAATATGAGCCAAGTTCATCCAAACAAGAAGGAACTTTGGTGGACCAAGGAAATAATGAAGCACATGCGGTTAGTTCTGAACACGCTACCCTGGAGGGAAGCAGCCAAAAACCTCATGATGGTGAAGAGTATGACGAGAGCAGTGGCTATGAAGATGCGCCAACAGATTTCTCACCTGGTTCTTCAACTCCAGATGGGCAATCAGATGCAGCATTGCCAGAAGATTCAGAGAGTGAACTGAATAATAGCAATGAGGCCAGAAATGTAAAAAATCCAGAGGGCTGTCTTCTGTCTTAAATTGCAAAAGTGTGGAGTTTGTCTAAAAATGATTTTATATGAATCCCTGAAGTTTTTTTTTTACCTTTAAAAAGAAAGCTAAAGGCCATTTTCCTGATCTTTTAGTAAAAGCTTTAATTGTTAATATTCATACGTACTTTGTATATGCCATATTTTTTACTGGCCTGTGTTGCTGTATAAGGCTGGCTTTTTTTTTTTTTTTTTAATCACAGAAAATACATATCAGAGCTTTTTGCGCTGGAGACTAGAAATAACACTAGATCCTCATTCCAAAGTATTTGAATGAGGATTGACTTGTTATTATATTGCAGAAGTTATACAGTATAGTCATGACAAAAGCTATGACTGCAAACCGAGATCCCACTCAATCCTAGCCTTTACATTTATAGCTGTTCACAATCATATAAGGTCTGTAAATTCTTACAGACTTGCAACATTAAGATGTTCCAATATGAAATCTTTGTTTCACAACAGTAAATTAAACTGTTATCAATGTGTTTAAAATAAGCACCATATCATATGAAGGCACCATTTCATTATCCACTAGTACACACAATTATCAGTCTTTTATAAAAAGGAAAAGACACAGCAGTCTTTAAACTGCCTTCTTAATGGGACATACATCTCAGGAGTTTATATGCTGCATCAAAATGTCAGGGACATTGAACACAGCCTTATAGCAAAGGATTGCAGGAAAGCTGATGTTTAATCATGGCAGAATAAAAAAAATAGAAAGCATAAAAAACAACAACTTTGTGATAATCATCTTGACTATGTTTAAATTGCTAGCCAACCCCAACTCTTGGTAACCTGGTGGATTAAAAATATACAGTACTGTGCAAAAGCCTTGAGCCACATCAAAATAAAATATGAAATAATTTTATATATCAACCTTGAATACAGGATAACCTGAAACCTGAAAAACTATTCCTCAAGGCTACATTAAAAATACAACAAAGTGTGGAAATAAAATGTAAAGAAGTGACTTTTACCCAGCACTGTATATCTTGTTAAGAAAAGAAAACCGGGTTATGAAAAAAACAGCTTATAAAGCTACTTGAATTAAAAGGTCGTGATGCTGGAAATAGTTTAATATCTCCATTTGACTTCATTTTTTTTTTGTTGAGCAGTTTATCATGGACTGGGTTATGGTGGATCCAGAGCCTGTTTCAGTTTCATAGCTGTAATCAGTTGCAGTATACAGTTGTGATGCACCGACACTGTCACCTTTTTGTTGAGTCCAGTTACTAAAATTAACATTATAGGTTGCATTAATTTATATAACTGTATGCCTGTTTATCAAATTGTCATCACATGTTGTGACATACTGTATGATAAATGTATGATTTATGCATACATTTAAGAAGATGACTATCTCTGCTTATATTTTATGGCCATACAAAGATTTCACAATTATAAATTAATGGGCCTGTGGCTAGAAACTAAAGAAAATTTTCACCTGCAAATTCATTTTGAATGGAGAGCTGGTATAGTGACCTTTTTTTTTATTCACAATAATAATGCTGTATGTTCAATATCACAAAATAGCTGTTTTTGGCATGTACATTATTTGCTGCTGGCTAAACTGTTAATGGATTCCATTTTATATTATAGAACGTAAGACTATGAACTTTAGTGATGTACTTGGTTCATTTTCCTGCCGTGATACTGCCCTTACTGTACTTCAGGCAGTTCCAGAAAAGCATTTTGTATTTTCTCAGGGTGAATTCAGACACTGATTGTCAGAAAGCTGATATCCCAGGCAAGATCGATTCCTTGATGTCAGGTGAAACCGCTTGCATGCACTCATTAGCTTACATCAATTTATCTCCCAGTGTTGGCATGTGTGTATGTCAATGGTGTCTAAATCAATCGTTATCTACAACGATTATTATAATAAAGCTCAACTAAGAGTAATGCAAATGTGGGCATAACTTTTTTATTAACTGAATTAACTTTTTTGTTAACGTTCCCATCACAAGTGATGCATTTGCGCCACCATTGAACCCTGCTCTCGAATCCTCTTGACACCATTGACAAGAATACTGTGCACAGATGGTTGAAGAATGTTAAAGAAGACGAAACCATCACCTGCGACTAATTATATTTTCAAAAGGGATTATCTTTTCGATGGTGCATGCCGTGTGATGGAGACTATGTTGAGTAGTACCTTTGTATAGACGAAGAGCTCCTGTACCAACATGAACAACGACCAGTCCAGTTAATAAACAGGTTATGTCCACTTTTGCATTATTTTCGTAAGCCCTTGTATTACAGGTTATATTGTCTTTAGTTGTCTTTAGTTATTTTTGTAAACATGACACAAGAAGCAACACTGATTTTACTTAGCTTCATGACATGTTTCATGTTATTTTTGCTGTATGTTAAAGGTAATTGCAAGAATATAGGAAAACAAGAAATACAGTAATGCTGCATATCAATACAGACTTCACAATTAGATCATTAGTTATTTTAAAAGCACACATTTGAAAAATATTGCATATATAGAATTTTTTTTCCTTGTCAGAATCAGGGGGACGCTGTTAAGATTTATCTACAGAGAAAAGCTGCTTTTTGTAAACACAGACATCGATAATAATAAGGTTTGCTGTAAGCGCTTAAGGTTTTAACCTGTGCATGGAAATACTGGCCATTTTTAATACATGTCTTAATATTCTTTTTGAATTGTTACATTTGCATTTATATCATTGCCAAATATTTTTGTGAGACAGAATCTAACCGTAGAACTGAGCAGCCAAGGTCAGACACTGGTTCTCCCTTAAGGGCTTATTTTTCTTGGTCAGAACTGCGTATGAACCAAACAGTTAGACTTTCAGAACAATAGGAGGATCTAACATGTAATCAGTAATGATTAGTTCACGCTTAGCTGTGACCAGCACTTCCTTTGATTAGTGTGTTTGAACAGAGGGTGGATGCAACGTGCTATCTGAGCTTCAACCAGAGTGTTTTCTGGTTCACTTTTTCCAGAATGCTAGGATATGAAGTCACAACCTTATAGCCATTAGCACAAAGACACAACCATTGAGCTTCGGCAGCACTCGTTCCTCATGTAAGAGCATGTGAATAGGTCAGAATCAAAGCCAGAATTAAACTATTAACTGAGGTCATAAGCATATGCTGCATTAACTTTCCAGTAATCTTGAGTTGCATTGTCAAATGAGTGATTAATCTGTATCGTCTCTTCTGTGCCTGCTGTCTTTACTCGAACATATTGTTGTTCTATGCTGGTCATTAATAATCAAGACGAAGGATGCGCTGATGTTAATATCACTATAAATAAAAATGCTACAAAACAAAACGCATACAGTACAGTCTTTCTTATTGGTAAGCATTTTAAACATAATGGCTAAAACATGGTATTGATGCTAAAAATAGTCTCACATAGGTGGAAAAGTGAATTTTCATATAACACCATGTTTCATAATACTTAATGCTTCTTGTCTCTCGATCCATGCTTCGTTTTTTGTAAATATGCATATACATTTATATTTTTATCAGTTTAATGATCTTAACTGTCATTCAGATGAAAATTGGCCAGTTTAGATTTCACATAAAATGATATAAACCTTAAAAAGTGTATTTTTTTAATATGCTAAATTATTAAGATATTGCAACATGAATTTGACATGGTTACGGACACTACAGATTTTTTTGCTTGTTAAACTTTTACCAAAAAAAATATTTAAGCAACATTTTTTTATAGCTCATATGCTTCTAGAAGGTTACACCAATTTTACTATCAATACCTATAAAGAAATATGATTAATGTGCATTTTAAATTATCATTGTTTGAAGTGAGACACTAAAATGTTGGGAGCACATGTAAAATCTCTCCAAAAAGGCTGAAGTTAGCAACTTTAAATTTTTAGGGAAGCAAGATTGGTCACTTCCATGTTGCTTAAACTTCAGAAGTAGCTTCTTCGGCACACACATTTTCTGTATTATATTGATAACATAAAAAATATAATTAGCACCACGACTGTGTTTTGGCCAATAACTAAGTTACTAGTGGCATTTACACTCAAATCCACGCCTAGAAAACATAAAAATAAAAAAATCTTTCCCAACAGTATGACTAATGGTGCTTGTAGTTAGTAACCTAGTAACCCAGTATAAGGATCTATTTAATAAAGGAAACTTTTGTAATTTTGTAATGAAGGAATGCACTTTTGTAAGTTGCTGTGGATGAGAGCATCTGCTAATTGCCTAAATGTAAATGTTGGAGGACTTTTATAATCACAGTTATAATCACGGATGCAGTAACCTCTTCTCAAACATTGAAACACTAAGTGTGAGTCCACAGCTAAAAGATTACATTCGGCCACCTTACATGATCACCATAGTGATGGCTCAATAACTTCTCAAATTCGCCAATGAGTAAGCTAAGAGGTTAGAAATGCCGCCTGTAGGTTTAGGTTCGGATAATCTATACACAAACATCCAGCATATATAACTAATAAACAAAATAGCTAAATAACAAAATGTCCCATGTTAACTGGAGAAAATTCACTGAACAGTTTTTGCCATGTGATGTAGACCAGTAAACACTTCTGCCTGAAACGTTCCCTTTAAAAATTTCAAGCTGCTTCAGAGAGCGTGTGTGTGTGTGTGTGTGTGTGTGTCTGTGTGTTTGCTCTGGGTGTCAACATGTGATCTATTTCCTGTGTGGACCTGACAGAGTCCTTGAGCTGGCTTCACACCACTTAGCAATGTGTGTTTGTGTGTTTTTACAGTTGAGTCACTCAAACGAGTGAGTAATATGTTTTTAGAGTCCCAAAAGGGACGGGCAAACTATAGCAATGTTTTTAAATAGCAACTATAACCAACTTAATTTTTCAGTTTTACTGTGACACTTTCTAAAGTAAGTAAAGGCCAAATGTAAATGCTCTAAAAAAAGAATATACAGTCGTGGCATGACACAGCTGAAATTCTGCAAAAGGTACAGGGATTGGATTGCCGAGGACAGGGGTGAAGTCATTTTCCATAATGAATCCACTTCACAATTGTTTGGGCTGTCCGGAAAAAAAGCTTGTCCGGAGAAGAAAAGGTGTGCGCTTCCATCAGTCCTGTGTCATATCAACAGTAAAGCATCCTGAGACCATTCATGTGTGCAGTTCCTTCTCAGCAAGGGAGTGGACTCACAACTTTGCCTAAGAACACAGCCACGAAAAAAAAGAATGGTACAAAAACATCCCCTGAAAGAAACTTCTGCCAACATCCAAGAATAATTTGAACATTGCCTTTTCCATCATGATGGAGCGCCTTGCCATAAGGCAGAAGTGATCACTAAGTGGCTTGGGGAACAAAACATAGAATGTTTGGGTCCATGGCCAGGAAATTCCCCAGACCTAAATCCCATTGAGAACTTGTAGTCAATCCTCAAGAGGCAGGTGGACAAACAAAAGCCCACAAATTCTGAAAAACTCCAAGCATTTATTATGCAAGAATGGGCTGCCATCATTTAAGATGCTGAGTAAATGAGTAAGTGACATGGAGGTCCATGGGAGATTGACTCACTTTTGGAGGTGATCATTTGAGGAACTTCCACATTGGAGTTATACAGTACTGTATATATAAAGGCGTACTGAATATACAGTATATTAGCACAGCGTCAGTTAATATGTTGGAACACATATAGGCATTTTAAATAGCATGTGTGCTATATAAAGACCTTGTGACAAAATAAATAAGTAGCTGGCATTGTGTACAGGAACATCTGCACCGATTGTGTGAAAGATCCTTTCAAATTCAGACGTAAGAGTCCTCAGAAGGTTATGGCCAATAACAGGTCAAAGATCCTAAGGTCTTCCAGATCCAGACAAGCAGGCTAAACATAAGTAACAGGAGGCAGCAAGTAACAGGAACATTTGAAGAAGGAGTATGCAAAGTGGGAAAGTACCAGGGCTTGAAAGAGGAACTGGGGAGAATGTGAAAAGTGAAGGGAAAAATGGTCCCAGTTGGTGGTACTGTAGGTGAACCCAGGGTAAAGCTGGGAGAGTGAATTCAATATGGGTCAAGTACAACATAAGAGCTCTCTGTCCAGAACAGTGCAGCGCTAGGAAACGTTTATGATCCTGTGCAGAACCCTTAGACTCCTAGGAATTTAGTACAGAACCCAAGGTCATTTCATGCTGAAATATATGTAGCTGTGTATGTAAGTGTGTGTGTGCATTGAGGGGTGCATGAACTTGTTTACTGTAGTTCATCACCACTGGTGGAGTTTGTGACTGTTAGATATAGAACATAGTATTTATGATGGGAATTAATTACAGTATTGTCTTTATTTTTTTATTTCTTCAGCACTAATGCTAAGGAGCTGCTTTCCCAACTCACCTACAGTTTACATATCGTCCCCTCCTGTACTTCCTTATCACTCTCAACTGTGTCACCCAGCACAGCTCAAATACCATTTTCAAGTTTGCTGACCACATTCCCATCATAGGCTTCATCACTGACAGAGATGAGACAGCCAACAGAGATGACGCCAGAGTTTTATCAGAGTGGTGCAATGACCTCAATATCAGCAAAACTATGGAGATGATCATCCAGTGAGGCTGCAGTAGGACCGCCATGTCTCCTCATACATCAGCAGGGTTGCTATGGAAAAGGTTAAGAGTAGGTTTTTTAGTGTGTACCTCACCAATGACCTGTCCTGGTCCCTTTACACACACTTAGTCCACCACTCAGTGAATGGAAACATGAATGGGGAACTGAAAGTAAAATTGAGATGTCCCACATCAGGCATTTTCATTTTAGTTTATCCCCCAAATCATGGTTTTCCACCTCAGATTGCCGCTAAATAACAGCAACATTAAATGATAAATGGATGGACTGGCAATTAAAGAAGGAAATGAAAGGTTCGGGATCTCTAAAAGTGTGCAGGTTTGTCACTCAATTCTACAACAATTACATACAGACAAGATGTAGATTTTGTAGTTTGTAAACCAGCAAGCACTATTTACACTAGGTGGAGCCACAGCACAGGGGATCAGGTTTCAGTACTCAGGCAATCACACCACTGGACCTTTATCAAAAGGCTTTATCAAAATTCTTAGGTGTTTTATAACAATGATTCTGCAGTTACAATGAGATGTCTGATTATTTCCAGTGTGATTGTAAAAAAAGTTGAAAATATCTATCTATCTATCTATCTATCTATCTATCTATCTATCTATCTATCTATCTATCTATCTATCCATCCATCCATCCATCCATCCATCCATCTATCTCCTAAATCAGCTACCTGAATTCCAGTGTCTGCTGAATTCCCACACAAGCATATAAATTGACCATGCCAAAAGAGTTGAAAAGAAAACTTTTGATTGAGCAAAAGAATGGTTCAATCCTGGCTTTATTGGCACAGGCATACAGTGAGCATCAAATTGCTTGCATCTTTAAAATTTTATAGAAGGCAGTACACAAGAACAAGGCCAAGCAGCGGACACTGGAGGCAACAAAGCTACAGACTGGCAAAGGGGGAAAATTAATCTTTACCGACAGGGATAATTTGAAAGTCACTCAACAACTACAGGCTGACCTCAAGTGGCTTTCAAACAGAAAACTGAAACTAGGGTGAAGTGCACGGCGAGGACGGTTTGAAACAGGCTCCTATAGGCAGGCTAAAGTTATGCAAAGCCATAAAAAAAACAGCTAAGTTACCAACTCAGCTAAGGCTAAGTTTTGCAAAGAACAACAGTAATTGAAGCATAGAGAACTCCCATGGACTAAGGTCATCTTCCAATTTTCAGCTTTATCTAACATCTGGTCATCTTCTGGTTAAACACAGACCCGAAGAGACCTACAAGCCACAGTGTCTCTCACCAGCTGGGAAATGTAGAGGAGGATCGGAGATGACCTGCTTCAGCAATGCTAGAATCCTGCAGATTTGTCTTTGTGTAGGATGCCTGAACCAAGCCACGTACAAGGTTATCCTGGAAAAGCTTTTGCTCTGAATCCTGCTGTGACCAGCTTCCGCATCTCTAAGGATTGTTTTCTTTTTCCAACAGGACAATGCTACATGCTAAACATCCAGGTCAATCAAGGTGTGGATGGAGGACCACCAGATCAAGACCCTGTCATGTCCAGGTCCAGTCTCCAGATCTGAAACCCATTGAAAACGTCTGCAATGTGATCAAGAGGAGAACGGATGGTCACAAAAATCTTTGCACTAAGAGTGGCATAAAGTTACCCAACAGCAATGTGAAAGACTGATGTGGAGCATGCCAAAAAGCTGTAATGCAAATAAGGGTTATTCCACCAAATACTTCTGGCCATGGACCCAATACGTTTTCTGGATGATCCTTAAAACAGTAGTAGTCTATGGTTTAAAAAAATGAATAATAACTTTTTCCCCCTTTTTTTTTTTTTGCATTATCCAATATCTGCAAACATTGCATCTTTTTTTATATTTAGATGTCTTGCCATTTTCTTTACATAAATGCTCTAAATAATTTTTGTTGGGAATTTGAATTTTAAATGTTGACAGTAGTTTATGAAATAAAACAAAACTTAAAATACCAAAACACACACCTATAAAAAGAAAAACCTAAAAACCTGATCATTTTGCAGTAGTCTCTTTTTTTCCACAGCTATATACTGCACCTCTCAAGTTGTGCTGTAGTATCTGGAACCAAGCCATCAGTAGCAGATCCTTTAATTGCTGTAAGTTGTGAGGTGGGCCTCTATGAATTAGACTTGTTATTTCAGCACATGAGACAGATGCTCAATTTGTATTGAGATCTGGAGAATTTTGAGGTCAACTTCTCAAACTCATTAATGTGTTCCTCAGTCTTTTCTTTAACCATTTTTACAGTGTGTCTGGGCACATTATCTTGCTAAAAGAGACAAGTGCCATTAGGGAATACCATTCACATGAAGGGATGTACCTGGTCTGCAACAATGTTTAGGTAGCTAACGCATGTAAAATCCACACAAATGCCAGGACCCAAAGTTTCTCAATCTCAAACGTCCTTCACACTCCTACTGCCTTCTTCCCCTCCCAGTGCCATCTCTTGAACCAGGTAAGCGACATACTTGCACCTGCCCATACTCATAGAGTAAGATGACTGTTGTAGGCAATTCATCTGCCAGCATATCTTCGAGAGGCAAGATGCCAAGAGGCAATGCATACGTATTCTTTTGTAGAGACGTGTAAATGATTTATATAGTCAGATTATTTATCTTTTATCAGAGGAGAACATGCAAACTCCATGAACATAAACCTAAGGCGGGAATCAAACCCAGATCCTGGAGGTGCAAGGTGACAGTGCTAACCACTGTGCAGCCCAAAACAGGAGATAGATACAAAATTTTTTCAAAAGCTTTATCACTGCCTAGAAACACAGTGAAGTCTATTATTAAGAAGTGGAAGGAATTTGGTATAACACAGACCATCCCTGCTACTGTACAAACAGGAACAGGAAATTGGTCAGAGAGGCTACCAAGAGGCCTACAGCAACTCTGAAGCAGTTGCAAAAATCTATAATAAGTAGTGGTCATTGAGTGCATATGACAACAATATCACAAATTCTACACAAGTGTGCCTTATATGTGTTGCAAGAAAAAAAAGCCACTCCTCAAGAAAGGCCACATGCAGTTTACGACTGAGCTTTGCTAAAATGCAGGTGTTTAAGTGAAACTAAAATGTAATTATTGGACCACAACACCAAACCCTGATAGAGATCCAATGCAGCTCACCATCCAAATGACACCGTTCCTACAGTAAAGCATGAGGGTGGCAATATCATGTTCCATCCATTGCAAAGTCTAGATGTGAAAAACTTTGTGTGCCATTGAGAAGGTGATTAACTTCACCTGATTGAGTTTCAAGTCATTTTTAGGAGGGGGCTATTCTTTTCCAAATCAGTAAACCTGTTTTTTCCCTATTTTTTTTCTGACATGTTGGTGTTATATCTTTCACTTGGATGCTAAAATTGCACTGAGTTAATGAAGCTGGATTAAAAAAAAAACTGTCTTTATTCATTTCAGGCTGCAAAGCAACAAAATTTGATTCTTTTAAAAGTGCAGGGGGGAGAGGTTCATTTCTATACACACTGTATAACAGTGAATTATCAAAGAAAAACAATAAAATTTTATGACTTTTTCATTTTTTTGTGTACAGCATCTTACTGTAAAAGTATCAGTTGGACCATTTATTTGATCAAATCCCAGATGGACTGATATGGGGAAGCCTGAGTGATAGTGCCTCTTTGTCTACACACTAAATGGTCTGCAGATCTTTTAGTAGCTACCCACATCCTGACATATTTTATGTGGTCCCAAGAGATAAGATAAGGTCCAGCTTTTTTTTTAATGAGAATGAAACTAGAAAAATATAAAAATGTTCAGCTTGAGTGTGCGGCATTCATTACTGAAAAAACTTTTTCATGCCCACATCAGTGGTATCCACTATGTGCTCATGTTTTACAAGGGCCTTGTGCATTGATACACTGGCATTCTTCTTAAAATTCCTATTACTCTGTTTAACACCAGAGAATCCTATTTTCAAAAGGTCTATTTTCACCATATTTCCTGTGGATTAATGGTAGAGAGTGTGGCTATGCGATTTCCAGCATACTGATCTTCACATGTGACCATTCTTTTCTTTGCATTCTTTTGCATAGTGCTTCATATAACATTGAAGTATCTATTACCTTCTGCCTGCCGTCACTTTATAGTGTTATGGCATTTAAGGCACCTTGCTGTGCAGCCTCACCTGCAGTTTTATAGACCCACTGTCCGTCTCTTCCTGCTCTTGGTATTGAAAAACAACTTGCTGCCTTTTATCAGATTGATTAATTGAGACATTGTACTGTCTCTGCATGGCAGAGCCTCAGATAGGTCATAAAAAGTTCATGAAATGTGTTTAACATCAGCCTAAGGTTTTTTTTTACTGACGGCAATTGAACTCAACTTTGCTGTTACTTTTGCTTGAATTTATAGCTGCAAAGTAATTGTACAATGCTGCATACATCATCCAAACAGCATATGAGATTCAATCGTTTGTTGTCAAACTCTTTTAAGTTCTTGGATTATTGATTATACTGTACAAACCTGTCAATGAAAGCTGAAAAAAAGTTGGTCTAATTCTTGACTGCACCTGGTACAGACATTTCCATTGCATGTTTTTTTAGTTATGACTACACTCTCTTATTTCCCTACCATTATGAAAGATCCATCTGCGCACAATCCTGCCAGACATTCCTTAAAAAAAACATAATTTAGACCACATTTAAGTACAAAATTCAGCAGGTGACCAGTGATACAATCTGTGGTTGTATTCTCTACATCTGGTAAATACAATAAACAAGACAAGGTGCTTTCCTGCACAGTAATAGTAAGCTCTGGTCACGTCAATTCGATACTTGCCAACAATGCTTGCCATAACTCTTTTCATATAAAATGCACAATGCCTATACATTGCCTGACATTTGACTACAAAACAGAGCCAACATATATACCATTTATCATCTGTATCTTGTTAGACACATGCCAGAATTGGTGTCAAACTCCGTTGTTTAGAATACAGCATGGCAAACTAACATGGACATGACACAGACCAACTCACAGCTGCCCTGATTACTAACTCACATCTGCAACCAATTCTTCTGCACGCTCCGGCCTTGTATTTAAGTAATTCATTCATTACTGGTCAAAGCATAGTGCACAAACTGTTTTCCCTAACTTTTGTTGCTTAGCACTCCATTCTCCCAATATCCCTGGTAATTGATTGTGTTGTCTGTTTTTCAGATTTATGTCTGGTTCTGTACGGCGTTCTCTGATTAACAGTCCCCAGACAGTCCTCACTTTGCCAGTTCTGTTATTTCCCGTGTTTGTTTTGTGTCTTGAGTCTTACGTTATTAAAAGATGCTGTCTGTATTTGGGTTCACTTGGATCCTTCTTCAGTTCTGGATGATCAGTCCTGGATGATCAGAGTAAGGCTGTTCTAAAGACATTATGTATTAAGAAAGCCTGATTCTAACGATTTCTCATCTTTTCATTTCAGAATGTCTTAAATAAATAAAATTAAATAAAAAATTCTCCAGGAGTCAGGTATGTTCTCATTTTCTGCTCCTACACTACTCCTACTAAAACTTTTTAATGCATTTAAATAAGGATAATTGACATAAGAAAAGGAAAAGCTAAATATTAAGTGAAAGCACTGATGGTGTGCCATTTACTCACGCATTTTCTATTAGCTTTAGCCTGTACTGGGTCTCAAGATGCCTGGAGCCTATCCTAGGAGACTTTGGGCACAAGATGGGTACACTCTGGACAGGGTGCCAAGTCATTGAGGGGCACACTAACACATACACTATAGGTAATTAGGGAATGGCAATTATCCTACTCTGCATGTCATTGGACTGTGGGAGGAAACCAGAGTACGCATTAGAAACCATGCAACATGCAAACTTCATGCACCTGAGAAGGGAATCAAATTCTTGATGACACGATGATACCAGATTGAAATTGCACCAAGTGACAAACTTTAACTAGTTTGGTCATTCCTTTTGGTACTGTCTTTAATCAAGAAATTAAATCATGATTGAATTAATTTGTGATACAGTACAGTGCTGCTGAAACTGGCTGTGACACATGGTCCAAGATAAGCTAAATCAGTAGGCTGTAGTTCCATATCAGTGTGTCTAACATAACTTTTAAAGAGGACTGTGATATATGTGCGTGATTGCATGAGAGTTTAACTCAAACTAGGTAATATCAAAGCAGTTTATATACTTTTATTAAAAGTGTCAGTATCTGACCTATTTTTTCAAAAACTTGCAATCCACTTATTACTCTGTTATGTCTGACTGTTTCTGATCTGCCCAGAATCTTTTTTTCACCACATTATTTATGTCAGATATAATACAATGTGTTTTAGTCATAGTTTGAATAATTATGAAAGATAAAAGTGTAAAAAGACCAGCACTGGCCCACTTCAACTGTAACTGTTATTAATCAATAGGCAGTTATGTACAGAAATTAATGTTAGGGTTATATTGCTTGAGATGCACATGGAGATCACTAAGCAATATTAATATTGATAATTCTCTATTCTTTTTCTATATATATACAGTGGTGTGAAAAACTATTTGCCCCCTTCCTGATTTCTTATTCTTTTGCATGTTTGTCACACTTA
>JAOVVA010000001.1:21049443-21064284 GCA_028565275.1 Leiocassis micropogon
AAATAAAAATCAGGAACCATCATGGAGTTAGAAAGTGTTCTAAAACTTTTGAACGGTAGTGTATATATATATATATATATATATATATGAGTTTATAAATTAGTTTATATATTATATATATTATATAGTTTATATATATATATAATATTTAAGTTTTTCTTTACCTGAAACGTGTATACATTTTTAGCTGACTCTGTATATATAAAACCATAACATTAAAACCATTAACATTAACACCACCCAGGTTTTGGGTTTCCCTTGTGGCACCTGGGTGGCTCTTGCCCATGGGACCGTAGCCAACCTACCTGGATGTGGACTCAAAGAGAAAATTTATGTCAAATTGAACAGAAGGATAATATAAGTGGTATCCAAAAGACCAAGGAAAACTCCCAAAGAAATTCAAGGCGAACAGCAAAGTCACGTTACATCGGTTTCAGATAGCACCATCCGTCGCTGTTTGACCAAAGTGGACTTAATGGAAGATGCCCCAGGAGGACTGCACTGTTGAAAGCAAATCATAAAAAGCCAGACTGTATATTGACAAAGGCAGTGTAATGGTTACGACTATTAACATCTCGCACCTCCAGGGTCAAAGGTTCGATTCCCGCCTCGGGTCTGTGTGTGTGGAGTTTGTTCTCCCCATGCTTGGTGGGCTTCCTCCAGGTGTTCTAGTATCCTCCCAGATTCCAAAGACATGCATATTAGGCTAATTGGCTTTCCCAAATTGGCAATAGTGTGTGAATAAGTGTGTTGTGTGTGCATGTGTGCCCTGTGATGGATTGGTTCCCTGTCCAGAGTATAAACTGCCTTGTGCCCGAAGTTTCCTGGGATAGGCTCTGGGGCTTCCTGCAAGCCTGTATAGGATAAGCAGTATAAAAGATGAAATGATAAAGATGCATATTGACAAGCCATAATGTTTTTGGAAAATTGTTCTCCAGACAGATGAGACAAAACTGAAGCTTTTTGGCAAATCAACTGTTTGTTCACAGAGGCAAAAATGAATCGTTTGAAGAAAAGAACACTGTTCTGGAGCTGTTTTGCTGCGTCTGGAATCTGTGTCTTGAATCTGTGCAGTGTACAATGAAATCTCCAGAAAATCAAGGCATTCTGGAGTGAAACATACTGCCAATGCCCAGAAAGCTCATTCTCAGGCAGAGATCATGGGAACACCAACAGGATAGTGACCCAAAACATATAGCTAAAACATTCAAGAATGGCTAAGAATAAAACATTGGACTATTCTGAAGTGGATTTCTATGAGCCCTGATCTAAATCATCAGTGGAAAAAGCTGAATCATGCAGGTGAAGACATCCTTTAAACCTGGGACAGCTGGACAGTTTGTTCATGATAAGTGGGCCAAACTACCTGTTGACAGGTGCAGAAGCCTCAGCGACAGAGATCACCTGATTGCAGTGAGTGCCTCAAAAGGCTGTGCAACAAAATATTTGGTTATGCATCCCATCATTGTTGTCCAAGACAGTTTAATTATTATTCTTTTATTTAATTATTATGTTGAATCACGATTCAACAGCAATGTCTGATATTAGTCGATTTTCATAAAATTTTTATTTATTATTACTTTTGTCACTTTTACGTAATTTCCGCAACCACAGTATGTATGTAATCATATCGGGGCTTCTCTGAGATATGAGGTGGGGCCTCTGTGGATCAGATTTGTTTGTCTGGTGCGTCCAATGGGTCCTCGATCAGCTTGGGATTTAGAGAACAGGTCGGCACTCTTGGGGTCTTTACTTGTAAATATCTTAACAACATTGGCTTTTTTGTGGGACAGGAACAGACATGCTAGTCTTTGGTTCCCATGGCCATGGGTGAGCCTTGAGTGCTTATGATCCTGTCACCAGTTTAATGGTACAGTACATGCTATATGGCTGATTGATATAAAGATATTGCTGTCAAATACAAATAAGGGTGGCACGGTGGCTTAGTGGTAAGGACTGTCCAATTCCCACCTCGGGTCTCTGTGCATGGAATTTGCATGTTCTCCCTGGGCTTGGTGAGTTTCCTCAGGGCACTCTGGTTTTTTTTCCTACAATACAAAGACATGCAGATTAGGGTAATTGACGTTTACAAATTGCCTGTAATGTTTGAATGACAATCAGGTGTCAAGCTGGCAACTCGACCCCTTAAGTAACTGCCACAGAAAAGACGGATATATCTCCAGAGTGGGGAATATCCGTCGCCTGATGTGCTGAATGGCATGTGGATCGACCAAATTATTAAATTACCAAATAAGACTGAGACATTACACTACAACAGACACAAAAAATGGAATGGTCCAGTATACTGCACAGCTGATCTACAACAGTACAACCACAACTGATGATGCGCTTCACCTTGCCTAAAGTGGTCCATTACAACTACAAGTCATCATAAGTGAAAACTTTAAATATTACATCTGTATAAATTGTCTTTACATGTGAGATGCAGATGTGATAAATTAATGTTACAGATCTCTATATTGGGAGCACTAAGTAACTCTCTCTCTCTCTCCCTCCCTCTCTCTCTCTCAGTGTCCATCCTGAAAGCCCTTTGTTTGCCCTCTTAGCCAATCGAGGCGGATTACGACACAAGCTGAGGTTCTATAAAGGCGCCTCCACGCTCAGCAGCATCCTTCAACCAGGCAGTTTAAACCTACAATATACCGGAGCGGAAAAAACATCCTTCCCTTTATCTTTTTATCAGTGTACGGGAAGCAAATCAGATCTGTCTTTCTTGGGATGCATTAAGGCTGGTTTTTTGTATCTTTTGTTGTTGTTGTTGTTGTTGTTATGGAACTGAAACTCAGGCAGATGGACATTTGATTTCAACCAGCTGGAGGATTTTTGCACTTTGCAGTTGACAAACTTTGCACCACGTCGAAAAAGACAGAGAGAAGGATAAGGCACGCTTGGTATGGCGCGCGCTAACTTTTGGCTGTTCTTAACGGTGCTCGTGGCGCTCGAGCTGTGCGGCAGCGACGAGCCGGAGTTGCTCTCGCGCGCGCCGGCCCCCTCCGAAGTGCCCGTGATGGCCGTGATGCCCTCGGCCGTTTCCCTGCTCGAGCTGATGCACGAGGAGGAAGTGCCGGCGGAGGAGGAGGAGGAGGTGGAGGAGGAGGAGGCAGCCGGCGCGCGCCAGTGCTCGGCGTGCGCGTGGCGGGAGCAGAGCCGCGCGCTGCGCCTCGAGACCATCAAGTCGCAGATCCTGAGCAAGCTGCGGCTCAAGCACGCGCCCAACATCAGCCGCGCCGTGGCCGAGCAGCTGCTTCCGCGCGCGCCGCCGCTGCAGCGCCTCCTGGACCAGCACGACTTCCAGGGAGACGCGGCGGGAATAGGAGCGGCACGAGAGCTGGACGAGTTCACCGAGGCGGATGAGTATCACGCCACCACCGAGTCGGTGATCGCGATGGCCTCAGAGCGTGAGTGCCACCAAATCGTGTACCAACATTCAAATGTGAAAACTTATTCAGAAAGTTCAAGCGCATGCACACAAACCTCCAGAGGTGCCGTGACTAACACGTGAACACGCTAACACGCTGATAAATAAATCAACACTTAATGGCTTAATAGTACAGTAGGTGCCAAGTAAGTGTTATATAGGCGGAATTCAGCACTGTGTAAAAGGCTGAGCAGATGATCTAATATGGATAGTGATATATGACGTCACAACTTTTTTTCTGAGAGTAGTGTCTTTAATACTACTAGTATTAGTTTAATATTACTTTAAACTAGAAACAAAATCAATTTGTATAGAAAGCTCCAAATATTAGAGCAGAGTTAGCACTAAAAACTTTCCTTCTTATTTTCCTATGAAGAAAATCCAGCCACATCTTGATTTGTTCATGTTCCTTTTACTTTTACTCATGTTCCATGATAACCTTAAAAAAACAATTCCCACATATTATGTTTAAACAGAAACAGGCACTACTACTGTTGAGACTGGTGCCTTATTTAAAGACCTCAGCAAAACTAGATTTTGGAAGCTAGGCTACTTTTAATTCACACAACTTGTATGTTCAGTAGTTATGAAGTTTTCAAGTGTGTGGTTAGGTGTAGAGTTAGTGCTCTAACTTTTCAATATGACTGAAAATCTCACACTTGTAACTTAAATCATTCAGAAAGTTCTAATGCTCCTGACTTTTTCATAAGTATTCATTCTGAAGAAAGCAATCTCACCTTTTATTTTATTTTTTTTACAAACTCAAATAGATCTTTAATCGGGCGAACAGAATTGAGAAAAAACAAAAGGATAAATAAATATGTTGCACTGTTTAATCAAATCTGGCAATTAGAGAGTCTTTATCCCAGACTTTCCTAGGTAGTATCTATTCTCTATAAGTTCTCTATTGAGATGTGTAATACTAATAATAAATAATAATAACAATAATAATAATAATATACAATGCTTATACAATACAATGTACAAATCTTTTTTTTGGCCATTCATGTTGGTGGATGTTAGCATTTCATAGCATAACTATGTTTGCCTGCATTATGCATGTGGATTTAATCAGGTCAATCCAGTTAGACCTTGGATTCAGGAAAGGGTTGTAAATATTAAAGCATTTAAAAGGCTCATTCTTAGGGATCACGCAGAGAACATTTTGAATCCTTTATCCAGTTAAGACTTTATCATTATTTATAACAACAGTATCTATGAGTGTTGAAAAGAAAAAGGAAACCTGTCATGCCTTAGGAGCACTTTGTCTTTTTTTAACGTTGCCTCAAGGCGAGAATTACACGTTCCTCATTTAAGAGAATTAAAAGCCATTAGGAAGTAGGTAATGTGTTGAATCTGAATTCATGAGTATAGAAAAACCTAATTATGTGATTATGATTAGAGATGATTTTTTTATGACTGAGTTTTCGTTCTCATCCATTACTTGCACAGAGAGGTCAGTTTACCACTGAACTCTCAGCTGTTTTTTTTTTTTATCGCATACTTATGAGCGAACATATGGCAGGCCTAGGGCTCTGCGTGATGTCCTTGGCCATATCGTTGGCTATCAAAATTCACCACAAACCGCAATAGCATGCTCGGTTGCTGTATACTTTAAAATTTATGTTTGCTATCACAGCTTGTGCATCTTTTTTTTTTTTTTTTGGGGGGGGTGTGTGATAAATCAATAATGATAATGTAATTTAAAACATGACAGGCAGATGCACACAAAGTAAACCCAATCTGCCTGCAACCCCGGCCACTGGTCAAATCTGATATCAAAAGAATGTTATGTTTTGAATTATTTTCTTGTGCATTTTTGTTTGTTTGTCTGAAAAGTAGATACTTGAACAGATAGCTTAATTGATGCCAGATAAATAACAAACATTAAACTCATAGAGCTCAAACAAACAGACCACTAAACTGATACCTCATAGTTTGCAAGTTCTCTCATTTATGGTTTGAAACTGTTCTTGATTTTCATTCATATGTTTGGTAATTCTTTTTGTTGCTCCCCAACTATGCCATTGTCCATTTCAAACTTAAAAAAAGTTTCAACCTTTCTAGCAATCCTGGGATTTGAACTCTCAACCTTGCATTACTTAGAACAGATGCAACATAACTAATCATAAACAATCCCAAACACTACATCATATCCAGCTCAAGGATATGCTTTCCCGACCATTGTGATAAAACATGTTGTAACTGAGTGGCAATCTGGCAACCCAGGCAGTGAGAAAAAGTGTGTCCAGAAAGATGCTATTGTTCGTCCCTCAGCAGCGCACTCGCCTTTTAAATGCGAACTTTATAGGCGCAGCTTGGAGAGAAGGGGGTGTGGACACACACACACACACACACACACACAAAGCCCTGAGGGAACAGAATCAGGGTCGAGGGGGAGTGTGTGACCTTTCCGCCAAGAAACGCCGGGGGTTCAACAACATTTACACACGTAATGTATTCTGCACAAGGCGGACGAAAAAGCCGAGCAAATAATCCCGTTTTTTTTTCTTTCTTTCTTTCTTTCATTCTTTTTTGGGCAGGACGAGATGTGAACAAAGCTGGGGTTTGTGTGTCCCCCCTCACTAAACTCTCGGTTGATTGCCACTCAGTTCACGTCTCAGAATAATGAACAGCAGTTTAAATGCAGCTTGTGATTTCACATAAACTATATATATATATATATATATATATATATATATATTAACAGCTGCAAAGTAATGACAAATTAAGTTTACCGGCTTTCAAAAGTTCCATATCCACAAAGTCACTTTCACAGTGTGAAAACCCTGTAGGTGTTAACTCAACACTGGGGAATTTTGCTGTGTGCCTACTAATGATGCACATGTTAAAGAAAAAAAATGAGCACATATGGTATCGGTAATGTGTTACCACCTTGTAAACTTGATGTTTCCTACGCAAAGTAGTGCACATGCCAGAAAGAAAGTGTACTGCATATAAAGCTATATATAACATCCTGAGCCATGAGCATGAGTTGGATATTGCATGTACAGAATGCCTACATTGACAACATTTTTATAGGACGAAATACGATGCATATCTTATTTTAAGAAATTTTAGATAGGTTTGCTTATATTCAAGAATATTTACTTGCTAAGATGCTAATTTTTTGCAGTGTATATTTCATATATACACTTTTCAGGAAAAATTATTATCCTAGATGGGCAAAGAACCATACATGGCAACTTCATTGATCTTGATTTGCAACATAAAACTGATTACAATAAAGTAATCAAAAAAGTAAAAAAAAAAAAGTCTTGCAATTTTGAAGGCAAATATTTCCAAAAGCTGAAAGTTTGAAACTCCCAAATACAAAATAATGCGGAAAAGGAACCGAGAGATTAAAAAACAAAGATGTTGGTGCTAGGAACTACTGACAGTGCAGTTGATTAAAGTTGTATTAGGTTGCTTAGTTTACATTCACATTGAGATACAAAATGCAAAGTTAATTCAGAGCTCTGATACATTCATGAGTTGGAATGCAGTGTTGTTGTGTGGCAGAATCTATTTATGCTCAGTGTGTGGTCAGATTTTACAACAAAATCAATGTTCTGTCAGCATGCCATGTATAAAAGTTTTAACTGGCACCACTGAAATTTGGTGCTTTTGTGACTTTTACTAATTATCCTTCTTTTGCAATGGTTAGTAGTGGGTGTGGATATGTCGCAAATATATTCCTCTAACTAGAAATTAAAAGTCGTATTATTATTTTTTATTGTTGCATTATATATTATTTAATGGTTTTGGATTTGGGCCCTGACTTCTACCTTCTAATGCCTGGGATCAGTGTGAGCATTTTCCGCACATTACTGCATTAAATAAGTGCATGTTATGATTGTCTAATTGAACCACTATATAGCCCAAACTTTGTGGTCAGCTGATCATCACACCTGTGTGTAATTTAGTCCAACTAGAACTAATAACATCCACTCTTTTAAGAAGGCTTTCCATATATTTTGAATCGTGGCTGGGAGGATTTGTGATTATTCAGTCACAGGAGCTTTAGTGAGGTCAGGCACTGATGCAGGTTGAAGAGGCCTGGGGTGCAGTCAGTGTTCCTGTTCATACCAAAGGTGTTCATGGGGGTTGAGGTCAAGCCTCTGTGCAGGTCTTAGCAAACCATGTCTTCATGGAGCTCGGAGCTCATTGTAATGATACAACAGGTTTGGCTCGTTTGGCTGAAAATTAAATGTTACAGCATGCAAATTTTATATAATTGTATAGGGAAAACATACATATGCAAGGCAGAGTCAATGTAGTATACATCAGTGTTTGATTTATCTTAAACTACAGCAATTACAGCTTTTTATTTATATATATAAAAAAAAGACATATACTGTTTATCCGTCTAAAGTCACCTTCAGTATTTGGTAACATCAATGTTCATCCATGCACATCCAGCTTCCAAGTACAATCAGCATGGGACGATCTAATACGATATTATTATGATACCTAGATGTCAATTTTATTTCAATTGCAATCATCTGTATCATATATATATATATATATATAAAACAAATGTGGCAAATAATTTACTCTTACCATACAGGTTGATGTGTGGCCTGCCAATGTGTGAATTATTTATAGCGCACCACCTGTAGGATTATAGAGGAAATGCAACACTGTACCACATCAAATGTAAACATATATATATTAAAAATACTACAAGCTATACAAAAGATTGAATCGATTTCCCCCCCATCTCTAGCTATAAGGCCATAGTCTAACTCACTCATGAAGTAAGCAAACCTAAATAAATTCAGCTTCTTACCAAGATTCTGCAAAATTCAAAGTCTTAAAGACTTTCACATGGCAGAAAATATCAAAATACAGCTTTCTATCTGACGTTTACAAAGAGCTGACACTGGAGACTCCTTCTATAAAAGATAATTAATCATGAAAAATATTAACATTTATATTTTTTTCTTTGTTAAATAACTACAATCAGCATAAACTTCATTTATTAATATTATATTTCAATCAAATTACTGTATGTGAATTAGCCGTTTATGTGGTGCATGTAGGGAGAGAAAAGTAATCCAGCCAATCTGGCCAATGAAACCATCAGCTCTGTGATTTAAGGCAAAATTAAAGCAACATTTGTTGTAGCGTTTACCCTATAACTGGGAGCCAAGGGAGTTATATTGCCCATGTGTGGGAGGGAAGGCATTACTCTCTCTCTCTCTCTCTCTCTCTCTCTCTCTCTCTCCCCTGTCAATCACAGCAACACTAGTCAACCATCTGTGTGCTTCTGTATGCAGATAAGCACCCATAGTGCTTCGCTTTTACTGTGTTATGCTGTCCTGTGATGCAATATTAACAGCAGTTCAGAAAAGATACTGGCTTCAGGCTTCATGCATCAAGGAGGAAGCACATATGAGCCTTCACTTCCCCAGCTGGTAGCTATCATATGATATAGGGGTTTTGTTTAGTGGTTGGAAGTCAAATCGGAAAGAAAATGGGGACTAGTTTATCAAGAAAACAAAAAATAATAACTACTCCAGGAGTCAAATAAATGAGCATATTGCTATTTGTTATCATTTTAATATGCATTGCTTTTCTGTATGAATTGCTCAGTTAAGCATTTCATCAATGTGCTTGTGGTAAATATAAACCCAGTGAACTCTCTATAAATAAATCCATCACACCAACGGGAAGGGAATCTGCACGGAGTGGGCAGAGTAGTGTTTAAAGCTCTCTCTCTGTTTTGAGAGGTTTGCAACTTCAGCAGTTACGAGAGTTGGCACATTTGATGCTGACATATACTCACAGGATTATGCAATTAACTTCGGCTCATTCTATCGCGTTTAAACCTTTCTTTCCTGTTCGCACCACCGTTTCCTTCCTGTATCGTTCCTGCCACCTGCCTTCTCTTTCATATCGTTACTCGACATGTCCTGATCTCTCTCTCCCCTGCTCTTTCATTCTTTAATCTCTTCTCCATTCCTTCATTTCTTCTCCTCTCCCAGCTCTCCCTCCTCTCCCTCTCGCTCTGTCATTCCCCCCTTTATTTCCGCGTGCTGCACAAAGGAGCGCAACGCTCTCGCCTCTGGCGTCATGAGCGCATCCCACAGGAGGACAGAAACGCCTCTCTCTTTTGCAGATAAAGCAAGAAAGAGAGAGAACTTCAAATTCTGATCCATCCTCGCTAGAGATTTTCTTCTCGGTGGCATCAACACTCCAAAACAGATTGAATTATTTATAGGTTTATGTTCCCCAGTCATGTAACACATATACACGCACACATGTATACAGATTACGCACATATTCACCGCACACACTGTTCTGTATTAGAAAAGATGATTTACTGATTATACATAGATTTTACGATACTGTCACAATACACAGTATGTTCGCATGATTTATGATTTGTTAGCCAAGGAAATGCCAATTTTCAACAGCTTGAGTACTGAAATTGCCAGGGAAAGGGTCTTGTTCTAGACTCAAACTAGGTTTCGCTTATGTTTTTAAGTGTACTTTTATCTTTTAACAAGTTTCATTAGTGTTCAAAGGGTGTAATATCACATTTTTAGCTGCATGGTTACTCATGTAATTAGCTACTGTAGGTACTTAACTCAAAATAGAAGCCTTTAATGCATCCGATATAATTTAATTTATTTTTCTGCAAGATTTTTTTTTCTGTAAGGATTTATGTTTTGCCTCTTTGCACTTTAATCAAATGCCTTTGATGCTGTAATCAAAAGATGATTATAGAGTTTTTGATTTAAAAAGGTTGTAAAGAAGTAGTAATAGAGCTGGTTTCCTGACAGTACCTAGAATCATCTCAGAATAGCGGCAGTTCATTGTGATAATATTAGTGCAGCAACATTTAGTGTCCTTCTTCTTGCATTTTTTAAAAAGGTGCGAACCTTTCTTTTCTTTTAAACACTCTGGACTCTGTTTTGTAACACAAAACAGGTCATAGGTGTCAAAATCAAGTTGACCTGCACTATTTAGCCCTTGAGTCTGATTGATTAGGGCTGTGCGGTGCCCAAGTGCATTAAGTACAGCTAATGCTACATAGAGCGATACGACAAAAGAGGTTAGCATGCACCTGCTTTAAGCCACTTGTGCATCTCAGGCGTAGATCTCAGACCCATCACTGGGTGTCATTTCAGTTCCTGTGTGTGTGTGTGTGTGTGTGTGTGTGTGTGTAAGAGAGAGAGAGAGAAAAAGAGAGAGAGAGTGCGTTTTTATGCTGCATGCATGTGGTTCAGTGTATGTGTGAGGCCAGGGTTGCTGACCCCTTGGAGCCCTCATTTGTCACCTGTCTACATATTTAAACCAGGCCTTCCTCTCTCATCAGTGTCCCTCTCTAACAACGCCAGCTTTTTCGAGAGTGTTTGTTGGTAATTTGTCGACCCTCTTCTCCTCCGTGGAGTGTTTTAAAAAATCAGTTCCTCTTATTTCAACTTAGATGTATAAATCCCTGGCCTTTCAGGGTTTTGTATTATAATTCTTTGCTTTATATGTATTTGAAATGAATGTTAAAATCATATGACCCCAGCAACAGGAAAACGTTTTATGGTATCTAGCGACAGCAAAAAACGTATACAACAGTTGTAAGATACTGAAGAAAATGTCAGATTCGATGTGCAGATTTCTATTTACCATGAACCTTTGTAAAAATTCTCTATATATCTGTTCTATATGCAAATAAAAACAAAAGCGAAGAAATTCAATTCTAACAGCTTATTCTAACATATTTTTTAGCTCAGAAAATTCAGCTACCATTGTCCAAATGGTGAAATTGGGACAAAGATACACATGCACACATGCACACGCGCGCACACACACACACACACACACACACACACACACACAGAAAGAAGAACTAATACATTCACTGAGTCAGTGGAGAAAAAGCCCCCTATTGACAAGAGGGGTCACAGAGTTCACAGCAATGTGATATATCGGACGAGGAGCCAATTAACCTCTTCAGGTCTTTTTCTTTGGCCACGAAAAGAGAGCTGGTAGTAGATTAAACAACACGACAACCCCCCTCCATGAAAGAACGAACACTTAAGACGTCAAACACACACACACATACTTACACACATACTCGTTTCCAACATCCACCCACCAACCACTCCCACCTTAAAAAACAAGAGCCACAAGTCTTTTATAGTGTTGACCCTATAAAAGGGTCATTTCCTGAAGGTGCAGGAACCATAAATGTTAAGAGGTCGAGTGCAAAAAAGACAACCAGGGCGTCCGACTGTCCTTTAAGTCGGTGGTTAGAGCGTGTGAGGAGTTAGTGACTAAACCTACATACACGCCGAATAGTAACACCTGCGTCTGAGATCGTTTTCGACGATTCCCGTATATAGGAAAAGGAAGGGGGGGGGGGGGGCGAGCAAACGTGTGCGGAGGCTTTTGTGTCATCTGCCTGTTTTGTTTGAGCAGGAATAAAGAGTGAGGACAGTGGGGCTGTAGAGCTAGCACAACACGCTGTCAATTTTATGGCTAATAAACTTTCAAAGAGCCCAAAGTCCATTAATACCCGAGGCAAAATTTCGCCAGGCCTCTCAGGAATCTCGCCCTCTCCTCCCTCTCGCTCTTCTTCCCACGCTGGGCTCTGAAGCTTCTGCTTTTACCTCCTAACAAACATCATTAAAAATGCACAGAGCCACGTGCATTATAATTAAACATAAGTCATAAACACTCCTATCTCACACGCATACTGACTGCGAGGCATTCTGTACGAGTGCTTGGATTTGACCCCTTTATTTTTAAGAGAGACAAATCAGTATAAATGAACATGAGGGTAATCTGTATCCTAATAGGCGAATTGAAATAAGGAGAAAAGCAGTTCGAGATTTGTTTAAGTCATTTTGACTGGGTTAGGTTATTGGCCATAGAAGATTTCAACTATTCGTTATGAAGGCATGTATTGCATATAGAACTAATATAAATATAATATACAATGCTCATTGTTACCATCCGATAACTCTAATATAATAAATGACACTATATAATGTGTAACATATGACTGTTGTGGTGCACATAAAGCCACCATGAGCTTAAATTGAGCTATTTATTCATTTTTTTTATATACTGTGAGGTTTTAATGGGTGTTCAATGTTCAGTTCCTCATAAGTAAATGATATGCAAAAAGCAAACTTACTGCCCACATACAGTACCAATATGCTATCATTATACAGTAGTTGCTATGGTTACATCTTTGAGAGTATTATCTCACTCTATTGTCGCTTTAAGTAAACCATAACCATACACTGTAGCTTATATATATATATATATATATAAATTCATGTGCTTTATTTATTTGCACATGATAGTAAAGCTTTAATATTGGCTTCTTTCACATATAATTTCTTATTCAAACTTATTTTCTTACTTTTTATTACAGTATTTAAATTTCTATTGGTTAATATATTTGGTTAAAAATTTTGTATTTAAAAAAATTGGTTTTTAGCTAGAATTTCGCCCTTTTTGTCTAACGCATGGATCATATGTAACGTAGTGTAGCAGATTATTGTTCCATTATTCTAGTCAATATATTCGGGTGATAAGACTGTTTACCTGATGTGTGCTTGTGAGCTGTACAATTACATGATTAAAACAGGAGAGACCATCTCAAGCAATTCGTCTGAAGATAAAACCTTTATAAATCTCAATTAGGACACTTGCTGGAACAGTGGGGGATTTTAGTTACAGCTATCGGAATGTGTGAAAGGAGCAGCTCAGCTCTGTAATGCCATGTGGAGCAACAAGCGTTTCTGTCCTAAAGGGACTGAGAACATGGACGTTTTTATCGGGGGCTGCTTTTATAGGGCCGAGTTAAAGAGCCAAAACAGATGTCTGTGCTCACTAATAAAGGAAATAATTACTCAGCGCTCTCCACTAATTAAGTACTTTGTCGAAATGAGGGCGGGATGGAGGGAGGAAACCAATAATAATCGACAGGCCCATTGCTGCCGTTTATGCATCTTTAAAAAACGATGATCGTTAGAAGACCAGCTGAATCATTCTGGCCATTAAGAGCACTGACAAGCCGGAAAGGACTTCAGAATCATGTGTATGAAAAATTTATACGAATCTTAAGTGTTCAGAGGGTAGCTTTTTACAAAGAGGATGAGCAGCTAACACACACACACACGCGCACACACACACACACACACACACACACACACACACACACACACGTACTTCCTTTTCCATTTAATGTTGGCCATGGAGTTCATTAGCAATGCCGAGTTGTTCATTGCCAAAAGCACATTTGGATGAAGTCCAAGGCCACTGCTGTTAAAAACAACGGAACAGCTTGAGAATATATTGAGAAAAGAGTGTGCTGCTTCTAAAGCTTTAGTAGTTATTAGGGGCAATGGAATCTCAGTGCTCAGCTTCTGTGCTACTGAGAAAAAGGTTGTGAGTTCAAACCCCAGAACTGCCAGTAAGCCAGAACCTAACAAAAATTAGGTCCTTAAGCAAGGCCTTTAACCTTCAACTGCACAGGGATGTCCTTGAATTTCTATATTAACACACGCACACACAAAAGCATAGTAAGAATCATAGGAAATAGTGGCTTTACAGTACAAAGTATAAAAAGTATAAAAACAAGAAGACTATGTATAAGCTTAGACTATGAAGCTCTGTCAAAAAAAAAGAATAAATGTAACAAATAAATTTTTATTATTTTAAAATGTACATACAGAAAGACAAGAGAGCAGAAAGGTCAGGACAGCATGCGTCACCTCACACCGCAATAGGCATTTCATATTTTCAATTTAAAAAATTCATCATTTATTAATTGATTCATCTTCAGTAACCGGTTTATCGTAATCAGGGTCAAATTTGGATCAGCAGCCTGTCCCAGGAACAATGGGTGTGAGGCAGGGATACACACAGTTTTTGCAGGGCATATTGCTGGGCACTGCACACAAACATCCATTAAGATGAATTCATGGAATTCATTATTTTAATGGAGCTAGATTACTGCCACGTTATTCCCAGCACTGGTCAAAATGAGCGCCTGACTGAAGATTAGAGAAAACTGATCATTTCACAGATTCTTTAAAGGTAAACTACCTTTTTTGGAATAGTATAAGAATTTATATTGAATTATTAATAAAAATGTAACTAACATGTACTGGAAAAAAAACAATTACTGAGATTTTGACGCTTTAATGCATTTTAATATTAGAACATGATATGCTAATTTATTTACTTTCCTGTCACATTCCGTTACTACTTTTTATGCTTTGACCAAATCTGCACACACAATTGCGTTCCTCCTAAAAGACTTAATCATGTTTCATAAAGTTTATCACATCACATCACTGCCAGTGTGAAAACAATGTAATTAATCATAAACTTTTATTTGGCTAATTTAATTTGGCATAATTCTGAATTATATTTTA
>JAOVVA010000001.1:21069125-21081351 GCA_028565275.1 Leiocassis micropogon
TTGTTGAAATATCTAGCTAACTAACTAAATTTATGAGGGACATATAAAAAGGGAACTCAATTCCTCCATTAAAATGACTTGAATGGCTGTCCCAGTTTGCCAGTAATACCCTGTCCCAGTTTAACAATACGGCACCTCATCAGAGGCAGGGCAGGTTTGATGGCCATGGATGGCCAAAATGGTGACTTCAGCAGGGCAGGGTGGAGGATTAAGGACCCCCATGCCAGAGTCAGACATCATGCCAGGCAGGACACAGGAGGTCTCCTTCTCATCCTATGGCTTGGATGTTCTTTACATGTTGCTTTAGGAGAGGCTATCCTGTCAGCTTCTAGGTAGAGCTGTCAGTGCTTGGCCACTCACCACTTTGGGGTAGCAGTAAGTGGGTTGTTTTGGGGGTGATGCTGATCCATTTGCCTTTGGTCCAGCTGAAACAATACTCGTTCAGGGTATCAGGGCATGTGTCACGCAGGGGTCATGCTCCTCTGGTACTGCCTTAACATAAGCCCTGCTGCCACCTTTGAATTAAAGGAATGAGTCAGACAGAATTACGTAAAAATGAAACTTTTTCCTTCATTGCAAATCTGGACATATTTTTAGATACAGTTGGGGTCTAATACTTGCTTCTGTAGTATTGGGCTGGAATTCCTCAAGCTAACCTAATTAGCAAGTAATGGAGGCTTGCAGTCCCCAATTTAGTTCTTCTGTGCAGAGTGTAGACATGGACTGAATATCCTGAATATGTTTTGGGTCAAAAGTATTTTTAACCACTTGTAAATATATAATTCAGACTTTGTATTTACTTTGACCTGTCATATACGTTTTTTTTTTGGATGTGCTTTACCTATCTAGAAATTTTGACACTAACAATTACAATAGATCCTGGCCAAATCCTGGGTCACTTGTTCTCTTATTTCAAGTAAACAGTGCAGTAACGCCAATGCTAATTGACATAACCGTGCCAAATCTCAAGAGAGGAACACTGTCATATTGTGAAAATTTACACTCGCTAATGAGCAGACCTGCAACGATGATCTTCTTGCTCAAACATGTTTGGCTTCTTATCAACTTTCAACTCACAAGCATAGTGGCCATTGTAGCATTATGTCACAAAATAAAAGCAATGTAATTTAATTACAGACCTACAGTACTACTATCTAACTGTGGATTAAGATAGAAAGAAATGCTTTCAAGTTCACAAAAACAACTAAATAAAATCTCCTCAAACTTTTTTTTTTAAATGTGTACTTTAAAACTAAGTAAACAATGAAAAAGATACTACCATTCATTGTCATAGGGCTGACCTTGACCTTCAAACTCAATTTGACTATTACGCAAGACCCCTCCCTGCACTACTGGGGATGTTAAAGGCTCCCAGTGCTGACCTTTAATCCCATTTCTTAACTGGACCAAGGCCTCTGAGTGACCTTCTGACACAGGAAGCCCTTGCGGGTTGCCAAAGCAACCGTGGATTGGGGCTTGATTGACAGCTCCCCTTATTTTATGCAAAATGGTGGAGGCACACTTTTCCCTGTAGGGAACAATGCAGGAAATGAAAACACATGGCTACGGAGGATTAGCTTGCTTTGAATCTAAAAACCATTTATACTTGTTCTTTTACTCCATGCTGTATTGCTTACAATTTTGTCTGAATTACTTCTCACTGCAATGAAATCACCCCACGAAACTCAGCATTATTTTCTAATTATTTTTGTTAAAACTATTTAGTTACTATTTTTGCTACTACTCTGCACATTTAAGGTGTGATGAGAAATAAAAAAATTATTGTAAACTTCATGTTAAGGTTATTGTTAAAATCCCACAGATATTTAATCCATACAGTTCTATTTCATTTCATATCTTAACAACAAATGTTCTCAAGGCCCTGTAGTTTATTTATGGAATTTCAGTGCTCATGTCTAGGACATAAATTTATTCAGGTTAAATTCTAAATGGTTTAGGACAAAATAACTATAACATATAATATAATGTAACATACCTGTAAAATTTGTATTAGCCTTTTTATGTCTAGAAGTTTTTTTTCCTGTGTTTTTTGATTTATCATAAAAAACAAGCTTGTATTGGGATAGTAAGTTGCCCTTAGATGTGAATGAGTGTGTATGTGCATGTTGCCCTATAATGGACTGGTTCCCATTTTATGCTCGATTTTCGTGCGATAGTGTTTAAATTTACTCTGATCCTGATCAGGATAAAACATTTATTGAAGATGAGTGAAGAGATGAATGTAGATCAGCATCATAAGAAACCACAATATAAGTCATAATTATTGAAAAGAATAAATAACCCAGAACAGCTTGACTGTGTTTAACCTAGATTCTCTGGAAGCTGGAGATATGAATACCATTCTTTCAAACGATAATTTCCTCAATTATTGCTTTGCTGATGGTAATGAGTATGCTGTCAATAAATATCAGTCAAAAATCTATCATAGGTGTTTAATTGGGTTGAGTTTTGGTGACTGCGAAGGCCATAACATATTGTTCGTATTTTCATACCGATCCTCATGGCAAGGTGGGAGACATGGTCCTCCTGATAGAGACAGAAAGGATCCATCATCCAGAATAAAGGTGATGTATCAGAACAACTTTGTATTGATTCAGAATGATTCGTTTAAGGGGACAAGTTGACTCAAACTATGCTGCCTCCCACAGCATAGCAGAGCCTCCACAACTATGCATGTTTTAAATTTGACTTCTCTGACTGTAATCTTTAGGAATTTAGAGATTGAGGTCTGATTTTTGTGACTTAAATATGCCAGTATTGTATACCGTAGTTATCCAAACAGCAAAGCTGTTGTCAAGGGCTGTGGTTAATATTTACATTACAACTCAAAATAGGTAAGAATTAAGGTAACGGTAAATTAAATAAACACTCTTTACAACTGTGGTCAGCGGAAAAATACATCTCAGAAGATGAAACATTAAATCCTAAAAGGGGATATAGCAGCAGAGGACCACATCTGGTTTAACTCTGGTTGGCCAAGAAAAGGAATCCGGGGCTATAAATGGCACACGCTCACCATAACAGGATGGAAAAATCTTGCCTCCGTAATCAAACTTGATTTTTGCTGCAATAAAAATATTTGGCAAGATCAGGTTTGGCAACAACGACATGACTGTATTAAGCCTATTTGCCTTGTGGCAATGGCACAATTGCTACTGCACCACAACCGCAGACGGTTGAAGTGTCATGATTGGTTGAATATTTTTCCTGCATACTCTGGGCCCCTTAATACCAATAAAGCATTGAATAAATACTGCTAAAGATGCTCCATTACTTTAGGGCCACATTTTTACCATCTTATAATAAATTGGCCCATGTTACAAAGCATCTGGTTCTATGAGTATGGCAATGAGTTCATTGTAATTTAGTGGTTTTCACAGTGACATGATCTAAACCCAGTGGATCACTTGTGGGATCTGGTAGAATGGGATATTGCTGCAGCAATTATTTGATGCAGTTATTTCTAGGTACATAAGACAACATCTTGTGGAATCCCACTAAATTGGCTAATAGTTTGGAGAAAAGTTCTGAAACGTTTATTTTAAGACACTGGTAAGTGGCGCAAGACAATGGAGGTACCCTTGCATTTTTAACAAAGGAACACAGGTACATGTATGTGGTTGTCATCTGCAGGCAAAAGCCCTTTTTTAAGTGAAAGTTGCCAAACTTTTGCCAATGTTTAGTGATGATAGTAGGAGACTTTTTAGAGAAGCATAAATGTCTACACTGTGAGTCAAAGGAGCACATAATTTAAAAGTCACTGCCCAAAACTAAGAAGCATGTCATTTAAAAGGCACTATCCAAGGTGCTGAAGAGACTTGGTTCAGACCAAATCATAAACAGCTGGTTCTATTGAAATACGTTTAAACATTTTATTTTATTTTTTTTTGCAGTTTGAAGCTAGTTATGAGGCTAGAGGAAATGTTGACTAACCTCTTATTGAAAAGCCCTGTTGTTTTTCTTTTTACACAGCGGAACCAATAGTTCAGGTGGATGGAAAACCAAGCTGCTGTTTCTTCAAGTTCAGTCCCAAGTTGATGTTCACTAAAGTGCTGAAAGCCCAGCTCTGGGTTTATCTACGGCCACTGCAACAAACCTCTACTGTTTACCTGCAGATCCTGCGTCTCAAACCTGTAACTGACCAGGGCAGCCGCCACATCCGCATCCGCTCCCTCAAGATCGAGCTCAACTCACGATCAGGCTACTGGCAGAGCATTGACTTTAAGCATGTCCTGCAGAACTGGTTCAAGCAGCCACACACAAATTGGGGCATTGACATAAATGCCTTTGATGAAAGTGGCAATGACCTGGCTGTGACCTCACTAAGACCTGGAGAAGAAGGGCTGGTAAGGACCCTTAGACCTGCTGTGGTATCTATCAATGCATCATTGATGTTTTTTTAATGTTGTTCAAGGACATTTTACATTTGTTATTCATAAGCTTTGTAGGAGTTAAAATAAAAGCGTAGCACTAGGTAAAACAGGCATGCCCATTGTTGGTCCTCGAAAGGGCAAATCAACCCAACCTTTTGGACAGAAATCTGTTTTAAGAGTGAGGAAGAAAAAAAGATCAGAGACTCCTTAGCAAGACTACACAAACAACATAAAAAAAACAGAATGAAACTCCCCTTGGACCTCTCCTTTCTCTTTATCCAACAAAGAAAGCAGAGTGCAAGCTGACAGGGTTTGACCTCAGTGGCCTTGTGGTTTGTTCCCCTTCCTGCTAAACCTTTGCGTGTGTCCAGCTGCTTGGCCACAAGATGAGATCATTGCTTTATCGAGAACAATGAAATTGTAAAGACACCAGGTTCCCAATCTCTTGAGAATCACTAGGTGCGTACAGGTCAAAGTTAGCACAAAAACAAGAAGCCAAAGGTCACATATAGCCTGCAGTTTTCAGTTTATCAAGGTCTGACAACTACTGACACATCAGATTTTACAGAAACCAACCGACACAAGAAGTCAGCAATGGATAAAGTAGAGCGTGGGATTAATGTGTGTTATTTCATATAAACTAATTTGGCATTTGATTTCTAGCAACTGTTAGTGATAGTAAGGGATTTTGTGACGGCCAAGCATACATTGTATAACATCTAGCCACCCATTTGGGGCCTTTTATGGTCTACCCACATACATTTTTACCTGGCTCTTGATTTAAATCATAAGGACTGTTAATTACATACAGAATCATGAATTTTTGATCCCTTTTACCTGTAGCTGTGATCAATTTATTAAAGTAAAAATTGAAGTTAAATCTTAGTGGCTATCATAGCTAGATCCACATCATAAAGTATATCAGGGGCTATAATGAAGACAAACATGAGTTTTGCAAGATATTTCTTCAGGGTTTCTTAAACAAACTCTGAAATTTCAACAAATTTCTGTCTCTCACTCTTTCATGCCTCTCTTCCTTTATTTTTCCCTCTCACCTCCCACCCCCTGATTTCCAGCAGCCGTTCCTGGAGGTGAAGGTTCTTGAGACGACCAAGCGCACGCGTCGTAATCTTGGCCTGGACTGCGACGAGCACTCGACTGAATCCCGCTGCTGCCGTTACCCACTCACAGTGGACTTTGAGGCATTTGGATGGGATTGGATCATTGCTCCTAAGCGCTACAAGGCCAACTACTGTTCAGGCCAGTGTGAGTACATGTTCATGCAGAAGTACCCACACACCCATTTGGTGCAGCACGCTAACCCTCGAGGCTCGGCCGGCCCTTGCTGTACGCCCACCAAAATGTCACCCATAAATATGCTCTATTTTAATGACAAGCAGCAGATCATCCATGGAAAGATTCCCGGCATGGTGGTGGATCGCTGCGGCTGCTCTTAGACACAAAAGATGGCTCGTTTGGTCTGCTGGTGACTGTTCAATTGTCCTGTTTTGCTTTCCTCTCACGTCCCTGAAGAGTGACACAAAGATCAAGGAGGCCAAATTTATCTTGTTACTATAGTCAGCTAATAACAGAATAATTCATGGTAAAAGTGTTAAGAACTGAAGCTGAAGGGCAGAGATTTCTGAGAACAATTTGAAAGTTTGAAGACAGGCTAATAGTGAGAGAGGAGTGAGACATTTATTTATTTCTTTTCAATGTTAGTTTTTTATGTGTTTGTTGCTCCTGGTTTTGACTTTAAGTGTTTGATTTTAACTGTTTAATAGCTGTAAGATCGATATATTTGAATTGGCTCCAAAGTGATCAAGCCAGTTTTTTAAAGCCTGTTCATTCTGTCTTACTGAAAGGGCAAAAACAAGATACAGAATACTAAAATAAATTAATGCAACGCCCTCTGTATATACTGTGACAGTGAAATCGATGCTATTTCCAGCTATCAGATGCAAGATGCCTGCAAGAACCAAGAATATTTATAGCTCTTTTGTATGAGTTTAATTTACACATCTAAAAGAATCAGAGAATTTTTTTTTAAAACTCACTCACACGCAGTTTATGCATCTTCTCATATTAAACTGTAATATTATAGACATCTAACCTTTTCTAAAAGGAATTAACTTGCTTGTTTAATTCAGATGTTACAGAATTGGCCTAGCATAGAAGGATGCTTACAATGTTTTTTTTTCCCAGTTTGTCCTAAACAAAAAAGACAGGTGTCCTTATGCTGCTTCTTAATGGAACAGATTTAATCTCCAGGGCATAATTGCTGCCATGTACATGTTACTAACTAGGTAACTCAATTATTTTGCAAAATAATTTTTTTTATTTTTTAAAAAAGAATTTGCAACATATATTAAACCTTATAAGCTGAAAAAATATTGATTTAACTGTCCCAAAAAATGACATCTCGCAGATATTCTTAAGCACATATTTTATTAGTGAATTTTGTCCCCATCTATACTTTATTTCATCCAAAAGCATTAGTATGTTAGAGAAGCAAAAACATGCCAGGAGACCTACAGTAGGTAAACATGCTAAACCAGACCCCCCACCACACACACTGCAAATGCAGCTAGCACCCCAGTGCGACATTCCCAAGAATCCCGCCGCCTTTTCATGGCCACTTTGATCTCCTTTTTACTCGTCATCTTGTAAAAGACAAAAAGAAACAAGAGAAAGGTTTTTTTTTCAAGACTTTTCAATGAGGACAGGAAAAGGGGTTTGACCAGGCAATCGAAATTACGACCACAGCACTGACACACACACAAAGCCTGACCTTTAGAGCATCGGCTCCAGCACCTGGTCAACCACAGCTGGTCCCTAAATATTAGGTTGCAAGGAGATTAATATTATTCAGTAATAATGCTTTAATAACAGACTTTATTATATAGCTTTCCGTCAATATTATGGGATTTAACTGCTTTAAAACAAAACACTTTGTGCAGACAAAAGAGTAAGTATAAATTCATCCAATTTCAGTAACAAGGCCTTCAGTTGATGCTTAAAATATTCACATATCAGATGTAGGCATGTGCTGGTACGCTATATTCATGTGACAATAACTGCCTGACACTGAGGTAGTGTGCTATATACTGTTGTATGTGATATTTATCACATAGCACTAGGCTTTTTCCCCACACACACACACACACACACAGTTGCTGGGTTACGTTTAATTAAAATTCAGCATGTGGCAAACTGTACGTTTCAAGAAAAAAATGTCAGTTGTTGTTTTTTTTCTCCATTTTGTTAATGACATATCACTCCATTATTACTCCTAACTAATCCTTAATGCTATGATGAACTTAAGTGCTTAAAAGGAAAAAAAGATTAAGAAGTCTCGTCCTCACTAGATGTCTAAGCAAAGATGAATATCACTCTGTTGGAAACTAAAGCACTATGCTGTTGGATAAAGGAGACGCCTTCTGACGTTATATATAAATAATATATGTATATAATTTTTTTTTTTAAGGGGTACAAAAGAACCTTTCTGGGCACTCTACCTTACCAACTATAAATTTTGCACTATGGGAATGGCAAGAGAAGTCATGTTCTCTGTATTTGTATTATACCTTTTCAAGCACAAGAGCTTGTACATGGACTGTAACAATTAAAAAAAGAAAAAAAAAAAAGAGAAAAAGTCTTGAGTTTATGGAGTGGATGTACAGTGACTGTCCATTATATTTTCCTCATCTTTACACTTTCTTGATGTTCTTTTTTTCCTCTCTTCTAAAGCGGAAACCTGTCATAATCTCCCTCCCACAAAATTAACATACCTGAACAAATGTTCATTTATCCTGCTTGGACAGCATCACTTGCATATATTAATGAGCACAGCATGAAGTGCAGTCTCTCTCTCTCTCTCTCTCTCTCTCTATATATATATATATATATAGACATGTTAAACATTTGACCCTGATTATTTGCATTGTTGAAAGAAGTGTCCATACTTTTTTTTTTTTTTTACTTATAAGTACATAAAGGAAATCATTAAATACGCTCAATCTTGGTGGTATTGAGTCTGCGCGCAGAAGGCTAAGAGTTTGAATCCCATTGACTGACAGTGAGAAATACTCTCAGGCCACTGTTCGGCTCTATGCTTGAACCAAAACTTTCCACTAGAGAAAATGTGGATTTGAAATGTAAGGTACAAATAAATTTAATGTGGTGTGGTAGGTGGCAGCAGGTGGCAGTATACGCTCATTGTAAAAATGTTAAGAGAAATAGGGCAATTTAAATGCATGGTTGTTGATTTATATACAATTTACAGGAAGTTCAGTTCATATATTTTTACTGAATGGTATGCAAAGATTCTGCTTTTATAAAGCTTTCATTTGTAGTCTTACACACTACTACGGCATTGGACAGTTAATTACATGAAATTTGCACTATTTGTACAATATTCCTTAAAATAATAAGATTCATTTAGGAAATGTACATTGTGGATGCATGTATTTATCTAACCATGTCCATATTATGTTTCATTTGTAAAAATGTCTTAAATTTCATCACAATTTGTTAAAAGAAGTGTAGTCAATAAGCTTTATGGCTTGAATCTTGCATGCATTGGCTAATGCGAGCTAACACGTTAGGTAAACGTCTAGCTGCTGGCTTGGCATTTTGTTTCCTAAATCAAAACACACCACAGAGGATTTATTACCTTAAACAGACGTGCTCAAGTGGCTGAAGACCATATCAGTTACCTATAAATGATAAAGGTTGTTTCAGCTGAAGCAAAATGATTTTGCCACTCTGTGATCGCAGATGGTCAATGTGATCAAAAAATTATAAGATGAGACTATGATTGAGACATGACCTGTATGTTACGTTATGTATTTGTATCTTAGTGTGAAGGTTTCTGCTCGTGTTCATGCAGAAATGCAATCAATGTATTTGAGGCGAGTGTGTAATAACATACTTTAGACATGCTTACTTGTTAGCTAAATAAGCCCCCAGTGGATGATTAAAGAAACAAACTTCAGACATTAAACATGCATAGACTGATCAATTACATTAAATATGTAAGGGCAAGCCACATGGCATTAGAACTGCAAGGTCAGTATTATAAATGAATAGATTCAATTACTCACATTATCTTTACAAAAACAAAGTATGGGCACTTCTTGCATTCAAGCCAGCATGGAGGCTAGTACAATAAAAGGGACATTGGACACCAAGCTAAATCAGTGGAGAAAAGGACTGGAAAACTTTGTTCCATTTATGCGTAATTAAACAAGCAAGGATGTTCTCATAATGTAAATAAGCATTTCAGCAGCTTGCATCATTTCTCCGAGCAGGTTCTCCGCTTTGAAGAATCCTGTCTTTTTTGCTGTCTCATCCACTTTTTTTTTGATGCTGTGTAGATGAATGAATTATACATTTGTAGGTTGAAGTTTGTGCAAATGAATACTTGGTTTCTTTGTTTGTTTGGTCTCTTTTTCTACAATAAATCATTTATTTAGCCTAACCAAGTGTTGTGATTTTACTATTGGAATTTCCATCACCAAATAATCACTCTTGCTAGATGGCATCACATTGTCACACAAAGCAAACAGAAGCCATATCAAGTAGTGGTACTTGGCATGCAGCAATGCCAATTATCATGCACATCTGGGGAAAATAATGCACAGAAATTGGAACAGACAATACACATTTTAGCTTTGAAAAAAACAAATGACACTGTTTTTATGATAAAACATCTTGACCTACTACCTAAGGGTTAATACTCTGGGTTAACTACACAAAGTGGAAACAGAAGGCTGATGACGGAATCCAGCCGTGGACGTGCTTTGTTTGCCTACGTATGGAGTGCAGCATGACCCAATTAGCGTCACCTGATAGCAGCGCCTCTCATCAAACTAATTTAGGGGATTTAAAGAACAAATGAGCCTCTTATGGATGCAAATGAAGCTAGGCCTCCCACCTTTGGCCCATAAACTGACACAATGTTTGCAATCACTGCCAGTAGGGGACGTTTGAGTTTTAATGGCTGCAGAACAGAAGCACAATACTATTAGAAAAGCAATGAATGGATTTCCACTGGCCTTCCAATTAACCTACATTAGGGAAAAAAGAAAAAAAAACAGCAGTAGCCTTTACAGTTTTTAACTTCATAGCACCTCTCTATGATTAGGAACAATTAAATCTGTTCACAAAGTTATTCAAGTCCCTGCTATTCTGATGACTGGCTGCCAACAAGTTCCTAAAAGCTTGTGAATGGGACAGTGGTAGAGATCAGTGGCAAGTGCCTAGAAGTGATTTGAAGTGAAGTGTTCAATATGGGTTTTAAAAATATATGCACATTGTTGAATGAATTGTATCAAAAAGTCCAGCAGGGAAAGAGAGAGAAAAAAAAATGTTTTTTGGTTGATTGTAAGCAAAAATAATATTGTGCTGCAGATTAGAAACAGACTGAAATCGACACAAATTTGGCAGATGTTTATTGTACAGAACTTGCAACACAATAAATGACTAAAGTAGCATAATGTTCCACTAGGAGAAAGATAAAAAAAAATAAAAATACAAAAAAGTAAAAAAAAATTGCTTATGTCAGTCACACGTTTCCAAACCGCTCTGCTCGTTTTCGCTTCTTCGCCTAAGAGGGGGAAAAAAGAGCGCAAAAATATGTAACATGAAACCTAAAGCTAAAATAACAGCATATAAACTTGGGTTAAACCTTATTTTAGATATAAAACAACTGTTTTATATTCTTATTCTAAAGTAATGAAAGCTCAAGCGTTGTACCTCTGAATCATCGGGTCCAACTGAGGCTGCGCTTGTGACGATTCCAAATCTCTCCTTCCTCTTCTTCATCTTTTCATCCTCTTCAACCTGCAGAAAGAACAAATGACGCTTCATCAATGTGCACCATTAATTTGAATATTGAAAACCTAGAAACATGGTTAAGTACTAGAACTTTGTCAAAGACCAGTTCCATTTGCTCTGTTCCCTCTACCACTGTCCTGCACCTCCTACTCAGTTGCTTGGGAAACTCTTGCCATCACCGAGTGCAACAAAACCACAAGAACAATCTAAGGCATGACTTGGTCACTGTAACTTTCGACACTGAATGTTATATTTCTTGATAAGGTTATACATACAACATTTTAACATTTGACAAAACCTTGCTTTCACACTTTATTTAAACTGTATGCGCTTTATGTTTTATCCCAACAAAATAATTTTAACAGCTGAATGCTCAAATTACAAAAATATGTTTGTAAAAATAAATAATCTCTCCTGACTCAATGCCAGACCAACTGGTTTGCATGCTTCATAAACTGGGCCTCAAGTGGGCTCCCCAAAACTGGGCAGTTAAAATAAAAAATACAAAATGTCACATGGTATGAGAAAGCTTGATTTCTGCTGTGGCATTCGGATGGTTGGATCAGGTGCCAAACAGCATGAAACCATGAACCATGAATAGGGGATTAATAAATAAATGGCAAAGCAGAGACAGTCTATACAATTGCACCTTTCCAGATTTGTGGCACATGTTAGGAGAATGCATAAACATGGGTGATATGGTCAGATCTCTACATCCTTTTGACCATATGCGATGCTAGCATGTGAACCTGAATCTCGAAGGAATGTTTCCACCACCATGGGGAATCCACATAAAAGTGTAGTGAGGATATTCTGAGGGAAAAAAGGGGGTGGGGCTCCAACCCAGTATTAGTATGGTGGCTCGTAATAAAGTGGCAGGTAAGTGTAGGTGTGTGTATGTATATATACATACAGGTCCTTCTCAAAAAATTAGCATATTGTGATAAAGTTCATTATTTTCTGTAATGTACTGATAAACAGACTTTCATATA
>JAOVVA010000001.1:21104435-21116067 GCA_028565275.1 Leiocassis micropogon
CAGCACCTGGTATTCCCAGGCGGTCTCCCATCCAAGTACTAACCAGGCCCGAGCCTGCTTAGCTTCCGAGATCAGACGCTCTCAGACTGCTATGGCCGTAAGCGAAAGTTATATAAAGGATCGGGTTATTTAACCCGGATTAATCCAGATTCGTTCATCTCTATCATCCATACACATACTCCCTTCACTTACTTTTTGGAAAACTCCTTTTAATATAAAAATATTTACACACCTTTTAACTCCATGGTCATTCCTGATTTTATTTTTTTTATTTCTACAAAATAATGTTGAAGGTGTCCAAAATTTCCTATAATCTCCCTCAAACAGTTGATATTAAGATGTGTCTGCTACATATACTCTGTAAAGCCTTCATAACAACTCTAATCTGAGGTACTACAGTATAGTCTTTCGGCTGTTCCCGTTGAGAGGGTGGTATACTGGACAATCCGTTCAGCACGCAAATTTTTATTTGCACAGGTTTTATGTAATATGCTCTCTCCTGAAGCAACCCTCCCATTTTATCCAGGCTTAGGACCAGCACTGAATCCAATGTCTGGGGTTTGGGCATTGGGTTGAAATTGAAGCCTGGCCTTCCACATGGCAGGCAAGATCACTGAGCCACCAATGCCTAATTTGAGGTGCTGTTAATTTGTGATTTCTGATGCTGGTAACTCTGAATGAACTTTTCCACTGCAGCAGAGGTAGGTTTTGGACTTGCCTGGGAAGGTCCATCACGGTGCTTGATGGTTTTTGCAAATGCACTTGACAATACTGTTCTTGCAAGAACTATTCTAAAACAGCTGACTTTTGTGTCTTAAAATAACAACTGCATGTGTTGTTGTTGTTACTTAATTATATAATACCCTATGTGTTATTTCATAATTTAGAAAAAAATCCATTATTGTTCTAAATCACAATATTACAAAATCTGAACAAAAAACGTTGAATTAAAAGGTAAGTCCAAACTTTTGACTGCTACTGTACATCACCACCTGCTGAGTTGGTGTGCCTGGACAGCACATTTTTGCATTTTCATATAGACTAAGTTTTTTTTCTTGACCACGTTTTTTTTTTTACCTGTGTACATGTGGACTTGGCGTAAATTGTTATGGACCAGAGCAATCATATCATGTCTATTCATTATCCATGTACCACACTGTACAGCCGAGACTATCATCACACCCATATGTGGGCCTCCCCGAACGGTCTCTACAAATTGTCTAACATGTCTTTGTATGTTGTAACATTATCGTCTCTCTTAACTGGAACGATATGATATACTGGCATGATAGTGCAAAGAAAGTTGAAGGGAGGTTCATGAAGACATGGCTGAAACCATGGTTAGAGTTTAAATGGCCTGCCCAGAACTAGGATTGACAGTCCAGGTTTTTCCAGGACTGTCCCTTTTTCTGTCCCCAAAAATACACCACATTTCCCAGGACACATACTGTCCTGTTTTTAAATGGCTAAATTTACACTGCTATATGTTATATATAAAATATATCTATGTTGCATAACTATCACAAAGCTATTCATAACTGGTTGCTAATGATAATAAGGCAAAGGTGGAAGTATCTGTACTTTCTACTTCACTACATTGTCACTGTCAATCACATAGCAGGTGTTTGAAATCAGAACCGGAGGTATGTGCAGACAGTGACTAAAAGAGGATTCTCAAAGTGTGGAAATAGTGAAGTAATACAAACTCAGTACATTTCATACTAAAGTATGTAAAGATGAGTACTTTTGTTGTACTTTTTCTCAAGTGCAATCCTGCAGTGTTCTAGCAGGCTACTGGCTTACTTATGATGAACGTTTATAATCATCATACTTTTCACATCATATTTCAGGCTATTAAACAACAAAATGTGAATGTTTTGAAAGGGGGTGCATCCTTTCTATACCCACTGTATCTGTATAATCTATATAATACTACAGTTTAAAAAGTGCATTTGCACCAACAACACAAGCAGACATTTCCAGTGACAACTTGATTTTAATCAAATTGAGAGTCCACATTGGCTCAGTAGGACAAAATTAGAGCGAAAGCATGCAGAGTCGACATTGCAGATGTTAAAATGTGTCAGCCTTTCACTCAACAACTTGGTTGTTCTCTATGCTAGGAGCGCTCATGCTGAGGATGTGTTGAATGCTAGCTCAAAGGGATACAGTAGGTACAGCATTATCAATTAATATGTAAAATGCCAAATTTGCACAAATATATTTAGTTTACTGGTGTCACACTGACTAAACCATGCCTTAAGACATAGGTCACCCTGGATGGGGTATCCAGGGTGTCCTAATTTATGCCCTAAGTTCCCTGCGATAGGCTCCAGGCAACCCATTGCAGGTCACAAGCACACATACAGTAACAGCAATTTAGAAACCTCAATCAACATACAGTACATGTCTTCAGATTGTAGGAGGAAACTGAAATTCCCAGAGAAAGCTCACCAAGAAAGGGGTGGTGGTGGGTGGGGGATGGACGTGCTAACATAGACTGAAGGTGACCAATACTTGCACTTAACACAACTTGGTTTTGAGCAAAATCAGAAAGCAATTTTTTTCTCTCCATGATGTTTTTCTAGCTCTGCCACAAGGGGGAATTGCTGCATCACTTACATGTATATCACTACACCTCCCACCTCACCACCAACCTTATTTGAAATGAGGCATCTAAAATATGTATTTTTAAAATTGAGTAGTTTTTTTAGTTTGCACAATCATAATAAAGCACCTTTAATAATTACAATACCATCATAGCCCCATTACTAAACAAAAAAAATATGGTGTTGCACAAATATGTACATTTGTTTGACACTTTGAACTAAACTGACTTGAGAGTGGTTACAGTCAAGGAGAAAACAGTTTAGGGCCTTGTTCGAGGTCTGGGATCATACATTAAAATACAAATTGATAGTAGATAAAATTGCAAAAGAATGACTGGAAAAAGTGTAGAGCACCAAAATGTCTTTATTGCAGGGTAAGAGGGTTTCGGAATAAAGAAAAGCATAGCACCTTAAACATTATTACTGTATTATCAGCTAGGATTTGTGTTACTCAGAAATTATCTGTATCAGACATTTAGCAAAACCATAAAGCAAAACAGTTACTGCATTAGTCATCTTTAATTAACATTGATCAAGATACTGAACATTATCATTTCTTTGTTCATTTCAAGTCAATATCAATATATCCATTCAGACCAAGGCATCTAACCTACCTCTATATTAAGAATGTGTATTAACAATGTGTTGTGATCCTGAATAATCGTACATAAAACTCTACTCAAATTATTCTTCCATTTTCTTAAGAACACAATTCTAACAATGTGTGGTGGTGTGCGTGTGTGTATTAGTCATGCAGTGATAATCAGGTAAGCCATAACAGTTCTATAAAAAAAGACCACACAGTGTTATTTTTGTTATTGGGTATGCTTTGAAATTCCCTTGCATTACATTTTAAAGTAGGCAGAATTTTTCTTTTAGCAGAAGTAAATATGACGATAAGGTCAGTGTCATGAAGAAGACAGACATCTTTTTCACTTGGGAAAGTCCTGGCTTAGCAGTATTAACCCATAATTCTGATGATATTATAACACCATATTCACCCAAAACATCTTTAGCAACTAACTGAATTATGAAGTGTGTGTGTGTGTGTGTGTGTGTGTGTATGTTCACACCACTCTCCCCTGCAGCAAAGGACGCCTCTCTGCAGTGCTCTGTCGGGTCAGGAAGTTCCACACTAATATCGGAACAGACTTAAAACCAGAAATAAACATGACGCCATCTGTCGAGTTGTCTTTGAGTGGACTGTATGCCTTCAGTCGCCTGTGGAAGTGTGTTATCATTAAAGGTTTGAAAGAATGCTAGTACAATAACTGGAGAACTGGAAATAAAGAACTGGAGATTGTTTAATAAAAAACTTTTTGAATTAAATTACATTTTACAAAATAATAAAGAATCAGTTCTAGCTTTTGTGAAGTGATTACTCACTTGTAAGTTAAAGCGATGGTGCCTAAAACACAGACGAGCACAAGAACGCCAAGAACCGCAGTGGCAGCACCTGCTGTGGAGGAGCCTGAACCTACATTTATAAATGTAGAAAACATAAAAATATTATATTGATATTTACTGTCAGATTTATTTAAGTCAAAAGTGACTTAACATTTTTTAAAGCACAATTTAAAATATAATTGCAACAACAATGACGGGCCCGAGCACCCTGCGCCATCGCCACCCCGGGGCCACCGCACAACCTGTGTGTTATTTAAGTGTGTTGAGACCTCGAAAAAGCCATCGCCACCTGGTTGCACCGCACAACTTGCACATGTCACGCCTAAATATTTGTTAAGTGCGTTAGTGTGTGTGTGTGTGTGTGTGTGTGTGTGTATGTGTGTGTGAGAGTGTGAGAGAGAGAGAAAGAGAGAGGTGTGTGTGTAAGTGGTGTGTGTGTGTGACGTGTGGATTTGTCAGTCTGTGTGTGATGAGTAAAGTGAATGTGTAAGTCTGTGTGTTAACATTTGTGATGTGTGTGTTAGTATGTGTGCATGAGACATGTGACTTGTTAGTGTGTGTGTGCGTGTGTGTGTGTGTGTGCGTGTGCGTGTGTGCGCGTGTTTGTTAACATTTGTGATGTGTATGTGCATAGAACAGGCCGCAGATGCTGGAAGAAAAGCATCACACTATGATGTCACTGAATGCGTCACTGAATATAATGTCACTCAATATAATGCCACACAGAAAGTTATTAATCATTTTTCGGTGTAAGTTTAAGACATTATCACGGCTGACCTGTTTGAAATATCAAAAATCCCTTAGCAATTTTGAATCCTCAATGTCTTTTGATCACATCAGCCTCGTTTGGTTCTCTACCGGGTGCATTTTTGCGAACAACCCAAAATAACTGGCCTCCTGTTGAGTTGAGCCCATGACATGCAGTGCGAAAGTTGTTCAGCTCAATGAGCCCTAAATGTGTACTGAGTTTCGTGTGCCTGCATAAAAGTGTGTATGAGCTATCCAGCAAAATCTCGTGTGGGGGCCCCTAAGGGCCTCGGGCCACGCGACTCTCAGGCATCCTAATGGCAGCAGATTCAAACCTGTCTGCCAATTTTCATGAGTTTTTGAGGACGTTAAGACCTCCAAAAAGTCCAAAAGGTTATATAAGGAATGGACTAGGAACTAGGGACTAGGAACTACTGAAAATAATTTGTGGAGATGCAATTTTGTCTCATGGAGTTACAAACTGTACAGAAAAGGTTTTATGACAAAGAAAGTGTCCTATACCTTTATCTAATGTCTAACTTTTTTTTCACAAAATGCAATAAATACATACATGTTTAGTTTTAGTATGATACAGTATCTTTTACTGATCCTTACCCACAGTGACACTGAGCCTTGCACTGGCTACAGCAAAACTGACATCATTAGTCAGAGACACGTTAATGCAGAAGGTTCCAGAATCATTAAAGAAACGGCGGAGGACCATCTGGCACTCAGTCGGGGTGACAGTATTACACTCTGTCTGCACAGGATTGATGCAGTCCGAGTCCATCACCATGGTACAAACTTCACTTGGCAAGCTGAGACCACACAGGACACAAACATTTAGCACACTATAATTAAATTCTTAAATTCAGGGTTTCTGGTCTCTTTCCACAGGGCTGGGTCATGCTTACACAAAACCTTAACTAGGAAGTGAATTTAATCAGTAAAAGTATGCTGACTGTAGGTCATTTTTATTAAATATTTCTTATTGTCAGACAATTTTCAAAGAAATATAAGATTATTCAGCTTGTTTTTAAATGCTTTTATTAATTTTAAGCTGTACATTTTGTCATTCTGATAAATTTGTTTCTTTCTAATAACAAATGCCTAAAATTAGTACTGTACTTAAAAAAGTAGCAACTAAAAAGCTAAAGAAAATTTCTGAGCTTAATGTTCTCAGCCTGAAGATCCTGGATAATTGTTCTTGGCCCTCAAATACATGCCTTAAGCCTAATTTTTTAAAGCTGTTTGGTGAAGTTAATGAATGTATTTTTTTAGGGTTTAAGTTACTGGGCTGATAGGGTTTGCAGTTAAAGTTCTTTGGTTTAGATTTCGCTTTTTTGAAAAATTCATTGGTTAAACATTCTTGTCCTAAAGTTCTTAAAAGTTTATACTGAACTAATAGCATCTCATTCCCTTACAGGTTTATTTCCTCTCCCACTGGCCACTGGGTGGTTAAAATAAATGCTCCAGTTTTGTTTTGCAAATTGGAAATTTTTGGTAAAAGGATATAGGACAAATGATTTCTATGTACTGTAGAGGCCAAATGTATTGAGAAAAAAAGTGAAATTCAATGTTTTAATGACATTCTCAAATTTTTTAATAATGACAATGAAGATAATAAGTATAATTTGTTATTTTATGTAATGGAATTGTTATACAACAATCAGTATTTAGTCTGAAGTCACATTCATTCTTTAAAACCTGCTGGATCCAACTTGGCATATAGTCAAAAAGATCATGTACAGCCACAGAATTTGCTAAAGAAGTTTTCAATTAACCTAAGAACTCCCTTGTTTTTGAGATTTGTATGTGCCTCGTCACATACAGTCACGTTCAAAAGTTAGTACCCCATCTTTTTATTTAAAAAAGTTTTTTGTGTAAAAACATAAGCCATCTGATCTTAGTGGATCTTAGTATTAGATTAATAGAACCTTAAACGAATGGCAACATACTGTATACTCTTATTAGTATTATTTATTTAACAAAAATGAAGCCAAAAAGAAAAAAAAACTGGAATTATTTCCTGTAAGACTTTATCAGTCTCTCACATAGTTTTGGACCATTTGTCTTTACAACATCGCTCCAGTTTATTGAGGTTTTTGGCCATTAGTTTATGTTTATGTATAATCTTTCTCACCGTAGAGCACTGAGCTCCAAATTGTTTAGAAATGGTTTTATAACCATTTCCAGATTTATGTGCAGAAACAATTTCTTCTCTAAGACCATTGTTTTCTTTCCATTTTGGCATTGTGTTAACACTCACCTGAATGCTCCAGACCAGCAATGTGCCAAAATGTCTAAACACCTGCTGATGAAGAATTAATCAAGGGCTTATGATTAGCAGCATCTAGCTGCAAATTACCCCCTTAAATCCTGTGGAAGCAGTAATTATTGTTATTGGCCACAAGTTTTTATTATTTATTTTGGCTTCACAGTGAAAAAAAAAGTTATTCTGAGGTTGTCTCTGCCTAATACTAAAACTTACAAAAAAACAACAACATTGGATTAAAAGAGGGGGTACTAACTTTTGGATATGACTATACTTGTTCCATCCATTGGCTAAGTTGGCTAATTCTAAAGCACAACTCTTCAGCCAGATAGGCGAGAACTAATCAGTGAAAGCACCTCTTTTGTGCACAGGGAGAATTATAATACATGGCATATGTTGTCTTAACATATGAGCCAATACTGCAGTACACATAAAATTTCTTCCTGACCTTCCTTGGCAGGTGACGGTGAGATCCACAGCATTCTGCTCAATGCTGGTCGCCAAAACTTCAACATTACTCATCTCCACAATCTCCACACTCTCAATTCCCTCTGTGGAAAGAACAGCAGACAAACACATATTTATTATGATTACATTGTTCAATATTAGATTGTACAATATGTTAATTATTTTCTCAGAATTATTTAACAGAATTCAAAAAGATTATATAATTCCTAGGACTTCAACTATGTAGTAACACATATTATCCGTGAAGAAAAATTAATAATAAAAGTCATTGTGCTTTGCTGGTACATTGCTTACAATTACATTCATTACATTTTTTTTATTCATTCATTCAGCATCAGTAGCATTTTTATCCTTGGTCAAGACAAAAAAACCCACAAACAAATGGCAGAACCTGTAAAACTTAACACAGATAGTAACCTAAGTTGAGGAATTAAATCAGGACAAAAGAGCTATGTAAATCTTAATGCACTTAATGCTAACATAGCATATGATATTTTTGCATATTGGCAAATTTTATTGGTACTGTACCCTCTACGTACAATCATTTATACTTACGGACAATATCCAAAGTGGAGGAGAAAGAGCCGAAGCGGTAAATCATACAGTTTCCCTCCGCTGGAATTTCTGGAGCTTGTCTTTTTGCAATAATCAGAGCAGCCGGTGTTTGTTCTGTTCCTTCGGAAACTATCTCATTCTGGGTTACTGGAGATATGGTGGGTATAACAGCACAGAGAAATAAATAGCAAAGTTCTGACATATTCCTTAAAAAAACAATCAATAAGACATTCTCACCTGTAGAAGGGTCAGTCACAGAGACAGCAGCTTCATTTACAGTTTCCACAATCTCACCCTCAGCAACTGGTACTATAGATGGCATTGTCTGAGCAACTGTAGCAACTGTGGCCACAATAGTAACAAGTACATCACCAGCAGGTGCTACGGTCTGTGTCTCTCCATCGGCAGCAACTGCAGCTTCCAAATCTGTGGCCTCGGTGAATCCACCCTCTTCAAGAGGGGTAACAGGTGCTGCACCATCACCAATTGTAATGTCCTCTGTCTCTACAACACTATCTGTAACTGTTTCATCAGTGGCTGAAATATCAGAATCTTCACTTTCAGGAGCAATTACGGCATCTTGATCATCAGTCGTATCTGCGGCTAAGTCGTTAACTGCTGCCGGAACAGCAGAAGCTACGCTTTCTTGTTCGGGTACAGGCTGAGGAGAGGCGGCCATATTGGTGTTTTGTGCAGCTGGAGCATCTGATGCTATTATCACTGCTTGGTCTGTGGAAAAGGTTTTAATATTAGTGTGTAATATTAGTCATGAGTTCTTTGTCATAATTTCCTTACATATTTGAGGAAAAAAAGTTGATGATAATACTATACACTTTGCACCCATACTTCCAACGGGTGAAGCAAAAAAAGTGTTCCTACTTTAACTACTTATATGGTAAGTATTAGTATGAATGGTGCCATTTTGAGATCTCTTTTTTAACTAGAAAGTGAATTTTACTGTTATGTTTTAACATCACAAGCCTTATGTCAAGTATTCGGGGGATAAGGCCACTGATCCTGCAACAATACCAGTATTGCTTTATAAAACTTACCTGTAGTTACGGGCACACCAGCGGTTGGATTTGGATCACAGCCATTTGGGATGGCAGCCATCAGTATAAGCTGTGGTCTAAATGAGCCGATTGAGAGGTAAGTATGTGTAACTGAAGGTTGACGGGAGATAAGTGTCCCGGTGTTGTCCCCAAAGTCCCAAGTAAAGGTGATGTCAGACCCACTAAGGTACTGGCTGGGGTCATGGACACCAACAGTGAAGGTTACAGGTCGGTTCTGGATAAAGCTCTGATCTGCCTGGTTGACATCACCAGTCTGGGACAGAGTCACTGTGAATGGAATCTGATCTGAAGAATAAAGCGAAAGAAAGCTTAGATTTTAAATTGCCTAAAGATTTGTAAAAAATGGTTGTTTATGTTATTACGCAAACACATATAATCACATACCTGTGATAGAGAACTGTGAGGATGCATATCCAAGAGGAATGAACCTATTCTTTCCCCGACAATGATAAATAACCACCTCCATGGTATAAGACCCCAATTTCACATTGTCTGTTCCAATAATGAGTGCAGAGGAAGGACCACCAGCCACCTGCCAATATCGACCTTTCGAAAGCAAAGAATGTTTAATATAACCCTGCATTTTAATCACGCAAGTTTTATGATTAAACTATATAAACTGATGTTGCAGATATTATCCAACAGTAAGCTGTATGTATATGCAAATAGTACAATAATTTAATTTCATAAATATAAAATATTCAAAAATCAACTGAATTATGCTCGTCTTACCCCAAGTCTTCCACACAAAGATGAAGCGAGGTTTCCTAGCCAATGTTGTAGTGAATGGTGTACCATCAGGAAAAACCCCTGTCCATTGCTGGGAAGTGTTGAATTCTGGGTAAACATGTTCACCCTTTGTGTAATGGGTTCCTAAAAGCAGATGTAATAGGGTAATAGGGATTGTTAGGTCTAGATTTTGAGGTTCATATTTTAGTCACTGAAGCAGGAAAGATATTGGAATATCTTCCTGGTGATATAAATGGATTAATTAGCATACAATGTACTGTACTATAAATACAACTTCCCTGAACAATATATTTTATATTGAATTCAATGTTGTTGATCTTTCGGCTGCTTCCATCGAGGGGTCGCCACAGCAGGCCATCCGATCTGCACACGACTAGTCACAGGTTTTATGCCAGACACTTTTCCTGACACTACCTTCCCATTTTATCTGGGCTTGGGATAGGCACTGCATGTGGGACCTTATATAGACAGGTGTGTGCCTTTCCGAATCATGTCAAATCAACTGAATTTTCCACAGGTGGACTCCAATTAAGCTGCAGAAACATCTCAAGGATGATCAGGGCAAACAGAGCTCAATTTTGAGGCTGTGAATACTTTAGTACATGTGCTTTCTCAATTTTTTTATTTGTATTAAATTTGCAAAAATCTCAAGTAAACTTTTTTCATGTTGTCATTATGGGGTGTTGTGTGTAGAATTCTGAGGGAAAAAATGAATTTAATTCATTTTAGAATAAGGCTGTAACATAACAAAATGTGGAAAAAGTGATGCGCTGTGAATACTTTCCAAATGCGCTGTATGTCAGATTTTTTTTTAGATTAAAAAAGTAGTATTTGGAGTATTCAGGAATGTTCCCACATTCCCGATTTTCAAAAAGCAAGAATCTGCAATATAATATGTCTGACAGAATGATCTATAACCCTGCCCTGCACTTTAGCAATAAGCATCACCATACAGGGTGTAGTGTCTATTACAGCACACTATTTATTAGTTTGTTCTGCAGAGAGGGCTTTAGCCAAGGATTTAATATCTAGTAAAGCATACTATCTATGGGTTTTACTACACAGGGTTGGATTTAGCTATTTTAGCAGATTTGCTCCATGCTATGTGAGAGAGATTTATTTATTTTTATTTATTTTTTATCAGCACTCCAATAGTGACAGCTGTCCTCAGCACTAAACAAGGAGTCACATATTCGGTCTCTATGTCCCAATACATTGAGGCAAAAACCACGTATAAAGTCTTCAAACCACCTATATATGGCTACAGTTCGCCTTCAAATAACTTAAAAATTGCTACAATGTGAACACAATGAACTATATTAAACTCTGGGAAACTTCCTAACAATCTCCTAGGATTTCAAGATTGTTCCAGTTTGGGATCAAATTCAGCAATGTAGAATGCTGTTTGTCAGATGAGTGGCGAGTATTTGAATGGAGATTTGAATGGAATGCCTAAAATAAAAGAAACAGGTAAAAAAGAGATCATTTAATAAAATGGATATTTGTTGTGAATGCTAACCATTAACAGTGCAGTTCTGGCTCCACACCACTGTCCCGTTTGGCAGCACCGTCTGATTTCCAGGTGGAAGAACGTTGACATTAAATGTTATTTTCGCTCCAGTTAGGGTTGGGCCATCATTATTGATGTCAAATGTTACCTGTCCACCTGTAAGAAATATTTGTGTGACTATTTTTGGCTTAACTTAAACTATATTTTATCTTTTTTTTTATTTTATCTTATAAAAAGT